>VZRQ01006438.1:1141078-1241575 GCA_013397975.1 Machaerirhynchus nigripectus | reverse complement strand
TGCGGGGGCGGCGGCGGTGGGGGCGGGGAGCTCCGCAGTCTCCGCGTGTCCCTAATGGTTTTGGGCTTTTATTTTTATTTTCCTTTTTTTTTTCTTTTTCCTAACCCCTTCTCCATGTTGGATGCAGAGGGTGCTGCATCCCCCGCCACGGGGCCCTCCGGCCCCTTTACCGTGGGAAGCGCAGGCCCGGGCCTCGCCACTGAATCCTGCTGGAAGTGGCTCTGGGGAGGGGACACGAGTGGGGCCAGAGGCGGGGGATGTAGCACCCACTGCATCCAGCCCTCTGCATCCGGGGCCGAGCGGGCTGGAGCTGCCGTCCAGGTGCCTTCTCGCCTTTCCGTCTCCGCCGCCTCGGTGTGTCTGCGGTGGCTGCCGTGGGGATGCTGGGGAGAGACGAACAGTCCGGTCTGCTGGTGGCATCTAAGTAAAACTTGTGGGTGCCTGTACTTTTTTACTTTTCCTTGCCCATCAAATGCGACTGGCTGTGATGTTGAATAGCAGATATTCTCTTCTTGTGGAAATCCGCCGACCCTCTGAAGTGCCTGTCCTGGGGGTGAAATTTGGCTGTAGAAGCCCATATGTATTTTGGCTAGTGGAGAAATTCCTAGTTCATGCGTAGTGTTTTTCTCTGGGCTGTTTTGTATGCAACCTAAAATCCAAGTAATTAAGCCTTTGTATGAAGGTGCTGACAGCAGGATTTTGTGTGTGTGTTTTAAGTGAGCAGTCTGAAATACCACTTCAGATATTACTTTCCACTGTCATGTTGTAGCCTGATTGTAAAGAACCTCGTTCTTTCAGGTTTGCAGAAGGTTGGGAATTATAGAAGTTGATTATTTTGGACTGCAGTTCACTGGCAGCAAAGGCGAGAATCTATGGCTGAATTTGAGGAACAGGATCTCCCAGCAGATGGATGGTTTAGCCCCTTATCGATTGAAATTGAGAGTCAAGTTCTTTGTTGAGCCACATCTTATCTTACAGGAACAGACAAGGTAAGTAAATACGGCTGTAAGTACATTTAATTTAATACTTTGCTTTCAATTTCTGTAACTTATGAAAGTGATTGCACACTGTTTTTATTTCTTTTATGGTAATTTTGCTTGACTTTTCTATGTAGTTTTAAAATCTTTGCGTTTTTGAAGTTCAGTATTACTTTTTTTTAGAAAAGTGTAATTAAATTGGCAACATTAAGTTTTGTGTAGCTACCAGTAAGTAATGAGTGTGAGTAATTTTGTGAGCACTTAGTGCTGGAACTGGAAGAAACTAAGCTCCCAGTAGCAAACTTTTCATATGGTATTTGTATGTCCGATAGTAACCTCTGTTCTGTGGTGTTACTTTAGGTCATTCTGAACCACTAGTACAGAAAGGCAGGAAACAATTCCTCCCACAGTGCAAAAAAACTCGCTGAATTCCTTTTTGTCTGGTATTATGTTACAGTAACTTTCATATAGCTACAGGCCCTTAGAGGCTACAAAAGAAACAGCTGTCTGGCTGCTTCTGTGGCCGGTCCTCCTAACTAAATTGTTATATTGTTATTAAATCAGAAGAAATAGTCTTTTAAGATTAGTAGGGAACACTCGCTTTTACTCCTCAAGTTTGATTACCAGATGAATTGCAACAGATTTGTCTTTAAAGAATGCTGTGCACATATGTGTTTAATGCTGACCTTCCAGCTGCTTTTTCCTTTCAGTTTTGGATAGTACAGTTAATATGAACGGGGCCAGTTGAAATCTAGTGTTTATGTGATAATGCCAAAACCCATTTTCACTGCTCACCTGAACTTGGTACTCTCAGAATCCTTGACTTAGTACTTTCAGAATTAGGACCATGAAAACAACATGGTGCTTCTGCACAGAATGTCTAAAGAACTTGGTCAGAGGCTGGCAGTCTTATTTGGTGTTTATTTCATAGGAAAGAGGTTTAGAGCTTATTTTTTGATCTAATGTGTAGGGAAGAGGCTTTTAGGAAGCAGTGGTTCCAGCTTATCAGTATGGTTGAAGTTTTCAGAATGCTGTGGTGGTATACTATGGTTGTCCTGGATAATAGCTCCAGTTAGGCAAATGCATTCAAACTGAATTCCAGTTTTGATATACTTTTATTTAGGAAATAATGTCTACTATCCATGGCATAGTTTTGAGTGTTTTTCCGTAAAGAAACTTATCCTCTTATTTAAATATTCTTGGTAAGTATAAAACAAAATTAAAAATGGTATTTATGTAGAACAAAAGGAGCCATGCAATTTCATACCTGATGAGGCAGAAGAGATTGCCCTGGGCATGCTGGATGTGTCTCCACTCACAAAACAAATCAGGATGAAAATCTGAGGAAACCTGAAAGTGGCGTTTTTATGCTATCATTGATGAATGCTTGTTCAACTTTACAAGGCTTTTGCAGGTGTCTGTGTCCCTGCCTTCAACACTGTCAGTGCAAGACTTGGCAGGAGGTGGAAGTTAATAGAGAGGTTGAACTGGTGAAACATGCCCCAAGGGCCTCAAAGACCGGCTTGTGTAGCTAAAATGTAACAGAGCTTATACACCTACATCAAAGCACCAAGTATTTCTCCACTGTGAAGATGATTTAAAAGGATGTAGGTGGGGCGAGCGTTCTTTAATGTATTAATTAACACTGTCCTGAAACTAATATTTTTAGCAAACAATTTTAAAATTAACCAGGCTTTGGCATCAGAAGAGATATATTAAAACCAAATACAAGTTGTATGTCAAGTTGTAATAACTGCCTTTTAGTTGTGTAAGCGCAATAGTCCACATGTAGCAGACCTAAAATTCCAGTGCCTGTGGTAAATGTCTATTCTCCTGGATTGTTGACACTGAGTTTTAGTAGATTGACTTTTTTTTCTCCTCAGGTCTGCTTGAGGATTTACGTATGCATGTAACTGAGTTCATACTTAGTTTGTTTGTAAGCATCAAGGAGAAGATTAAAAACTTGTAAACCTGTTGCCAAACTTGTACAGTTTAGGCTGACACATCATTTCATCTTTATCTGCAAAGTCTTGATGAAGAAAGTTATGGGTATCCATAGTTTCCTTTAGCAGTTATGTCCATATTTGATGTGTGGGGTGTTTCTGGCAGAGCTGTTGCCCTGTGGACCTGTGTGTGAAGAATGCTGGGGAAATTTTCCAGTCTTTAGCTTGAAGCCTCTGATCCTGTTTTTACATATAAATTAGATGCGTGTTGAGACTGCTTTTGAAACCTGAGAAGCTGCAAGTAATTCTAAATTTTGTTGATATGCTTCATCATGATTATAATAGCAAGCGTTGTGACTGAGTGACCAGGTTCTTTTCCTATACTTTGGAAGCTTTGCCAACCCCAGTTGCAGTGCTTCATTCAGCCCTCGCCTTGCGCTTGGGTTTAACGCTCAGGTGTACGTTTGTTTGTAGCAATTTAATGTTCAGGTTTCTACATGCTGTGAAAGCCGATCTGGCAACAGAACATTGACCTCTGCTTCTGTTATCTTTAATCAGCCCAGTGGAAGATTGCAGCCAATTTTAATATTCTTATACAAGGCAGCCTTCTGACTGCAGAGCACAAAGACAAAGCAGGTTATAATTGTACCTCTGACCACTGTGGCAACAAACCACCTTCACTAAGTGCTTTGGGAATTTGAGAATTGCATGGAAAAACCCTTTCTACTGCACTTTTTTTACAGGGTTAAAAGCAGCTTATTTCTATTCTTCTTTGGATCTCAACTTCTATGTTTTTTATTTGACTACCTGGTACTGAATTGCACCGCATGATTTCAGAGTTTAGAATTGTTTTCAATGGAATAAAAGTGCTTCAGTGCAAGAGTGTCATTCAAATTTAATCTGCTGCTGTCAGAGTTTTACAAATAAGTCTGAAATGTGAACAGTGTGCTGCTTTAGAGGAGTTTGAAGAGCTACATGTTTTCTTTAGCATGGAAAATCGCATTGGCTTGAAAAGGATTGCTATCTCTTGCTGAAAGGCACATGTGATGGTCCAAGATCGAGATCATAACTCTGGCTTATAGTGTTCGTTTTCACTGTTTTCTGTATTTCTTTGATAGGTCGTGCAACAGTTTGGGGGGAAAAAAAGCAAACCTGCTTTTCACTTCTTTAGTGAATGACTTGTGGGTGGTTCATGTATCAAATGTTGTGAAGTGTTGAATTGCAGTAAGGAGCTCGGGCTTAGGGAAAGGATTATACTTCACTAATCGGAATTCTCAGGAGACTTTTTGACTGGGGGTGGGGCCGGGAGGAGATGCCCGACAGCGGTGCGGGCCGGGCGGGTTCCGTCGGGGGCAGCACCGGGGCAGTGACCGGGAGTAGCCCCGGCCCGGCGGCGCTGGGGCACGGCCCGGGGGGCAGCTCCGATGTGGGCTGTCGAACCGCTGCCCGGGGCAGAGAGCTCCGGGCGTCAGCCACAGGCTGTCGTGGAACGTGGAGCAGAGGAGTCTTGAAACTTGCACCTTTTAACAAGGAGAGTGTTTGCTGAGCTGCCCAAGAGGCTAATGATGTGCAGCAGCAGTCTGGGAGAACAGTGGGTTTAGGTTTTAAATTCAGCCTTATTTGTCTTGTGTAGCACGACTGCAAACCAAATATTCACGCATAAGCCACGACAGTTTAAGACATGATCAAATTCTAACACTATATCATGAAGCACTCGAGCTGCATTTTGCCAGCCTTGAAAGTGGCAATTACTGTTTTGGAGGCTGTTAAAAGTTGTGTGATGTTTACCAGTATTTGAATTACATTTACAAAGTACGCTTTTTTGCTGTGTTATCCAGTTGTATGGACGAATTAGTTGAAATCAAGAATGGCCTTGTAAAATCCGTTGAGCAGTCAGATACATGTAGTAGGTAGAAGATGAGAACCACCCTATTATCCTACAGCATTGGGGAGCCAGCACAGCAGTGACCTGGTATTTGTTACAAGGCAATGAAAGTGTGTGTGATAAACACTGGGCTGAGTTTAATCTGTCTAAATCAGAGCTGAATTGCAGTTGGTAACCTCTTACCCACTCTGCTGAGAGCAAGTAAGAACAAAGATACTGAGGAGCATAAAAAAACCAAAAAACATTGCTTTATTTCATGTGGGGTGGCCTTGTCTGCTTTTAAAAACAGAATTATATTCTATAGTTTTTGAGATCTTTATCACTATAATTTAGGGAGAACAATTACGCCTCTTAATTTTGATTTTAGACTACAGAGCAGTAAATTTACTTCCTAGTAGGAAAGAGCCTTAACCTGTGGTAAGGAATCATACTGCAAAGAGAAGAGGTAGTTTCTTGGGAGGTATGCTAAGATTCTTGCCAGCAGTCTGGCACGAGAATGAAGTCTTTTAGCTATGCTTCTAGTTTAGGAGTTATTAGTCGGAGGCAGATAACCTCTTTGGTAAAGGATTAGGGTTTGCCACTTCTTCCACTGACAGCTAAGTTTAGACCATAAATTTTTGGCTGCCTATTGGCTCTGTTTTCCTTGCCTTGATTAAAAAAAAAAAGTAGTAGGAACTACTAGTATTGGTGCAGAATGTTGATTCCTAGTGCACGTAATTGTCTTCCACAAGTTACAAAAGAAAAGTTGATCTTGTATTCCATGTATTCAACACTTTTCATAGTATTTTTTGGTGGAGTTGTTATTGCCAGTTCATTTGGATGAACACTAACTAGGTGATTTGCCCCCTCTTGGAATTCCATTGTAGTGAAATACTGTCTGTTTCTCATAGCAGTGTTCATTATTGTCAGCCTGCATAAATTGCTTCAGAGGGAGGCAAAAAGCAATTAATGTGATTGATATTTGGTTCTGTGACTTTGGTTTGGTAGCTACACATTTTTGTGAAATGGACCATCTGCTGAAATCTCCTTGCAACCTCCCCTTTCTACAGTTTTTGTATCAAATTATTTACATCCAACTGCAATACATTAATCACACCACATTTTATTTTACTGAGTGTTTTAAATGCACATAAATCTTAAATTATATGAAAAATATGGATCCAAAAATAAGGATGCGAAATGAATATAAAATCACCAGTGTAGCTAGTGCTTGAATAAAGTCTGTGATCCTGTTCTAATTGTAAAACTGCCTTTTCTTCTTTGGAAAGGAAGAAATCTGTCTGGGCAGTGACTGACAAAGTTCAGATTTGGCAAACTTAATGTGTTGCACTCTAGTCAGTATTCCTGTGTAGTGTTTTGAACTACCAAACTGAGAGGTAATATTCCATAATTGAATACACGGGTATGTCTAGGTAGCATGAGGTTCAGAGGGGAAGGAAAGGCTATTTTGGGCTACAGAGACTGTCTTTTGTACCAATGCTGTCATGTGTAGAGAACCTGGGCTACAATGGGAGGTTCTGTTTGTCCTTAAAGTTCCCAGTAGTTGATCAATGTCCCAACACATCTGGCAGATGTTAAGATGACTAGGAGACACAACAATTGATGGGCAAAGTTCAGAGTTGTGAAGATTTAAAGACTAAATGAAGCTTTGGCAAGGGAAGTAAAAAGCTGCAGAACGTGCTAAGAATTCGGGCTGGGGGTCAGAACAGTCAGACATACCTTTTGTCTGACTTCAGTTACTTCTCAAATTTATAATGTAATATGAATGTATCAAGTGCAACTGAAGTGTGAATGATGCAGAAACAAAAACATTTCGTTTCTTAAATGGTGGACAAACTTAAGATTTTCTGCCAGTAATGTTGGAACCTTTAGGGAACTTACAAACAGTTCAGTTTTTAGTTATAACAGTGCATTGTTCTAAAACTTGCTCGGTAATAATTCCATTAAGTGTAAAATACTAGTGCTGAAATAATCCTTGGAAAAAGTGTATCCTTTTACTGTACAACCTGACTATCTTTAGAGGTGAGAAAAGTCTTAACATTTTTTTAATCATACCTAAAAGTTCCAAGAGAGAGGAGGGACGGTAGATTGTGTATGAAGCGATTAGGTCACAATCTAAGTTACAGGAACTTACATAAATCTGTGACATGACCAGGTTTTCTACAGTCAGTCTATTGGGTCCTTTAGAATTTGCAGAATTAGATAAGGAACTGCATCAAGGCTCCTTATGCTTTAGTTTTGCTTGACTGTATTCAGCAATAAAACCACATTCTTATGCCTTTTCTTTAAGGATCAAAAGACTTTGTTTAGTTTTGTGTAAAAAAAATTTAAATCTGCTTTTGTAATCAGATTGTGGCTAGTGTCATGTTTTGGACCTTTGTAGAGGGATGATTTCACAATGGATATTAATAGAACTTTGAAGGTGTGCTCTCTGAGTGCAGGTGGATGGGCTAATCAAAACCATTTTTTCAGATGTATAAAGTGTTTGTAACCCTCACTGTCTTTCAATTTCTAGATGCCTTTCCTCCATCAAACACACTTAAGGACTCAAAACAAAAAACCCCAAAACCAAACAAAAAAACCCCAACACACATGAAAAAAAAGGGAGAATTAGAGAATTTGCTACCTGAGCTTTGGTTTGGGGCAGCTGCTCTAACAGATCAGTGTGAAGTCATTCACTGTCCTGTTATGGGTGCAGTTTAGGTTATTTAGGTGCAGATGGACTGTTAACTACAGGTGATTTTTATCTGTTTTCTCTGACTTCATGAAACAGCTTATCATAGCGTAAGCTGGGACAAGAATTTCCATAACTAGTTACTTTGCAATAACTGTCCTTTAAATGTGCTGTTTGTTCCATTTATCAAAAAAAATAAATGCAAAGTAGCTGAGTATCTGTGAGATGTTTTCCCTTATGTGATATGGGCCAGTTATGGGAAGTTACTGCACATTAGCTGATGTGATGCTATTTCACATTGTGCCTTAAACTCATTTGTCTTCCTATGCCATTACTGGCTTTGTAGTAATGGAACGTGACAAGCCATGCATCTGCTGTATCTGTTTCTGTAATTCATCTGTATTTGCAGGAGCAATATTTTGGTTTTCAGCTCCCCTTGAGATGTCAATAAGGTCTTCCCAGCAAGAGGAGAACTCTTGACTTTACCCTCTGTAGTCAGTGCTGTCCACATGAAAAAACCCCTGAAGACACAAGAATTTAGGTGTGGTAGTTGTAAATGTGTTTCAGCTAATGAGAAAAAAATTGTCTGATCTTTCTTTGAAAGTACTGTATTTGTAATTAGTACTTAAAATGACTGGAAATCCTATTCTGTCAGAGGATCGAGAGTGCATGAGAAGCTGTTATTTTATGAAATGTTGATTGGAATTAGGGAAATACCTACTATTTGAATTTACTTTGGTCCTAGTGTTTTAGTAATTTATACTGAATTCTTTAGGTTTATGGACTGAGCACCAAAAAGAGTCTGTACAACTAAATCATTTTAAAAGGCCACAGATATGCCTTTCTGTGGCCCAAGGCCAAAGAGCTATGACTCTGCAAGGCAGGAGAAACAGATGAGAGCAGAGGTTTGACTCAAAAAAAACCCGAGCCTAAACAAAGAATAACCTGCTAACAGTGGAGACAGCTCTGTCTGAAGTTCTGGTCCTCTTGCCACCTAAACTTGCATCCTGCACAGTGTGAGGACATTGGCTTCCACCAGACCCCTTTCAGAACTGCTGAAGGGTGTAGGTTGATGTTCAGATTTCAGAGTGATGCAATTAAGCACTTGCATCACAACTATCATGATGCTCTAGCAGGACAAATGGTTTGCAAAGGGAGGTCTTGGAGCTGTGACTTGTTGCAGGAAATGGACTGTAGGGAAGCTTACAGGATAATTTAATACCAATTCTTTTTCTCTGATTCAAAAAGTTGTGGATATGAGGCATCTTTTGGGCTGCTATCTTCTTAGTTGCAGCATTTACCAATAGAGATAAGAAAGAACACAACTTTTCCAAGTTCTATAATTGCTCATAGTACTGAAAAAATGTCCTATTTGCCTTGTTGTACAAAGGAATATAGAATGCTACAACAGAATATGTGTAAGATATTATTCAAATTTCCCATTGTAAGGAAAGCTCATCACTTACTAGCATCTTCAACTTCAGTGATGCGAGATTCAATACAGAGCTTCAGTAAAGCTTTTCTTAAAAGTAGATAACACTTCACTTTAGAAAAGTAAATGTCCTGTTCCTGTGGCAGCCAAGACACATCCCTGCGGGTGCTAGGCTTCATTTATTGAAAGTTTTTTTTCAGTGATACATAACTCTGTGATACATAATTCTGCATCTGGATTCCATAAATATGTTGAGTCTTAAAAAGAAATGGTAAGAAATTTATATTGTGTCCCCTGAGGGAAAATAAGGATGATTCTATACAGGTTACAGTGGCCCATAGGGGATAGTAACATGATGCTGTTAATGCTGGTGAAAATGTTGATTTGTCTGTCAAGTGACCTATTAGGTAATTAAGAGCAGCTTTATGAATTTCCAGCAAGCTGTCAAACCTGCCTTGGTCTCAAGTGCAAAGTTTGGTCTGACAAATGCTTACTCGGAAGTTGTTTTTCTATTTTATTCCACAATGCCTTTTCAGGTGTTTCAAGTCATTCTGTTAATCATGTTATTGGAAAAACACCATGGCTGTAGTGGTAGGGGCATTTCCACTGTGTAGACAAAGTATGGCTTTTCCTCTTGCATGACAGGAGGGTGTATGTTTTGAGATGCTCTTCCAAATTTGATTTTGTGAAATGCCGAATAACTTATAAATGGCAACAAAAACTGTAAACATAGGAAACTAATTGAAATATTTCACTGATATTTTACTTACTAAATTGAAATTACTAAGTGGCCTTAGGAGTTAAAGCAGTTCTTACTCTTGAGATATTCTTGATGATGGTAAAGTGCTCGTTTATTTTAGTAGTGCTTTTAGATGCCATCGTCAATTGTAGCTTCATGTTTAAGAGTCAGTGAAGAGTAAGATGGAGGCCCTTTTCTTCCCCTTGTGCCAGACTTTATCTACTGGATACATTCACTGCAAGTTCTTGATTACCAAACGCAACTGAGATGTTACATGTCTTGATTACAGATGTCATGTAACGATTTGTGTAAGCAAATGTTTCTGATTGTGTTGCAGGCATATGTTTTTCTTGCATATAAAAGAAGATCTTCTTGCTGGTAATCTTCAGTGTTCTTCAGAGCATGCAATTGAACTTAGTGCATTGTTGGCACAGATGAAGTTTGGAGATTATAACCAGAACACTGCCAAGTACAATTATGAAGAGTTGTGTGCAAAAGAGCTCACCACCACCATTTTGGAGAGGTAAAAAGTACAATGATCTAGTACAATGATCTCCTTTTTGGAGACCAACAGCAGAAGATTTTGTTACGCGTTCAATTGCTAGTGCTATAGTGTAAAACAGTAATTTAACAATAATAGCTTTGGAGATCAAAATGCATCTGAATGTTTGATGTTCTGATTTCAGTTAAATTTTTAAGCTCAGTTATGAGGTGGTTTTTTGGTTTTGTTTTGTTTTTTCTTGTGAAAACTCTAGTACTTGAAGAAATACAGATATATCTAAGTACCTGGAGCAGGGTATTTAAATGGTAAGTATGTCTTAGACCAACACTTGTGATGAAAGAATTTATCTGGCTTAGTACCCTTACTCTGAAAAATTGACAGAATTCTGAAACACCTTCATAGCTCAATTCCTGAGAATCAGGAGACATTCAGTGTGTCATACTTTTCTGTAGTGTTCTTTTAACTATGAACTTAGTGGTAGCTCAGGGAAATATTTTGGGGCTGGTAGTGTTAGTTGGAAAGCCTTGATTACATGTAACTTTTTCATTTCTAAGCAAGTGCATGGTATTTTCTCCTTGACATTCTCAGGATGTTTTGGTAATTCTCAACTATTTCCAGTTCACAATTGCTAGAAATCTATAGACAGATAAAGCAGGTCAGGAGCATTTACTAATCTGTTTAACTAGGTCATCTAAAAACCTGTGTTAAAACAAGCTGCTGACAGTAATGGCAGATACTTGAGTTAATTTACCTATCCTTAATCTTTTTATCAACAGCATTATTACAAAGCACAAGGAGCTAGAAGGTCTAAGTCAAGCATCTGCTGAATACCAGGTTCTACAGATTGTTACAACACTGGAGAACTATGGGGTAGAGTGGCACTCAGTGAGAGATAGTGAAGGGCAAAAACTCCTTATTGGTGTTGGACCTGAAGGCATATCCATCCGTAAAGATGACTTCAGTCCAATCAACAGGTATGTGTTTTCTGGAACCATTTGCATGATGAATTTTTTTCAGAAATACTGAGCATGCCTCTAGTTTTCACATAAATAGACAAAACTGCTCTGAGAATTACTAGAAGTGACTGTATATAGGGTCTGAGGACACTACCTGCTTGTAATCAAAATAACAAGTGACCTTAATACTCTTGATTTTTATATATATTTTTGAGGCAGCATCTTCAATCAGCATTGCTGACTGCCATCAGAAATCATTGTAACTTCTGATAAAAATGCACTGTAGTAGTTTGTGGAAAATGCCCTTAGCCTTAAAAACTAAATAGCCTTTCCTTTTTAATATTAATTTCTAGGATTTCTTATCCTGTTGTTCAAATGGCAACTCAGTCTGGGAAGAATGTATATCTGACTGTTACCAAGGAGTCTGGTAATAGTGTGGTTGTCTTGTTTAAGATGATCAGTACAAGGGCAGCAAGTGGACTCTACAGAGCAATTACAGAGACTCATGCATTTTACAGGTCAGTATTGCCCCTAGAGTCATGTGGCACTGCTCTTCTCCAGTGTTTGAACTAAGTGCTTAAGCAGCCAACAGTCTGACTGCAGTTTGGAAATACTCTGCAAAATTTCAGTGTCTTTGCAGCCTCTCCTTTGCTCTTAAGTCCAGAAGCTGAAGAGGTTTTTGCTGCTTTCCATTTTGTGGGGTGGGAGTAACAAGAAAAGTAAGCAAAAATTTTCCACTATGAATGACAGCATTTCAGAGTTTAAACTCTTTATGTTCCTTGATACTTAATAAACAATACATACATTTTTTGTTCCTATGTAAGAGGGAGAATGAGAGCAATGGGGAAGGTTTTGTCGTTCAGAATGTGTAGCTCCTTTATTTGGCTCCTTCAATTGTTACATCATCTGTGTGCCACCTTCCCATCCCATTTGTTTAAACCTTCTTACAGTTCCTCTGTCCTTGCTCACATGTTCAGGATTTTGCTTCATGCCAGCAGCTGTCCATTGTCTCTATGCTGTTTTTCTTTGAGGTGTAGGGGTGCCATACTCATTTGTTGGTGGGCAGTTTCTCAACCCCCTTTAATTCTTACTGTGGTGTCAAACACTGGTCAGTCAGACTAGCTGTCAAATGCACTTAGCAGTGTTTTCTTAAAATTAGCTACCACATACCAGTTTCAGTTACTTTTTGATCTGTGTCTCTGCTTGTAATTTCTGCTGTCCATTGCAGTCTCTGATTTTAATTTCAGTAGAATTTTAGTTTGGCAATAGCATTTGCCCATAAGCTTAGCTCTTGGACTTTAGGCCCTGTGAGGCTGTAGTCCTTATGGTCTGTGTTTGTGTGTTCTTTCCTGCGTTGCCTAGAGAAGTGATATGCCTTAATAGGCTTCTGCAGATTCAGCTGTATCACTGAAATACATGACAAGCATGGTTAGGGCAGCTGAAATGCACAGTGGCAAATACAAATGCCTTAATTCTCTATACTGCATTCACAGTGGTTCCCTTCAGAATGGCATAATACTAGTATATAAAGTACTGGATGGAAATTGGGCTAAAAATATTACTTGACTCTATAATAAAAATTGAGAGCCAAGGACTCTTAATTGGAATTCTTTAAGGTAGTGTTTGGAAATGCCACGCAGAGGTGTGTTGCCAGGCTGAACTGTGGCTTAAGCACGTGTTTGCTGTTAGCATAATTCCTTAAGTCCCTTACATAGGCTGACTCCATTTTACCAGACACTTCACATTTTGAAGCTGTAAGGTAATTGTCACTTTCCGTTTTACACTTTTCAAGACAGAGTTGTCATGCAAAGATCGTTCAAGAGCTTAAATATTACCTCAGACTGTTTCATTTGCTTTAATTTCAGTGCTGTTACTTTAGCTTTGGGAACAAATTACTGTAGGATGGGTCTGTTGGTATTAACTAACCAAGTTTGCATTTGTCCTGTTGCTTTATAGGTGTGACACTGTCACCAGTGCTGTCATGATGCAGTATAGTCGAGACTTAAAGGGTCACCTAGCATCTCTATTTCTGAATGAAAACATTAATCTTGGTAAAAAATACGTCTTTGACATTAAAAGAACATCAAAAGAAGTTTATGATCATGCGAGGCGAGCTCTTTATAATGCTGGCATTGTGGATCTTGTTTCAAGAAGTGATCAAACCCCTCCAAGTTCCCCCCTTAAGTCTTCGGAAAGCAGCATGAACTGTGACAACTGCGAGGGTCTCAGCTGCCAACAAACAAAAGCCCTGCAAGAGAAGTTGCGGAAGCTGAAGGAGTCCATGCTCTGTATGGTGTGTTGTGAAGAAGAGATAAATTCAACCTTTTGTCCCTGTGGCCACACAGTTTGCTGCAAGTCCTGTGCTTCCCAGTTACAGGTAAATGCAGTGCCATTAAGTTATGAGTTACCAAGTTGTGTGGAAGGTTTGTTTTCTGCACATTTGAGGGTCATGGGTTAATATGTTTGTGTCGATGTTCTAGTAAAACTCCTTAAATTTTGTTTGTGGTAAGCTAATTTCAGAGAGTGTTCTGTCTGGATGATGTGCTAACGTAATTTGCAGCGAGAATAAGAATGAGCTGCATGCTTCCCACCATACCCTGTCTTAAATACGGGATGATGGAAAAGGGGCTCTGTTACTGTGTATGTAAAGTCTGCAGGAAGTGCAGAGACTCTCAAAATACGAAATAAACTAATTTCCCAATGTTTTTCCTTTCCAGTCGTGTCCTGTTTGCAGATCTCGTGTAGAGCATGTCCAGCATGTGTACTTGCCAACCCACACTAGTCTTCTCAATCTGACTGTGATATGATCTACGTACACCCTTTAACCCATCATGTACTCTTCAAACTGCACTAATAAGAAATGCAACCATTGATTGTGAAGAAGGCAATCACTCTGGCACCTATCCACGATCAAAAGCAGAAAATACTGCATTTTTAAACATAAATATTTGTTCAGCATGTCCAAAATGGTTTGGGACATCTTCTGAGAGTAGAAGTGTAATTGATTCATGTTACTTAAAGAATGATCCATAAGTTTATAGCACGGCAGTGTTGCCACAAGGCTCGGTAACCCTGGAGAAATGCGGTGTACACACGCAGACGTACCCGGCGAAAGCAATGCAGCCTTTTCTTTTACATGCTCTAAATCCTTTTTAGTACAGTTGCACTGTTTATTTTAATAGTAATACTTGCTTTTACACATACCAGTTTAGTAAGGCTCATAGCTTCTGCTTTTAGTAAACTGCTTTAAAGAGGAGAGAACTTTTTTTTAAAAATTAGTTCCTAAACTGAAGTTACAAGGCTTCACTAAGCAGCTGTGCTTAACTCAGAATTTTATTAAATAGAAAACAATTCTGAGAGAATAGCTTAAGAAAGGGAGGACAAGATTGTTAATCTTCGAGTGTTGAGGGTGGGTCAGGAAAGTCTTGTGGTTGACAGTGTCCTGTGGAAGCACTGCTATGGGACTTCATTCACAGCTTGCAGTGGGCAGGTTACTCCCAAGTTTCCCACAGTCCGTTTTTGGCTGTTGGTCTTGGGAGCTGCAGTCAGCTGCCCTTTGAGTTGGCTTTATTTTTGGAGACTGATTCTAAACTATTAAACATGCACCATTAATCTTTAAGGGTTGTGTATAATTTTAAATGCTTTCTTCAGTTAGCATCTTTAGCAGGAAATGACCTACCCAATAAAATGGTTTTGATTTCCACCCCCCTACTTGGGCATTTTGGGCTCTGGTTTCCTAGTGTCTTCTCCAGGGTACAGAGGGAACTGGAGACCATGTTTGGGTGCAATACTGGCTTAATCAAAGCTAGAAAAGTACACTGTCACTTTACGGAGATTTTCTGACTATACTTTTCATATTGCCTTAATGTAGCAGTAATGTGTGTTTATGCATCTGTTTCTTTGCACAGACATTTTGTCAAAATATTAAAACTCTACTTTTTTATGACACATTAGCATATAAACCTTACTCTAAGAGGGTATTTATTTTTTCACTTTGTAAAGAAAACTTTGTTTCCTCATGAAGCAAGAGCTTTGTCCTATATTGTAGGCAGCTTCTGTCTTTTTTATATTCAGATTAATAAAGGACTTTAAAAATCTGTGTTACTGCTAAGACTGATTTTGTTCTGAAATTCATCTGAGGCATTACTGAACTGAAAACACAATACATACAGTGTTTTTGTGTTTACAGTCTTGTATATTTTGTCACGTTTGAGGTGATGAGGTTTTCTCAAGTGCATGCAAAGCAGGGAAGAAAACTGACATTTTCTTCAACTGACATTAAAGTGAACTTTAAAACAGCTGACATATTCAAACTGTAACATAGCCTTCAGAACTGACTTTGTTAAGAACATTTTCTACAGTAAATGGCCCCAAATCTATGGAGTATATTCCAGGGGGCTGAGAGAAATTAAAGAATGCAGCTTGAGAGCAGAGAGTTGGAGTTTCAGCAGTCCTGTGTAGCAAGTTCTTAATTACAGATGTGTTGGTGTCTTTTTTGATTTGAGCTATTCAGACTTGCTAACTTAAAATTCTCCTTTCACATTATTGAAGAGATGGTGCTTGCACACTTCCAGGGCTGTGCTTTGCCACAACAGGGAAGGAGTGGGTGTATGTACAAGTGTGTTCGGAGAAGACTGGATCCAGCTACTGTACCAGCATACGGTAGTGCTTGAGCAAACCTTCCTTGCTTCCCAAGATTACAACCAAATTATGTTAGTAATATTTAATCCATTATCTTATGACAGCTGGCTGAAATGGATTGTAAATTAATATAAATAGAAGTTAATACAGGAATCTGATTTACAGCATGCAACATGGATCAAGCTGATAAAATAGGCAAGCATGAATTCTAGGTCCTTGTTATTAAATTGACTGTGTAATTAGACCTTGCTAATAAAAAAAATTCCAGTTACAACTCTAGTCAAGGTAGGGTTTGAGACCAGTTATTTGACAGTGGTGGAATTTGGGGAAAGCCTGTGACTTCTGTAAGCACACCCTGTTTAGTGTTGAGAAGCTGTGCAGGGCACCAGGCCCAAGCTGTGAGGTCTGAGTCCAGGCAGGAGTGCAGCCTGGTGCAGGCAGTGCCTGGAGCTGCTGGGAACCTGGGTCTGGACTGGCAAAGCAGAGCATGCAGCACAAGTGAAGGCTGATGGACTTAAGCAGTTAGGAGGGGTCCCCAGTCAGAGTGGGTTTGTGGCTTTTTTAATGAAATGATGTTACCTGTTCTGAGAACTGAGCAGCAGCTCACCTCTTCCAAGTGTAAATCACCACAAAAGCCTCACTTGGTTCATATATAAGAAGAAATTTGATGTAAAACAATGTAAGAATAGCTTTGATTTGCTCACAGACTTCTTCAGAAAGCATTGCTTGAAATGTTGATCATGCTTCCCTAGGAAAGTTGCTTAACCATCCAACACTGCTGTGACTTGTGTTGCTCAATGTTTGTAGGTTGAGTACATTTTATTACAAGGAGTAACTGTGTTTGGTCCACGTGAGCTGCTGAGTGCTGTGAAGAGTGTAAAAGAAACAAGAGGAAATCTTGAATTCCACATGGCATTTAATCATGCTGCAGAGAAAGTCAGGTCTTGTTTGCTGAAGTGCTTGTCTTTCTCCTAAGATGCTTTGAATGTTGTAATGGATGGTGGGGGTGGGGGGGAAACCCAAAATCCCAAACCAGAAAACAACAGCACAGTTTGTGAGAGTAACTGGAGTTTGTGTCCTTTACGCTGCTTCCTCAGGAGCAGGAGGATCCTGCTTTGATCACAAAGCTTCACTTGGCACCTCTCACACCTACGTCAGCTTCCGTACCAATATCTTCTACCCAAAGCTGGTAAAGCTCTGCAAGAAAACTCACGGAACATTCAGTTTTTATTTATCTTCAGAATTGTAGTGCAGCTGCTGTAATCCCACTGGGTGTGTGCAATGTCACTTTAAAGGGCTATAGTCTCAAATTTCCACCACAACTACAATCTAAATGGGCAAAACTCACCTTCGGAGACGACGTGACTTGCTGGGTCAATTCGAGCCAGAGCCTTGCTAGTAGAAAAAGCATTTAAGAGCAGCCTGAGGGTAGAAAAGCATTTAAGAGCAGCCCTGTGGGGAGACAGTTACATGTGGGAGAACTGAAGAAGATAGATTCTACTAAAGTAGTTACACTTAAGTGTTATTAAGAAATAAGACAGGGCTGTGAAGTCCCAGACTTCCACTGGTATCTCCCTGGCTTTCATCCTCCCCTTGCTGTACCAAGGTCTCTGTTTATGGAGAGCTCAGTTGGCGAGGGGCTCCAAAGGCAGCATGTTGAGATGTTCCAAGCTGCAGATGTTATAAAGGCACATCTCCAGCTCATAGCTGCTCATTTCAAGCTACATGCAAACGTTCAAATGCTAAAGAACCGTACAATGAAGGCTTCTGTATTTTTAAATTATTTTGATTTCTTCCCCAAGTGCCATAAAAGCATGTACACAGCAGCATTCATATATGTCGAGATTTATTTCCTTGTTAAATCAGCAGTGTTGCCTTCCTAGGAGAATGCCCTTGGGGGAAAATTCTCATCTGTCAGCCTATGCTGTTTCACTTCACAGCAGCACACTGGCATGTTGATCAAAGACAGGGAAAATAACAGCTCAGATTTCCTGTGTATGCTTTTGAACAACAAACTCCATGGAGTGTTAAAACTATGAATTGACAAATTTTAGCTTCAGTAATGCCTGGTCAAACATCCTTCTGGAATCACCACCACCACCATTTTCAGTGAAAAAAATGCTGTAGTGCCCGGCAAATGCTTCAATCGCTTTGTGCCCTTAGATTCAGCGAGCTGGAGCCTGTTAAAACAGAAAGCAGGAACTGACAAATGGCTTCAAAAAGTAAAATTGTGGAGGGGAAAAAACGTACAAGTGGGGTACACTGCTGGAAGAAAGGTGGATTTTCCAAGGCAGGACCTGAGCGTGGTTTTGATGGAGGAAGCATGGGTGGGGGCTCCTGCTATGGGGTACAGGGCTGTGGCTTCCCCTGGGACAGGTGGCCTGGCAGGAACACCACTGACCCTTAGCATGAAGGGCTGGGTGGGATGCAGACTAGGAGAAGCAGGAGAGGGCCAGGCAGGAGATGAGGCATGCTGAGGCACACAAGCCCCTGCCAGGCCAGTAATGCCCCAGGGAAACTTCTGCTGGAGCACTCTTCAGGCAGGCCACAGCCAAACCTCCCTGTCTGCAAGGAGCCCTGAGCATCACACAACAGCAAGGTAAACCACCAGCTGGAACCCCATGGTTCAACATGACCTTCAACAGCACTGGGTGGTAAAAGCTATCATGGTTTCTGGGCCTTCTAGTTTCCTGCAAAGGGTGGTGTGAGCTTGGAAGAGGCACCAGGAGGAGTGTTGAGGAGGGACTCTCAGAGCCCCGGCTAAGGGAGTCGCTGGTTGGTGCAGTAGCAGGAAAACACAAATTGTGACAACTCTGAAAACTCTCTTCATGTGAGAGTGGGACACAAGGGATGCAAAAGAGTGAATGGGGCTGGTGCTCCTGGGTGCTCAGGAATGGTGAGCAGGGTTCAGCATGACCTCTGGTTCATGCCAGAACAGGGCACTTGTGGGGGCTGGCCAGCAGCAAACTTCCAAAGCACTCATGCGTATGCCAAGTCCCTGAAAGAAAAAGGTCAAGCAAACAGACCATACCAGCTTTCCCAGGGCTTAATAACAGGTCACTTGCTGATTTCTCATCAACTAAAATGCAGAATTCATTTCAGCTGCTTGGAGGCTGGGGTGAGTGGGGAATCAATCTGATCCTCAAAGCTGATGCCTTTCTCTGCCTTCACTTTCACCCTCTCCTGAGTGACCTGATTTAGCACGTCTGCTATTTGCTAACCCTTCCTTATTCTTGAAGACTCTTCTGTTCTCTTACCAGTGATTTCTGGAATTCAGGCTCTGAAGCCAACCCTTCTTCTTCTAGCAGCTGTTCACATAAACTCTGCTCCAGGAAACAACCTGACTTGCTTTGGCCAATCCTGTCCAGTGAGGATGACACACACACCAATCCCCACCTCTTTCTGTGCCTTGTCAGGAGTGCAAAGGACACTATCTCTGGCAGCAAGAAGGAAGACAATCAGTATAAAATAATCTTTCCTCTTCCCATTGGGGTGCCTAAATAAGACTGTTTGTCTGTAGCTACCCTGTCAGGATCACTTGGTGGTTCCAGTGGGGATAAATAGGTGTGCCTGTGTGTGAAGGGGTTTGCCAGCTTTGTTTTATCCAGTAGCTGGTGTCTGGCTTCTCTGCTTCTTCAAATGAAGCCAATGCAGGTAACGAGAGCCAGTAACATGGCAACTTCTTACATAAACAGGCTTGCCAGAGCCAGATCTTCCTCTCTCCTGCCAGAAAGCTGTTTGTCTGAGGAATCCATGCATCTGGCACCAAATTCCAATCATAGCACTACAACTGTGGGAACTACAGAGACATTGGCACCTCATCTAAAGAGACAGTATTTGTTTTCCTTGTTTAGAACTATAAATAGTCAATAGAGGACTCTCATTCAAGCAGTATTGATGATTGAAATAAACTAGGCACAGAGACACAGCCAAAAATTGGACTTGTGCTACAAAGCCAAAGCCAGAAGCTGAAGTTCCAAAAGGGCAATGCAAAAAGCACGTGCCCAGCAGCAAACTGGCCCTGAAGGTACACTGACACACCAGGTGTCCGTGTTTGACCTTAAAACTGTTTGCCTGGGTCACTGTTTGAACTGGAATTTTTTTAAAATGCCTTTAGCTCTGCTGTGGTTTGAGCAGCTGACTTCTTCCTTCTCCTCTCCAAGACCCACAAAGTGAAGCAATACTGGAGTGGCCTGAGAGCACCCGGCCTGAGCAACCCACCGACAACACCGTATCTGCTCTTCAAGGGCAGGTGCAGGATCTTTATATTTAGCACACTGGAAGTGGTGCTTTACAACCTTATCAGGAGAGCTCTCCAGCCCTGGGGGAGACATGCATTTGAACCTCCCTTGGATGAAGAAGTAAAGACCACAGTTATTCTATTCCCTGGGTGAAAAATGCCTCTGCTACAACAGGAGGAAAAACACTTTCTTTTTAAGAAGAAGAGAGAGGAAGAGAAAATGGTTTGTGGTTTTAAGAATAATTGCCAGCCTCTTCTTGGGGAAGACTGGTAGGAATAAAAGGTGTGGAAAAACTTTTGGAAGGAAAAAAGACAGAAATGTGCTGCCACAATGGATGCTGTTACACAAAAGACCACGATGCTGGGTAGGTTCCCAAGTGTGTAAGTTCTGGCATTTCCCCCTCAAGTCCTGTCCTTATCTGAAGAGTTTCCCTCAAAATTAAATGCCATGTCCTGCAAGCCAAGGTCATTGAATCATAGAATCATCGAATAATGTAATTGCTGTGCTCCAAGGGACCTTAAAAATCGTCTTGTTCCAACCCCATCTGCCATGGGCAGGGACACCTTCCACTTGACCAGATTACTCAGAGCCCCATCCAGCCTGGCCTTGAACACCTCCAGGGATGGGGCATCCCCCACATCTCTGGGCACCCTGTCCCAGTGCCTCACCACCCTCACAGTCAAGAATTTCTTCATAATATCTAATCTAAACCTGCCCTCTTTCAGTTTAAAGCCATTTCCCCTTGTTTTATCACTGCATTCCCTTGTCAAAAGTCCCTCTCCAGCTCTCTTGTAGGCTCCCTTTAGGCACTGGAAGGCTGCTCTAAAGTCTCCCTGGAGCCTTCTCTTCTCCAGGCTGAATAACCCCAGCTGTCTCAGCCTGTCTGCATAGGAGAGGTGCTCCAGCCCTCTGAGCATCTTTGTGGCCCCTTCGTGGTCATTATTTCATGGTCATGGATTGCAAACAATAGTTCCTCTCTCTGGCTGGGAGCTCTGTAGTGGATGAAAAGAGGCAGAGTAACACCAGAAACTGAGCACAGTCTAGTGACTCTAAAATCAGCAGCACAGCTCATGCTGAAAATCATGTTCTTGAGCGGGAGGGGAGCATGTGACTGTGGAAAGAGGAACTAACAAGGATAAGGAACAAGTGACAAGAAGAAAATGGGAAACTCCCCCAAAACTGAATACCTTGCTGCAGTTTCTAATAATAAATTGCACCATATCATGTTTCTTTCCTCACTCTTGGCTTTGCAAATGTTAAATTAACAACCACAAGCTGCTAAACCCTTCTTTATGTAATACCAGTCACATAAAAACAACATTGTTTTGGCATAGATACAACCCTCATGGTTAATCCTCAGCTGAGTGTTGTCTCTCTGGATTTCTTCTAAAGACTGGAGTCCTTTAGGATTGCATTGGGGCACGTTTGTCCTTGGAGCCTTTCCTTGCACAGCCTGTTTGTGAAAGGGATAGAGCACTGTTGTATAAAATATTCTGCAGTTTCACCACCACCTTACTGGATACCCAGTAAGGATTATCCATGTGCAAGATGATATTTCAGTCTCTTAGGACTATTTCCTGATTCCCCCACATGGTTGCAAACTCCCTTTTCTATGTCCAGTGCATCCCTATCAAAATACATTTATCTGAAGGTTTATTTCCATGGTGTCGGCTATCTTAGTGAAAGGATACTTCCATGAAAATGTCTCAAAATGTAATGTTCTGGCTTCAGCATGGTATGCTGCCCTCCACAGCCACCAACTGCTTTACTTGTAATCTCCTTGTTCCCCCTCCCTCCACGAAACTCTTCCCTGCTTATCACTCCTGGCTCAGTCTCATGTTTCTGAGTGTCCTTTTCTGAACTCTTTGTTTCTTGGATCCAAATTCCAGAAGCACACCAGCTTCCTCAGCTCTGTATCACTGAGCATTCACTGAGCTCTGTATCACTGCTCTGTTCTTTGCTACATAGCAGTATTTCCCCTACTCTTTATTCAAGCCAGATCCCCAAATCCCTACAGTCACCTATTGCATTTTGGTTCTTCCAACAAATTGCCTGTCTCCTCTGATCCTTTGCCTTTTTCGCAAAGGACATCGATGCATTTTTTAACACACGAGATGGCACAGCGTGGGTCCTTGGATCTCTGATGAACTGAATATCAAAGAAGTAAAAGACAGCTGGCCTTCCAGATATGTAGTCCAAAACTGGTGATGCTACTAATATCTTTTTGAAGCAAAAGCCAACTAGCCACCTAAAGTACAGTCAGTAATTCTGGGATTTTCCTAGTGATGTTCTTGAATCTACAAAGGCTTTGAGAGGAAATGTGTGTCCAGCTAACTCATCCAAGATGAGAAAGAATTTGCAGCAATGTTTTCTGAACAGTCTCCAATAAATCAGAGTTGCTAGTTGTTTATTCCTCCTAAACCTTTGTTTCTCTTTACTGTCAGTGACTTAGCCTGCAGCAGACTCCAGTCTAGACTGGAATTTTTGGTTCTTATCATCTGCCTAAAAGTTTTTTGTGATACCTGTATTTCCTCTTAGTGATCTTACAAGGTGCAAGAGTTTGACACAAATATAGGCCCAAGGCCAGTGTTTGAGCTGTCTAGACTTTGGTCATGGTTTTTATCTGTAAGGGACATTGAAGAAAGACCAGATAAACCTCCAGCTTGGGCGCTCAAAGCTGGGACTGTCACCTACATCAGGATCTCAGCTGTGCAGAGCCATGGGTATCTCTCTTGTTTTTGTTAAATAGTGAGACATGTTCATTCCTCCTTACACTCATTCTTTCCCCCTGGTTTTTAATTTGAAGAATCAGGTAATTACCACCTCGGAGTTTCCATCCTCTGGAAAATGCTGTGCCCTCCTACAAAAGATGGGCCTTTCTGTTAAAAGAGAAGTGCTCATGCTGGGTGAGTTAACTGTGCTTCTTCCCTTGTGATTGTTTCTCTGCAAAGTGAACATTTTCTCCAGAGCTGCTTAGGGCTACAGGAGGTGGGTCATATGTCTCATTTTGCTGTAGGACTCTTTACGTGAACATTAATTAGGATATCAGTTACTCTCTGAGCTTTGTTTCCCTTATTCCACCAAACCATACATTCCCATCAGTGCTGCTATGACCAGTGGGATTCCCAGTTCCTCCATACTGATGTTAACCCAACTGGACTGTGTAAAGGGGCATATCTGAGGCCCTATTTCATGGTGACAGTGACATGAGAGGACCTTCATCTCAAACGTAAAGGACTGATCCAGTTATGTCTTCGTCTGGACATGGCCCCTGCTGGCATTTTCCTTGGTACAAACACAATGTAAGGCCAAACTGCCACCAGGAGTAGCTGACAGGGATGGAATATGGCAGCCTCTGCTGCTCCACCTGGACTGCCAGGCTTCTTCAGCTGTGCAATGGGGTCAGAGAAATAAATGGCTTGGGTTTATGGAAACTAAGTTCTCTGGTTGCTTATGGGCTCCTTGCTTGGTTGCTAATGTGGCTACTGTTTGGGTAAATCTTCAGTGAGGATCCTCATGTCCTGGAGCAAAAGTCCTCCTTTCCCTCCTGGCAGGCTTGTGGTGGGAAAAGAGCACTGGGAAACTGCAGGGAAAGGATGTGAAACCCTTTAGGTGGAGAAAGTCAAAAGCCCACAAGATATGAGTGCTCCAGGTCAGTATGGGGAAAGTGCTGTGGAAGATGTACCCTAAATCATGGTCCCAAAGCTCAGAAGAAATATTCCAGTTGAAGAAGGACACAGGGACACCAGTATCACGTCCCTTTGTTGACAGATTGATGAAAGCTGGGTTGAGGTGACTACAGAGGCTGCATATGCACAAGTACATGCATGCATCACCGCTGTTGCTGATGCTACACTTTGGTTTTAAAATACTCTACAGCTACTCTGACAATAACGTTTGAGTGTTTCCATCAGGTCTCTTTCCTTTTAAAAGGAAACTTTAAAAAAATCATAAAATGTATTTGACATCCTTGATTGCATCCCAAATCACCAGTCTAATGAGCTAAGGTTCTGAACAATAGCTCAAGAAAACCAAAGGAAATTCTGTGTTACTTGCAGACAACTGCCCAGAAAATGGAACGGGCACCAAGGAATAAGTGAGATGGAAAGAATCTGATTCTCTTCATTAAACTGCTCACTCTTCAACAACAGATGGTGTGTTCGTGAGTGTTTGCTGTTAAGGAAGTCAGGGCCCTGGACCAAAGAGAAAATATAAGCCACATTTAAGTACTTGCATATGTTGACTTTTGGAATCATTTTCAGTCAGATATAATGTCAGACATCTATACACTGACCCCTCAGTTTTGTCTGCCTGTGCTTTCATTTGTCTGTCATTATGTTTGTCCTGTGACCCCACATGGCAGCAAAATGTTCAGTATTGTTTTACCATAAAGAGCAAACAAGCTCAGACAACTACTTAAAAGAAAGGAGAACTGCAGCTCGTGGAAGGCTTTGTATAGCAGAAACGTTTTAATATAGGCAGGCGGCAACAATTATTATGTCTGCCTATAACACTATTCAAATAACCTTGCCAATTTGCATCACTTAGAATTGATTTTACTGTGTTGCCTGTCTGTTTCAGACTGATGGAGGTTTTTTTAAACCTCAACTAAAATTTTCTAAGAAAGACACGAAGGAAAAATATGTTGTTTTGCAATCCTAAAAGATCTTGTTTACGCAAAACCCTTGTGTGTGTGCCATCCAAATCATATAGATGCATGTATTCACATATATCTATGCATCCCTGCATATATATATTTTTATATATATAATTCTGTCACGGTTATTTTTCTTCCTACCCTGCCTCACTCAAATGGCTCTGACTTGGAGAACATGCTAGCAGCAGGGAGGGAGGAGAAAACTGGCTTTATGCTTAAAGCAGCAATTCTCAGGGCTGCAGAGCTGGATTTGAATTCTGCTTTTTCGTGGAGCTCCCACACGATGCCAGCCATGTGATGTAGGATGTTGTTCCCTGGTTGTTAAAACACATTTACACTGCAGATGGTTGTCCTGAACCTGCAGGGCAGCCTCTGTACTCTCCCATGAGTACCTGCAGCAGGCGAGCCCTGTGCTGCCCGGCGCTTCCATCTCACAGCACCCCTACACTTTCTTCTGCCCCCAGACCCTACTGTGCTGACAGGCAGTGCCAAGGGGGAAGAGAAATGGCCTTTCGTAACTGGATTTTCAGCCAGATCCAACCAAAGTCAGATTACATCTGAGCCAGTGCTGTAACCACTGGGCTGTTTGATTTAAATATGTATGTCAAAATTAATTCCACACACCCCCACCCCACACCCCCTCAGTACATTTTGTCTTATCTTTGCATTAGGCATCTCTTCCATATATTTTCTGCTGAGCGCATCAGATTCTTCTGTCTATGCCACAGTAGATTGAAATTAGTCTCAGATGCAGGGAAACATATTCCCCCTTCCACTCCGTGCACACCTTGTACACAAGCCCTCCCAAGAAATGGAGACAATGTGCAATATTCTTGTCACTCTGATTCCCTCAGGTCCTGCCATCAGCACACCAGCAGTGCCTGTAGCTCCTTTTCCAAGGAAAGCAGCACAGCAGGTCAAGAGTCTTGCTTCCCCAGAACAGGTCTGGGGCTTTGCTTCATTGAGCTGAGCTCCCTCTGCAAAAGCACCACAGCCTGAAACCCACCACTGGTGTTAGAGGTGCTAATGGGCAAAACCGACATTCCTGGTTACTTTGGCAAGGATGTGTTAGTGCAATTTACTCCAGAGACTGGATAATATACCACCTGCTACCATCATCAAAACACTTCTTTCCCTTTTTTTTTTTTTTAAATACTTGAATCCCAAAGGATAGAAATAAATGAAGGAATTAAAAAAAATCAGCCATGTGCTGTCTTTACTGGAAGCAGTAAATTTATTTACATTAAAATACAGTATTAAATCTCATTCTTCTATTCCACTGTGAAGCAATGGGAGACTTATAAGCAGGATTTTTCTAAGATTTTTTGAAACAGCTTCACAGCCTTACCCCTGTCACTGATACTGTCAAATTGGCATACTGTATACCTTGAAATGCTGTGCATTGCACAGTCATAAATCCCACATGGATTTATCCAGCAGGCTTAGTGTCATTAGCCCCTTACAGACAGGCTGCAGTGCTGAATGAGCGCATAACTTGACAGAGGTCATCCAAGGTAGCAAAGACCTCACAAGGGAGCACAGATTTCATAACAGCCTCTCATTTTCTGAGCGTTGCTGGGAAAGCAGCCTGGATGCGATGCGCTCTTGCTATCATTTCCTTTTGCCTTTAACTGTTTCTATTGAGAATGCATCTGTGCATCATAAAAAAAATCCCCAAACATTTATCAGGCATTTTGTTGTCTGTTTTCTGATCCCAAAAAAGCTACCTGTCATTTTCCAGAGTCATTGCCAAGTCTCAACATGGCTTTTTTTTAATATTCGTTGTAATTGTGTTAACATGTTTGCTGAGCGAGCACTCCTAGCCTGTGCTGACCGCTTGGAATTCAAAATCAGCACAGTAATTATATTTCACAGGCTACTGGTCCATGGGAAATTTCACCTCGCTTGTGAATTTGCATGTTCTGAAATAGGTCGGAGAAGCAGATGGCTTTGAAAGAAGAAGCGAAATAAAAAGGACTGGGAGTCAAGACTCCTGTTTTGCTTATTAGATTAAGCCCTTTACGACAGGGTGAGTGCTCACATCCAGTTAGGTGGTTCACTAGCCCTGAGTGAATCATCAAGAGTGTCTCTGGAATTTTCCTGGAGGGTATTTTCTGGGTAGCTTCCAGGAGTATTTATGCACAGTGCATCCGGAAGCACTGGCTTGTTATTCACTGCAGTTCCATCAGGGAGTTGGAAAAGAGCAGCAGATGAGCCTGACATCTAAGAGTCTAAGGGCAGAGGATAAACAGTTTTCTATTACCATGATTCTGAAGTTGTAATTAAATATAGGCATTGCCAACTGCAAGATCTGTTAGCTAACTGAGCAAACATATCTCTGGGGAAGCAACCTTGGCCTGAGGTATTTTTCTCACTTCTGTGGACACAAGAAATATCAACATCCCTATTCAAGCCCTTCTTTGATTATAATTTCAATCCCAGTAATTAAAGGCAGTCTCAATAAACTGAAGTCCCTCAAGGAACAGGAACAGAAGCCCACTGTGTCCCTCCAGTGTATCAGCACATTATGATATTTTCCCACATATTATGGCAGGGTGAAAAATAAATACAAACACTGCAGAGACACACAACCTAACTCTGCAAGTGCTTTCATGCCATGTGCTGTCTGGGTTTGCCTCTTTCTGGGTTTCTGTTTTTTCTTTCATTTGCCTTCCTTCCTACATACCCACAAATACTTGATTTATTTCTCAGTTTAATAACATCAACAAAAAAGAACAGAATCATGTTAATGACCAGCTTTATTTTTGGAAGAAGCCAGCAGTCATGTATAGCCAACTTGCATATGGAATCTTTTGCTCAGTGAAGAGGCAGCACCATCTGGAAACCTGTCATGCTGCCTCTTTACATTTCATCTCCACTATGAAATGTATCTGCAGAACCACCCCATGGCCACAGTATATCTGCAGATACAACTGCACCACCAGTTGTGGATGCCTGGAGACAACCAGTGGGCTCCTGATGTGATGATCCAAGTCCTTTCCACCTCTGCCGAAGGAGAATTCCGGCTGGCTTTTGGCTGAAGCCAAGCCATACTTATTAGGTGGTTGACCATGGATAGTACAGCATATCAAAATTAAGGATTTTAGTCTCTTACATGATAAATTTACCTGGATATGCCAATACTTTAATATTCTCTTTTTCTTTCCTCAAAGTCTGCAGATGAAAAACAATACTCAAGCTTTTCCTGATTGTTGTGCTCCTGCCTGGATGTGACAGACAGAGCTCACATGAACCGTATGAGTGTAAAGAAGTTCCTATAGAAAGCCTAACTCAAGAATTGAGTTTTGTTTATCAGTCAGAAAGCAATTAGTGATAACACCATTTTCTTCCCTTAGGAAATGAGACCCACCAGTTGAGCTGAAATAGGTCTGAATGCAATACTTATAGATCTCTGCCCATCAATAGCACCACAGATACACCTAAGCTCAGGCAAGAGGCTCAGCCAAAATAACTCAGTCAGCTTTCATTACCTGGAGGGAGCTTATAAAAGAGAGGGGGAGTGACATTTACACAGACAGAGAGTGATGGAACAAGGGGAAATTGTTTAAAACTAAAAAAGGAGATATTTGGATTAGATGTTTGGAAGAAATTCTTTACTGTGAGGGTGGTGAGGAACAGGTTGCCCAGAGAAGCTGTGGATGTCCCATCCCTGGAATTGTTCAAGGCCAGGTTGGATGGGGCTTTGAGCAACCTGGTCTAGTGGAAGTGTCCCTGCCCATGACATGGGGCTTGAAACTAGATGGTATCTAAGGTCCCTTCCAACCCAAGCCATTCTAGGATTCTATGATTCTATGATTCGTCAGAGGCTTTTGTGTGGGCTGGTTTCTCTGTGCTCTAATTTTATGCTTAGCATTGCAAAAATCAAGAACTGATTGTTTATTTATGACATTCAAATCAAGTGCACATTGAGATGGAAATGGGAGATTATTTTAATAAATATATCAATAATCCTTGTTAGTAGAAGCCTTGTGGCTTGCTTTGCCCAACAGTGTTGCAGCACATTGTATATTTTCTTGTTTTGTTATTTTGAGTCCCATTTGATTTATATATAGAAAAAAATAGTGTATCAATGTGCAAAGAATGTATCCATGTCAAATAATTTAATCATGAGGTTGATATGAACTGCAGAACAATGGGATGCCTTGAGTAATTCATCTTATCATCATCCTTAAAGTATGGCTAAAAAATCTTACAAAATTCACAACAAAAGTTATGCAGGAAAAATTTGACTTAATGCTGTCAGCATTAGGAAATTTAAAGTGACAGGAAAAAAGGAAGAAAAAAATCAAAGGCATTCTATGTTGCATCTCAGGTTCTTCTGCCATCGTAATTGTTTTCAGTGGACTGTGACTACATTGTTCTTAAATATTTCAAGGAGCTAAATTCTTTCATACAGCAGACAGGCAAATAAGACTATAACAATTATTCGAGCTGTACAATCATTTCACTATATTTAAGTGTTGTAGCTAAAGCAGATCAGAAAAAAAATGCATCTATGTTTTTGCCCTTTTCTTGAAGTCTGTTTTTAATGGACAGTATTCCAGCCCAGTGATTTTTGGACAGAGTCTGGATAGGTTTTGGTCTGCCATCTTACCTACAGAAGCAGCTTGCAGCAGACAACCCATCATAGCCCCAGCATCCCAAGCCCTCATAGGTGGTTGTCATCTCCTGAGAACAGAACAAGACCTGAGGGTTTGAAGTCATATTTACATTCTTCTGAGAACAAAGAGAAGAGGCTTAAAATGAGACTACCCTGAAAGATACTTGGATGCTTTGACTGTATTAAAAAGTGAGCCCTTGTAAGACATTTCCTTGAGAAACCAACAAGAAATGGAAGAAGAAAGACCATTTGCAGAAATTCACTATTTTAAGGATTTAGGCAATCTGGGATGATTCTACACCCATGGCAGGGCCTGCTGGCATTGTCACCCAGACTTTTGCTACAGGTCCAGAGGTCTAGCTCAAAACCCATGCCAGTCCCATATGGACTAGCTCTAATCAGTTTCTTTAGGTGGTAAATCAGAAGCAGCTCAACACGACGCCATCCTACCTCTAGCTATAAGATGCATCAGCTGCAGAAACCAGCTCACCGTGGCTACTTGGCCTGATGTGTCACCAGTGTGCACCATGTGCCTTCTCAGTGTTGTCTGTGTTCAGAATAATGACAGGAAGACAGAATGAGAAGAAGCTCTGATGCATGAAAGACAGAGAAATCATATAGCATACAAAAGCAGTTAATATGGCAAACAAATTGCCCAGTCCTCTACAGCAGGGTTAGAGAAACACGGAGGATCTGAAGCATACCCAGCACAGTGCTCAGCTCATGAGGAGTGCTCTGGCCCCATAAGGTACTTGAGGAATGGAGCATGTGCAAGACATAGACCAATAAATGCTCTTCCAAGAGAAATCCGATGCTTAACACAGGCAAAGTAACAACAAATAGGAGCTGCTTGCACTCAGCCTACTCTTCAAAGCTGGAGCTACCCTTACCAAATAGTTCAGACTGCAAAGCAGGTGGGTGAAGAAGTGGCAAAATTGTGGTTTATTGACAGATATGAGAAGGCAGGTACACAGTCAGGCACCTTTGTTCCCAACAGGCATCAGAGTTCAAGCCACACCACCCTCATAATTCCCCAGAATTCAGCCCAAGCAAGGTTGGCATCAGTGCTCTGTGAAGGCAAAGGCCATGGCTGACCAGGCCTCACTCTTCAGCAGCATAATTTCCAGGGCTCCTAGCCCAGATTTTACAGGCCTCCCTGCATAGCACTAACAGTGCTAACTGCTAATTTATTTATAACAAATTCCTAATTTATTTTTGGCTCTCAAATGCCATAGAGAAAGAGGGAATCAGTCAGTCAGCAAGACTGACACACAGCAAGTATCTCTAGGGAAGAGAGTGATCTGTACCATTGCTACTGACTTCACTTGGCAGTCTAGGCTGCTTTTTTCCCTTCTGTCTTTTGCACAAGTTGCATCTAGAGCTTGAATTCATCTCGTTGGAATGCAGGGTGCCATCTGATCACCCCCAGGCAAGTGGTTTGAAGCTCTCTGATGGATGGGTCGTAGGTCCAGAGCCTCACTGAGAGCTGGGGCACGTGTGATGCTAAGTTGGAGTACAGCTTTTTGTGCAGTTTCTTTCAGAGGAAGCCTAGATCCCATGTGCCAAGCAATTTTGTGGACCAGAAAGGAGAATGAGCAGGGGGTTCATTTCAACACTATGTTACTCTACCAAATCAAAATGCAACTGTAGATGTAGCCACAGATAAGGCATTTCGTGTTACTAACAATACCCACTAACCATGTATGTGATCACATTGTTCAACCTTATCTCTCTGAAACAAGAGGAAATAACAAAAAAAGGACTCTGATTAAGGACTATGCTCTTTTCAGAGGTCTTTATGTTCCCTAGATAAAATCTGTGACATGGGTGATTTGGAAATACTGTGGAGAAGCCTGAAGGAATAAAATCTAGAAAAAACATGGACATTACCCTAGTAGTAAAGCATTCAAGAATCTCTCCAGAGCCCTTTGTAGTTAATGACTATTAATGGATTTTGTGAATTTCATTGTGTTTTACAGTCTGCAGCCTGTTTGTGAGAAGTGCTTGCTCTAGAGGGAGTTAGGGCTAGAGTTAGAGACAAGTGAACAGGATATTCCCTTCCTTTGCAAAACTCATCAAGGCATGTTTCAGTCGCCTGTTCCCAAACAACAAAAGTATTTTCTCAGATAGGATGTGGACCAAAGAGGCATATCCACCCTCACTTTATTAAAATAAAGCTATAGCCTGCTTCTTAGTCCAGAAGAACAAGCAAGTCACCTACTTTCTTCTGTTTGGGAGGGTCCAGAATCCATAGGAGCTGAAGCACCATGGAAATGAAAAAGCCTTTTAAGGTATTTTTGTGATCACAGAATTTATACACTGAGGTTCTAAACTGCTTCAAGAGACACTGTGCTCTCCAGTGGGCTGTCATTTCAAACAAGTTTTATTTAGCAGGTTTAGGATAATATGAGTCATTTCACTGGCTCCTTATTCCCTGACCCAAGTCTGAAAATAAATATTTCTTCCGCTCCCCACTCCAAAAGAAAACCCAGGAGTGCCACAGAACTTTCCAGTGACTTCTATCTGTGTTTCTGAGCAGTGGTTTCTATGGAGAGAAGCAGGTCTATTGTCCTCTGCTGTTTACTTTTTTCTTTGTTCTCACTACAGCTGGCCATACTCTGAAATGGTTTGGGCTCAGCAGAGATCTTCAAAAAAATTCCAGTCCTAAAGACTTCCATGTATATTTAACCCAAAATTTCTCAAATCCTTGTTGAAAAAATGAAAAAGAAACAAAAAAGTGGAAAATAATTTTAGCTTTAGTAGATGAACACAAAATTTTCACGTGACAAATCATTTCGCTTTGAGATTCTTTACAACCTCAGTATAAAATCCATCAATAATCAGCTGGTTCCTCCTTAAACTGATCCTGCTGGTGTTTTAAAAATATTTGTTTGTTTAACAAGAAACTACCTTTGAAATTACTATTTAGTCTGAAATAGTCACACATCACCTTTTTCATCACATTTTTACTTGTATTCCATCCCAGAATAGCAGTTGGGTGAGCAAGATATTTAGATTTTTTTCTGAGGTAGGATCGTACTTATTTTATTCCCCATGGGAATTCACAAAATCTTGAACATAGGAAGTTTGTGTTTCTTGAAACACCAGTTATCAAAACCAGTGTCTCTTCAGCCTGATCTTTAAGTGTCCAAGTAGCTGGTTCCTCACCTGGCTGTTTCCCCATGCAGCCCTTTTTGAAAGAGGGGAAGTGCTTGGGAAACAGAGGAGGAGGGCAGCTATTGCACTACGAACGCTGAGATTCTGTTCAAGAATGAGAGGAAGCAGGTAAGTTCTCAAAAATCTCCATCTTTCTCACCACAGAGAAAACCCTGTTCCCTTCTGAGTTATTTATGAGAGATTCTCTGTACAAAGGCCCCCTAATGGCTAACTGACCTCTGCAAAAAAGCAATTTATCTTGTAGAGGGATTTTGTCTGTGTGGCTGTGTTAGCTTGGGGCCTCAGTCCTGCTAAGGCCAAGATCCCCGCTGCCCATGCTGCTTCACCTGCTGGCTTATCACCTGCATCTAGACTTGAGTGAGTCTGTGGGCCTTCCAGGCAGGAGCACAGGTATCAAAGACTCCTGCCCCTGTATTACTGAAGAACATTATTACCTCTTTATAATTCAAGTGTTTCCTCTGGATCTAAAAGATGCCAGTAATACTGAATGGGCACTATTTGGGGTGAGAGGTCTGAAGGAAACAGGAGAGGCTACACTGTGGGAGCACTGCTGTGCTATGGCTGCTCATTGAAACAGATGAGAACACTCAAAACTCGCTTACTGCCTTTGATCTTTCTTTGCAGGTAATTCATATGAGTGTTTCTGGCTTTTGTGTGCTCCTGAGCATGACACTGATGGGCAAAGGAGCTCAGATTTCAGGCTGGCTGTTTATGGCACTGAAGACAAAGAAAGCACCAAAACAGGCTGCAGGTAAAAAACCATGTATGTTCCAGCATGTGGAAATTGGGCAAGGATAAATAGCTGAAATCAATGACTTCTATAACTAATTTCCAAAGCTCAGCAGTTTCTGCTGAGTTTTGCTTAGAATAGACAGCAACAGGCAGGAGTTCGGGCAGGAGTGAGCCCTGGGTCAAGACTGTAGTGAACAGGACACAAATAGAGCACCAACCCTAGCCAGATCAGGTCCTGGTACTCACAGCTGTATCCCGACTCTGTAGCCTGAATCTCATCTCCACCCTTCCACAACAAATAAATATACTTTTGTAACATTCCAGAGCCCAAAATGCCCATTTTAGAACCAAATTCCTGAGTGCTTTTGTCCTTTTTTTTCAGAAGGCCTAACATTGCCTTCCCTTATGAAGGCAACTATGCTTTACAAAATGAATATATAAAGCCGGTCCTGTTGTGGTTTATATCCACTGAGCAGCTCTGCACGGTTGTTACTGGCATGATGCTGAACTTGATAGTTCTGGCTTCGCCCAAATCTGTCCTTTTATTTCATGGCAATTCCTCCCCTCACCTTGCTTGTTTACTTCTTCAATTCTTTATTAGTTTCACCCCATTTGGACTAACAAGCTTTCAGACAAATGCTGTCTCCTATTATATGTTTGTAAAATCAACCCCTCAGCTGAACTGCTGTCCTTACAAACTATTACAATATCATTAGGGGTGAAAATTAGAACATTTGCATGTCATGGAAACACCAGTGGTAAATCCTTTACCACTGGTGTGTGAACTTTAATGCTCCTGATACCTACAATTCTGTGTTGCTTCAGTTGCACAGAGCTACCTTCACCAAGACAGTTTCAATGTACCCATCCTGGCACAAACAGTTTTCTTCCAAATACAGCAGCCACCATCTCTCTTCCTGTCAGGATACACCCTACTGGTATCCAGCAACATCTCTTGAATTGCACATGACATCAGCTGCCTGGGAACTAGCAAAATTGCATCGCCCTAATCCTCAAAGCTTGCTTGAACAGATTTGCTGGCACAATGCCTGTGCTAGAGGACAGGAACACTTAAAATCACATAATTTTTTTGGCTCATTGAAATCATTCTGTTGCCCTGTTTTTCCATTGCCATTCAGCCTGATTTGCAAGCAATTTTCTCAATGGAGTACTTCACAGAGGTTGGGAGTATGCTGTGCTCAATACTGTGTTCTAGCCATAAGCCGCCTTGGTGTTGGTTTATTTTCTGGCACTGTCATCTCCCAAGTAACGCTTACCTTCCCAGGTTTTGGCACAAAACGCTTCCTACTTAGTCATCAGATGCCCAGTGAAACTTACTTCATTCAGACAGATTCTCTTCTTTTTTTTGTAGCTCACTTTCAGAATTTGTTTCTGCTTGTTAATGCAAGCCTCCGAGCATGTTGCTGCTGTGCATTTTTAAACACTTACCCAAATGTCATCTCTATTATTTCCAAACTCTCAGACTCTTTGGGGATAGCTTAGATGCAAATGAGCTGTCAAAGAAAGATTACTTGAACCAACATTCAGAATGACAAAAGGCTTACAGACTGCATGCACAGCACATGGCTTCCAGCTTCCCAGTAAGCCATTATTTGCCAAAATCAAGGGTTTATACACAGTCCAAAAAAACATTCAGCTTTGTTACAACGGGGCACAGTTATTCTCCATTGAAAAATTTAAACCTCTCAGATCTAGGAAAACTCTGATTACCATAGCTTCTCAGATGTTGCTCAGCTACTCACTCAACCCACACATTCTTTGTACCTAAAAATTCACTTTAGAGCCTGTCTCTCCTCCAATAGGTAGAGCTATTTCTCCCTGTCACACACTTTTTTGGGGATGTTGCAGAGGTGGATAAAAAGAAAAACTGCACTCACTTTACTCTGCACAGCAGTCTGAGAAACAGTGAGTGTTGCTCTGACAGAACAAACCAGGACCCCTCTTCCAAAATCATGGCCCACAGCCATGGCTGCACATGGTGTGATTCTTGGGGCTGTCCTGTGCAGGGCCAGGACTTTGATAATCCTTGTGGATCCCTGCCAACTCAGAACATTCAGTGATTCTGTGATCCAAGAGGCTTCATGAGGAGATACAATGCAGTCACTGAAAGCAAATGCATCATTTTGTGAAGCTCAGCTTTCTAACTGCAGATGGCACCCCTGATTCTGCTAAGGTGACACACATTTTGCTGAAGAGCTGATTTCTTCAGCAGGAAGTAAGACAGCCCCAGAGACTGAGGGATTTAAACCAAATCCTGACCTGTTTTAACACTGTCTCAGTGTTATGCACGGGAGATACACACACATATGCACTCATTAAAAAAGGACAGCAAGCCAAATTCATCTCTCATACAACTACTGACATCAACAGAAGGCCCAGTGTTTGAACACCAGCTGTCACAAATTGTTCCTTGGATAATATTTAGCCAAGATTAAACCTAGATACAGATAGCAGGTAGCTTGCAGGTACTCTGGTCTTACAATGAGCATTGAGCAAATCCTGGAAGTGCAGGGTTTGAGGGGTAAACAAGATATGCTTCACTCTAATTTCGCGTGTCCGCTGAGAAAGCCTCTCTCCCACACTGGCAGTGGTCCAAATTATGCCTTTTTCAGCAAGATAGTAAAATATAGTTTTAAAAGGAAATACATACATTGCACTTTCCATCTCAAGAGTCTGGAAAGTGCAGCTGGGCGTTAATTAATCAGCACAACATCTCTGCAAGTTAAAGGAATATTTTTATCCCCTGTGTGGAAACTGAGGCACAAGGAAGTAGAGTATCCTATAAAAGGTCAAAAAAGAAGTTCATCACTAGAGAAAAGAATTTGCCTAATTGGTGATAACTCTGGGCTAAGAAATACTCTGTGTAATTGAAGAAGATGAGTTCTGTGGTTTTCATGGTTTATTCCTGCTGAGAGATGCTCACTGCCCACAAACTGCTGAACCAAGACTGAATGTTATTCAGTATGTCATGCCCTGTTGGTCCTCAGCCAAAATCACTGCAGTCTGTAACCCTTGCCAGCACATTTTTTCCTTTATGGCATGAGAGCTTCAGGTTTGAAAGTAGCCAAGACGGTGGTCCACTGTATCTTCAGCCATAACATCAAAGAAAGGGTGCAGCATGGTCAAATTTACATGCCATACACTGTTGTCTTGCTGGTAAGTATTACTCCTTGGATAATAGAGAGACGTGTCAACCATTGATGCTGTTGCTCACAGCATATGAAAGAGTATTGTTTTCATACTCACGTCACTACCTTTGAATGTGTGTAATGGTTGAACTTTTACTATTTCCAAGACTGTGGATTCCTTCACATGTCCAGTACAGGGCTAGACTAGGGTGTATAACAGAACTGCCTCTCTGCCTGGCACCTTACTTTGGAATCTGCCTCTCATGCTGAGCAGCGTCTTCCTACTGGTTCCTTGTGCCTTTACATCTGCACCTCCTGACTCAGACTGAAATTGCTTTATTCCCTCATTTTACTCTGCACTTGTTCAGTGGTATGCTAGGGGCGGGATCCTTGGAACCAGAACCATTGTTAACCCCACTGCCAGCAGCAAAGCATCCCAAGAGGATGAGGAGGGGATAGGGACCGCATTTCCCTGACTACACCATGTGCCCCAAAAGCCTCTCCTTGTGTAGAACTAGCTGGGGAAGGCGGAGAGCAGAGCAGTTACAGTCCTCTCAACTTGCCTGGTTAAATTTTCTCCCTTAAGAATGATTCATGCTGACCTAGAAAATGTAACAGAAATGGATATGTCGGTTACCAGGTTACTGCTGTGCCTTGCAAAATCATGGCAAACGCTTTCCTAAGGGATGAACTTTCACTCCGTGCCCCAAGTGATACTGTCCTCTGAAGCACTGGGGTAACTGCAGTTTAAGTGGATTTAGTCACAGCACAGTTGACACTGCCTATAGGGTAGAAAAGGCATGTGTGGAAATAAAAAGACCCTTCTGTATAATATGCAAGAAAGATTTCTGCAGGAGCTTAAGCTACATATCTACAGCTGAGCATTGGAGAAAAGTCACAGTGGGCTCACAAAACCCCCAGAAACCTCTCCAGCCACACTGACAAATCTACAAATAACATCTTCATGCATTGTGTTGAACAGAAAAGCAGAATTTTATCTTTAAAGACAGAGGAAATGCACTGGGCCTCATAGAAGGGATTATTACTGACTTTAGTATCTGATTGTCACCAGTTTAGAAGGCTCTGCCTGTATTCCCAGACAACTTGAAACAACATCTTAGGAGGATTGTGAAGTTTTCCCATTGCTTACAAAGTAGTGACAAGTCTGAGACTCAAAAGGGACATTACAAATCTATGTACTGCCACTTTGTCCACTTCCAGTACTCCAAACCTCTTGTCCTATATCTGGCTTTTTCTAGGGGTCTGTGTTATTCTGGTTCAAAAGCACTGCAGCATGGCAGAAATAGAATATCTGAGAACTAAAAAAAATAAAGAGGGAAAAATTTTTGATCTCAAATAAATGGCACTAGAGCTGCAACACTGGATGTATTTTTCTTTCCATACTTAAATCAGTTCTAAAGAGGGATTTTCTAACTAATCTGCATTTGTTACAGAACTTGGAGGATTTCTACCATTGTGCTACAGACCTAGGAGATCACATGGCATAATTTAGGCTTCCATCCCTACAGAGTATACCAGTTCTTTGTTACAATGGTGATAGAAAAAAAGGACAAAAAAGGCTGAACACAGGCCAGGAAGGGCGATATATACTGGTGTTGCAAAGAGTCATTTGTGGCATAGGTTTATTTGCTATTATTCAGTCAACTTGTGTTAGCAAAAAAATTGCCAGGTCTGCAGGAGGTGGAGCAGCATCCAGTTAAGTGACTAACCACATTATTAGCTGGACAAAGCAAACACTTTTCACCTGAAATGGCATGTATTTCTCTAGTGAGCCTGGAGAGATTATGGGTCTGAGCTTGAAGGCTGTAATACTTCTGATTTCAGGGCTGATGAGTATGAAAATGACAGAAATCATCTGTGTGTGGGAAACGTGGCAGCAAGACATTGTACATGTGAGCTCAAAACCTGATTTTGTTTTTTGTTTTGTTTTGTTTTGGTCTGGCTTTTTTGGGAGGAGGGATTTTTGTGTGTTGTTTTGGGTTTTTTTTCAGATGCTGCTAAAAATAGCATTTCACATCCTTAGATCCTATCTGAGGCATAAAACATTGAAAAAAATGCATAGATATCAAACAACACGTACTTCTCAAAACTGCTGGATATTTTTTCTCAGCACCGTTGTTTTGGTTATGACTCAGAAGTTTGACTTGTAAGGCAATTTGGCATTTTGTTCACCAGAACACTTATTATGCTTTCGACAATGCCTGTACAATGATTTGGGAGCTGATTTAGGTGGAGTGAGTACACTGAGTCCTGCAAACAGCACTGCTGGCAGTGCCCCAGATGCACTCAAAGCATTCACACCATGTTTAAGAAGAGTTGAAACTGGAGTATTTGCAGGTGAACTGGCCTGTGGCACATCCCCAACCTGTGCACAGCTCACTCATAAGAACTTGGCCCTGCGTGTGTGATCAGTTTCCTTACAGACTTCATGCTTGCATGCAAACAGTAGAGATGAGTGGTAAATCCAGGCAAGGCAACAGGGTCAGACTTGTATTTCCCAGCATAGCCTGTATTTCATGACTTGAAATGTTGTCCTTCACCATGAAAAAAGGGGTACTCGAGTTGTCTGCGCTGAAAGGCATCTGAGGTAACACCAGCACACCAACTCTGGGCTTTGCAGATGCTCAGCACGTCTCAAAACCAGGCACTTTATTTTGGCGCTTGTATACAACTGCCTTAGGGGTCTCATTTCAGAAATGCCATTTGCAAATTCAGTTCTAAATATTTTATCATGTCTATTCCCCTCAGAAGGAGCTGCACGATTAAACACAAAACGCTTGTAGAGTCCTCAGATAAGATGCACTACTGACACAGAATGTATTGTTAATCATGATTAATTATTATTGTTCTGCTGGCCGACAGGCATCTGACTGACGGATACTCTCTAATCCCTATTCTCTCCCCAGATTTTCTTCCCAATTAGTGTCCTCTAGAACCTTGTAATCACATGCCACGCAAATGAACTGCATGTTATTCAGCCAAACAGATGACAGTGGATTGGGTGACTTCCTCTGTCGCCAGCAGGCTGGAAGAAAAGGAGCGGGGAGACACTACACGGTGTAAATGCTGATTTTCCCCGTCGGGAAAAGGGAACGGCAGCCGCGGGCACAGGGCGGGGGTGCAGCGCCCCCTGCAGGCTGCAGCGCCCTCTGCAGGCTGCGCCGCCGCCGCCGCGCACCCGGGCGCCGCATCCACCGCGCCGAACGGCGGGGCTCGGCCCCTCCGGGAATAAATCGTTTCCTTCTGCCTTGCTAACGTTCTGTATTAATCGGGAAAAACCCCCAACAAACAACTAACAAAAAAACCCACACCCAAACAGAATATGGAAGATGTGGCATCACCACTGCCCAGCGGGAATCCCTCAGAAATGGCCTCAAGTTGCGCCGGGGAAGTTGAGGTAGGATATTACAAAAAAATTTCTTCACGGAAAGGGTTGTCAAGGAAGAGGCTGCCCAGGGAAATGGTTGAGTCACCATCCCTGGAAATATTTAAAAGACCTGTAGATGTGGCACTTGGGGACACAGTTTAGTGTCAGGCTTAATGGTTGGTCTGAAAGAACTTTTCCAACCTAAATGATTCCATGATTCTATAAAATACATTCAAGCACTGGCCACAAGGCAAGGCCAAACACAGAGGTCAGCTCTCAGCTTGCCCAGCCTGTGGTGCAAAGGTGGCTGTCTGGTTTGGTGTTCCCTGAGCCACACAAGCCCTGTGCCCATGAGTAGGGGTCTGTGGGCTGCAGCACCCATATCTCCCAAACCCTCCCAGCCCATGCGAAACAAATTCTAGACCTACATCCAGCCAGGCTGGAGGGCTCACAGTGATTACCAGCACAGCCAGCATGGTGCACAGACAGAGAGCACAAACTATACCTGCCAGTATGGTTGGTTTTAATCATTTAGTCTAGCTGCAGAAATTAGCAAGAATTGGAGACGTTTGCAAGTAACAGGAGACAAAATTCTAGACAAGCTATAATTGGCAAAACTGAATGAGAACAAGGAGCGAGCTAAGATCTCCTTCACCTGATTAAATGATGCCTGGAAGTGTTTCAACGACACAGTAGGAATTTTTAAGTACCAGCCATATATACTTGTCAAGATTGCTTAATGACAAAAAACAATGCCAAGATTTCTGATCTGCCTGCCACTGAAATAAAATTTGACTCATCCAAAAGCACTCAATAAATTATAAATATAACGTCTATATCCTTCAGAAGAGCTACACCAGCTGAGGTTTAGCCTGTATTTCCCAGGAGTCCCATTCTATCCTTTGAATATCTATCAGCTCCTAAAACTTTCCTCAGTCTGTAGGTTTGGTGCAACAGCAATGTTTGCGATGTAAAGCTTTCTTATATCTGTACTCTGTATGTGTATGTCCCTATCTTTCTCCAAATGTAAATCCACGTTACACTCCAGCATCAGAGGCATAGATGGAAGGCTCCACCTGAAGCATAGACAAGCTAGACAAAGCCTTGAATCTATTTGCCCTCCAGACAAGCCCACTATGACACATCCAGTTACAGGCCACTGCTGGGCAGAGAAGGCAGAGGCAAGCCCCTCCTGGAAGGGACTGTTGCATGGGATGGCTCACTGGAAGCCAGGGGCAGCTGAGTATGTCCCGGCATTTTCCCTGCCCTCCAGTGTGCACTCCTCATGGCAGCAAGGGCTCAATGTCCGTCTCCAGCATGGTAAGTGGAGTCTCTGTCACCCCTTCAAAAACACTGGGTACAAACCCCACATCCCTCCAGTACCCTTCTCTTCTGACACCCAACTCAACTCCCACACTTATCTGATCAATTGGTTTGATTCATGTATTTAATTTAAACCACACATGAGCCACCAAATTTAAACCTAGGGATTACTATTTTCCATAGTCTAGAATGGCAAGGGAGACAAATATGCTGTGGCCTCCATAGTGCTGTCTTTCAAGAGGGAATTAACATTGTTCCCTGCCCCCCGCTTCCACCTCACAGCTGTGTGCAGCTCTGCTCAGCCAAGATTCAGAAACAGACTTATTAAATAAAAAAATGATCATCAACATTTTATCACCACCTTTTCTCCAGACTTCCTGCTGGTAGGCAACAAAAAAGACTGCAGGGGTCTTTACATTGCAAGAGCAGAAATCGGCTTTCATAAAGACACCTGACGGCCCAACAATTGATACAGTCTCTTAATACATACACTCACTTCATGGCAATTAGATCTGTAGCCTAAGCATTTCTGGACTTTTTGCCAGGAAAGAATTGGGAAATTAATGAAGGCAAATTAATTATTTGTCCCCATGGTTTCTGATGTAAGAATACAGCTGTTCTTTATCAGCATAATTAATTTTTAATGTCTCCCAAAGCTCAGCTCAGCTATATGCCTATGTTCTTCATATGCCAAGCTTCTGTTCTGATTAAATATCAAATGGTTTTTAAATATCAAAATGGTTCTGTATTTCTGAGCTCCGTTATGAGCTGTGGGGAAAGAAAAACAAGGACTCCTTTGATTATGAGTTTTATATGATGACACCACCACTGGCTCCCAAGGACTTAGTCCCTGTTTACACTTAGGGAAGTGAGGGAAGCTAGATTATGTGCCGTGACATATACCAGTCTGCTACACTGCAGCCCAAATGGTGGCTTGAGAAAGTAATCAGAAGTAAAGAAAGATGTATTTTTATTACATAAAAAGATGTATTTTTACTACTGGGCACCAGACACAGTGATTGAAGTGGATCATTTTCAAATATCAGAAATCTGAATGTTTATAGACATTTATTTATTCCTATATTATCCCTCACATGACAGCATAGCCCCATACCTCTTTTAACAAACTCCTAAAGACTTGTCTGCCTGACCCCAAAAGGACACTGCAGCTCATCGATTTTCCAAAGTTCTTGCTTTGGTGAGCGATATATTACCTCCCACCTGATGGCAATGTGTCGGGGGGGAAAGTAACCTGCATAGCCTGAATTTGAATGCAAGAGGGTTCTGGAACATGAGAGCAAATTAATTGAGCTAAAATAATGAGGAATGAAAAAGAGGGAGTGTGAGGAAGTGCCCCTCCATGTTCTGCTTTCCCCATCAGAGCTCTCAAGGGCCAATTGTGCAGCCTTGGGTGGGTTGTCAGGGCAGCACCAGAGAAGGAGCAGGGAGCGGCAATGTGGGCACAGCTGGGAGCGGCCGCCTGCTCAGCTGTATTTACCGAGGCACTGCTGCAGTTCTAAAACACTGGGGTCAAGTGAGGGGAGGGCAGGGAAGGCAAGGGGCTGCTGGCCCTGTAGCTTAATGAGGCTAATTATTCCCTTTCCCACAGAGCTGGGCAGAAGGACTCAAAAAAGCAATTGTGTTCTGCCTATCTTTGAGAAGAGAATGAGGTGCTGCTTAGGTAGCTTGGAGAGGCTGATTATTGCTTTCCTCTCGGTGTTCTTCCTGAAGAGGATAGAGCCTTTGCCACCTAAACACAGTGGAAGGAAGGAAGAAAGAAAGACACAGGACTCAGAAGTCCAAAGAAGTATCCCTGTGCTGGTCCTTTTTGCTCAGGATACAGGATCAGCACAGACTTAATGTACTGCAGGTGAACCAACACGGCAAATGGGAAATGGGACCTGAATGAGATCTGGAGGATTAGACTGAAGCAAGGAAACTCAAGGGGAATTGTAAGAGAAGCTACGGAGGATGATAAGAAGAGGCATTTGGTAGCAGGACAGTCAATTTTGTGCCTGGAGAATAGCCATCCTTTTGTAAGAAAGGAGCAAACAGAACAGTGATTATGACTGTGCCTGAAGCAAATGTTCATGGTATTACTGAGATGTTTGACAATTTAGTCAGGGGAGCACAAGATGAAAGGAAAACTTATTAGTACTGTGTGTGCTGAAGAAAAAAAAGGGAATGAACGGTATCTTATATTTTTATCACACCTTTCATCCTGAAAGCATCCCAAAACACTCCACAAACCACATATGGAAGTGACTTCTGCCTCTGCAGAATACAGACTATGGGGTGAAACATGCCACATCAGAACATCAGAAACCAGCACTGCTGCACAGCAGCTTAGGGAAAAAGGAAGAGAGAGCTAGGCACAAATCAAAATGCAAAATAATAATTTTCTAGGCAAAGATGTGGACGAACAGACCAAAAACATGCAGTATTTTCAGAAGTCTTCATTATACAAATGGAAAAAGACTGTAATCAGGATCCATGCCTTACTGGCTCTGGGTGCTGCATATCCAGCACCAAATCATGTTCTTGCTCCACACATCTCCCAGCAGGGGCACTACATACAAGACTAAAATCCAAGTAGATAAGTGATCTTGAGTTTAGCCCCTTGTTCTCCTACCAGAACAAAATAACTTAAATTCCTTCAAATTTTATTGACAGAATGCATATATCTATTTACCATTATTAAGGATGTTATTTCATTTGGATATAATTTTTTAAACACATATCTTTTCAGGAAGGTGAAAACAACTAAAAAAGGTCTTCTTTCTTCCTGAAAAGGAGGAGGGCAGCTCATAAGATTTGATCCATCAATTTCACATCATACTTTTCCAATTCGATTATTTAAAGAACATGGGCATGCAAACCACATGTTACATTTAAGCTAACAGCAGTTACAGATGTGCAGTTACTGTGGCCTCACATGCTAATAATATTCACTTCTTAAACAGCCTTGCAAAACTAGAGCATATTTTACAAGCTCAGGCATTAAATTTTCCCTTCCCGTTTTATCATAATGATATACGAGAATATTTAGCAGGGTTTTATTTGCTGTGGGAATGGGAAGCAGCATTTTCTAGGTCATTTTAAGAATATCTTTAACTCTAGCCAGTGAGGAATCATGGGTAAAAAAGGCATAGTGGTGACAACCAAGTTGATGTTAATCATAATCCCTATGTAGGTGTCTTTATGAAAAAGTGTGACAGCTGATAAATGCAACAGCTTTTATCTACATCCCATTAAATGCCCAAACTGCAATAAAGGACCAAGCCAGTCTTGTTTTCCACATCCCCAGGATAAGATCCAAATTAACACAAGGTTTGCAGAGGCAAAGCACCCTGGCCCAAGTGTACAAGGTATTTAAAGTAGTGGGAAATGCCATTTCACACACAAAAGACATAAAACCCTCATACTAATTAAGATGAAAAAAGAAAAATCCCGGTTTTATATATTAATTGCAATGATTAAAGAAAGTGCTTGAAACAGTTAAAACATTTTGTAACACGAGCATGGGGTTTTTCTGCCTGTAGATGGTGCAGTAGGGCAGCAAAGTTGTTTAGTTTTTCCAAAGACTAAATTGGACTTGAAAGCTATTCATCACCAGATGTTCAGAGTTCAGAAGCATTTCTCCAATTTAAAATTTGTAGCAACATTTCCACCCTACACAAAAATGTCAAGGAAAGCCCCGAAAATGAAGAAAATCCCATTTGGTTATATAATGGGTTGGGGCTTTTTAAATTAATGTTGTGCTTTTCATTTCTTTCATATAGCAATGGCAGTGTGCTTATTCAAACAGGCTTTGGGCACCAAACCAAAAAAACCCACAACTGCCAGGATTAGAATAGCCAACGTCCTGACCCCTCTTCATAAGCAGGAAATGGACTTTCAGAACCTTAGTCTGACTTACGCTCAAGAGACTGAGCAAATCAATGGTGTTAAGTGCAAGAGAACTAGATATTATTTTCTTTTCCGTATTAACCACCTTGGTCCTGAGTAACACAAACTCGGGGATAAGCCTACAACTCACTGATTCCACATGCAACAGACTAAAATGAAGAAAGCAGCATGCTGATCTAGGTATTACATTAAAAATAAAGAGGCAAACAGCAATATTAGTATCTGCACTGCCACAGCAGTGCTGTGACTGCTCTGTTGCATGCTGTAAAATCAGCTGCTGGTGAGACAAATATTTATGCAAAATTGCTTCTTGAATTCAGTATTTCCCTCTATTTACATGAGCAGGTTGAATTGACAATGGATTCTTGGGAGTTTCTAGGCTAGAATTAATGGATGAAGGTCAGGTCCAAGCTGGAGTGCAAACACTGAGGGAAGGAGAGGGTATGGCCAGCCCCAGTTGAGTCTGGCTTGTAACATGGTGAAATTCTTACGCGCTGTCATCACAATAGGTGATTTGCTGCCAAGAAAACCCATGAGCTGGTACGCAGGCAACACCAGAAGGTGTTGAGTTTCTCTTGAGCTTCCTTATTTTTGCTGAGTTCTTCTCTGCCCAAATCCTTCTGCAACTGTGCATTCTTGCTTTTATTTATTTATTTGTAAATATAATTATTTACTGAGGCAGATTTGCCACCTCACTGGGGTTGCTATTTGGTCTAGTATATTTTGGAAAAGCCTGGTAAATCAGCCTATGTCCAGCCAAGAGAAAAGACCTTCACCCCCTCAATCTGAAGCCAAGTAGCCAGGCTATCTGATGACTTTAGAGAAAAACAGATGCGAAAACATGGGCTCAGCCTACTTCTCGCAGCAGTGGTATTAAGTAGGGACAACTCCACCAAAATCAGTGGCATTTTACTGCTATAAAGCCAGTGTGGAATCATAATCAGAGTTACCGATGTGTAACTTGAATAGGATTTTGCTTCATCCTTAAATTTTTCTCTCCATGCCTTTCTCTTATGTAAATAAGCTCTACTAATTTGACTATCAAATAACCACCAAATAAACTATGTAATTATCAGATTTTTAAAGGCCCTTGGGATCTGGCAGGGGAAGATGCTCTGCAGTGATAATGTATGGAACCACTGAATCACAGAGCAGCTGAGGTTTGTAGGGACCTTCCAGGATCATGCAGTCTACCCTCACAGGAAAGAAAAGGGTTTCTAATGTTCAAACAGAATTTCCTGTGTTTCAGTTTGTGACCATTGCTCTTCTACCAGTAGGCACTGCTAAGGAGAGGCTGGGTCCTTATGTAAAGCTATGTACGAGCAACAGAATACCTGTTACATCCTATGAGATGACTTAATATTTCCACAGAGAGAATATCTCACTGTCTTTTACAGTATGTAGAACTGTAATTCTGTAATGAACGGAAGTACCAGTTCACAGTGGATAGTATACAACAGGTTTTGACCATTGAAAGAAAATCTACAAACCACTTCTGTGATGGATGAAGGTCAGGCTAAACCTAATCACTAAAATCACTAAACGTGACCTGAGCATGGACCCAGCTACAAGCTCTACAATGCAAAAGTCCATATCGTTTAATTAAAATCACATTCCCTTGAACAACCTGGACAGCTACCACTCCTCCAGGTTGTCTGAGGACAGTTCAGGGAACAGCATCAAACTGTTTCCAATATGCAGTTTGAGTGAGACCCCTTGAAGCTCACATATGGCATCTAAATGGCTACATGTGAGCCACACTCTTGTCTCTTGCCTTGCAGGGACAGATTGGTGTGGTCCACTTTACTTATCAGTACAGACAGACTCTAAGCATTTTTCATAAACCAAAGAAGGTCAGAGTTGCATTAATTATAGATTGCTGTGATTACTTATAATTAACATTGGAAACCTGCTGGAATGGATATGGTCACTTACTCCTAAGCAAGCTGTACCTTGAATGAAAACCTGTCCTACTGAACTCAGTGTGGGCCTGGGATTTAGCTGATGATTAGCAACTAAGATTATTTTTCCTCTAAGACCTTTGAATTTAAATGAAAATACTTATGGCATACAAGTTTCTTCATATCAAGTGATCTTCATGCATGTAGTTGAAGTCTGCTTGGCACACTTATGAAAGGCAGGCGTATCAGCCCTACTCCTCCCATTTCTGGTGGCTATCAAGGCCAGCAAAAGCCCTAGTGTAGATGCTGTAATAAAACTGATAGTTCAGAGAAACACCCTTATTTCCACAACCAAAGGAAATCTGCTTGCATGTGCAGGGTTTGCTGAGTTACATTTCTTGATCCATCTACCGAGAAATGCTATTCAGCACAGACAAGGCCCGAATTCAGAATAATAAAAGGGATTTACATTTCTCCTAAGAAAAACAAGGTTCTTTGGTCAAATGTACTGCTTCTCCTTAAGAGTGAAAGATCTTCATCACACATGTCCTGCAGCATGTTGTTCTTTCCAGATATGGGATTTTGCTGGGAAGTTGTGACACACAGTTTGTAGGAGCACTTGCCAGCTGAGCAATGCTTTCACTAGTGCTCACCACACTCCTTAAACAGGCACACTACTTATGTTACAGGATGTCTGTATGGAGCTATATGAGGCTACAGTATTTTCCTAGGAACCACACCAAGGAAGTAAGCATGTGCCTTCAATTGTGTTAGCTGTCTATCTGCTGTGAGGAGAATTTCTCTTGACAAATAATGACAACATCATCAAGCACTCACCCTAGAAGTGTTTCTCGTGCTCAGAAGTGCTCATGCTTTCAGGTTATCACTGAATGCTTCTTTCAAAACCGAGAAGTTACTGAGGAAGTGTTCTTATTTAAATAAGAAAAATACTAGGTATTGATAAAAAGAGGTGGTTTTAATGCCATATGCAATTAACCTGGTACACGACAAATAGCTGGCCTCCAGCTGTACTTAATGTCACTGATCACAACCCTTTGAGCCCAAAGTTCAGTCAGTTTTCAATCCACTTCACTGTCCTTTTAGCTAGTCCCCACCTCATCGGTTTGCCTACAAAATGTTATTTGGATCTGTCAAAAGCCTAAGTCAAAATAAACAAGAGCCATTGCTTTTTCCGCATCCACTGAACAAGCCATTTCATCTTCGAAGGTGAGCTGAGCGTGATTTCATTATCATAAACTCATGCCAACTACCTTCAGTCTTTCTTGTCCTTCATTCATTTGAAAATGGTTTCTAGGATTATTTGCTCCACCATCTTCTCAGGCATCAAAATGAAGCTGACTAGCCCAGATCCTCCTTACTTCTTGCTCTTCTCAAAGACAGGACTGATACTTGCTTTTTCTAGTCCTCAGGACGTCCCCCTTCCCACCTGATCCTGCTCTTATGAAGGTGTCTTCACTACTCCTGATTATCTGATGCGTCTCTGGGGCCTGGGAATCCTGAGACAAATCTTCCTAGGGAAAACCAAGGTGAAGATGCCAATGAGTACCTCAGCCTCTTCCATGTCCTTTGTTACCAAGTCCTATTTGTGAACTAATTTATAGTATTAGATACAACAGTATTTACAATTACAAAAACAGGATGAAAACCACAAGGTCAGCAATCTCAGCTAATAATAGGCTTTAGACACAGTAGTAACTATTTGCATTATAATGATCACTTTTTCCTTTTCTCAAAAACGCCAAGTCTAAAAAACTTTTAGAAGACCTAAAAAGCAACACTGGCATTGGTCTTTTCAGCTACAGTGGCTGAGCAGTTCTCTTCTGAGTGCATTGTTCCATCTGCTTTTAGTATAAATATAAAACAATGAAGTAGAGAAAAGAAGAACTCTGAAGGAAAGTAACAAATCATTTACATATGCTAAATTTGAAATCCGTGATGGCTCATTTGCACTTGAAGACTAAACTGCATACAGCCTAGATGAACAGCTCTTTTTTCCATAGCAGAAAGAGATAACATGGGATCACTTATGGCAGGTATATCACAGGTGTAAAGAGGAATAGCAAAGATACATAAAAAGTGATCTTCATTTCTGGCTATGATATTAATGTGATTATTGATCATGTCCCCTCTGGTGCCCATACTTTAGAAAGGACAATGAAAAAAACAGAGGTCATTCAGCAAGAAAATGTAATTTTGATTACAGAAAATATATCTTGAAGTAAGAAACCGGAGAATTTCAAACTTTGTAAACTTAAAAGAACATTCAAGCTGATCTGAGACACCTAACTAGTCTGTTAGTATGTGTACATGGGGAATTACTGGCTATTAGCAGTTACTGTGATCTGCAGGAAAATAGCACTGTGAGCTCTGTGAGTAGACATTAAAATATTGGAAATTATAAACAGTGTCAGACATGCATTTTCTGTGGCTTACACATATCACTGCTAGCCTCAATCTCCTACTCTTAACAACAGTGCTGACCTTTTGAACTCACAGTGCAGTGCAGTGGCTTCTTTCTTTCTTCTCAGCATCACATGCCTGCCATGAGGGCAAATGGAAGACATGGTGCTAGGCACAGACAGAAGCCATTTGTTTTTTCCATTCTCAGTCCTCTGCTACAGACATGCCACTTCCACAGGAGCCATTCTCATCAGAACTCTTATTACTTAACAGTAAATGGTGGCACATAAGTCTGTCTGAAAAATATGTTTTAGTAGTTCTGTTACACTGTGGAGAAAACACCAAATGAATAGCCTCTGTAATGCAGATGAGACTAATTTTATTATAAAGAGTCCTGTTTCCTGAATATCTCTGTGGGAAATACCTACAATGGCAAGGTTCTCGTGGAACATCATCTGAAGCTCCAAAGTCCCAGATTCAAGGCCTCTCAACCTGGACAATCAAAACTGCAAGCACTCAAATGCTCTGCCTTCTGTTAAAGCCCCAGGCTCATACTTGGTCATACTGGATTATCTTCGACACTCGGGCAAAGAGCTGTAAAAGAGCTCTGTGGGAGGCAGGGTGTTGACCAGACGTATGCAACTTTCAGATAAAGGAGAGAGCGCTACCTCCTCCTGCAATGTGTCTGAGGAACGGTCCCAGGCTTCCGTTTCCAGTCACTAACAAGGCTTAGCTCTTGTGTCTTCCAAAGAAGTCCACATCTTACAACCCACTGACTGCATAATTAAATAGACTTTAAGGCTTAAAGCTCCTGTGGAAGTCATCTCATGTAGTATCTGGTAAACCTGTATTGATCCCTCTGCCATCAGATGTAGATGGACTCAGTACGTGCAGTCCTGCTGCTATGAGTGGTTTGTGACTGTGTGTTGAACCATGGCTAGCACCACTGAAAATGGAGGAAAAAGTCACAAATCAGGCTCATGTATGCTCGGGAAAAAAAAAAAAAAAAAGGAAATAGAAAAGCTCCCTGTTGCTTCTCTAAGTGCAGTGAAATAGAAAATTACTGAGACAGCTGCAGGTGGCTGGTGCTCTGACCACTCTCCTATGACCAACCAGCTGCACATTTCTCAACGTCTCTAACGCCTGCCCACTCTCCGGCTCTCTGCTCTGCAGTGCGATGGGGAGCCCAGCTCTGCCCCAGTATTACCAGATGCCGGGCAGGGAGGGAGCCGGGTTTGGGCTCAGAGGAGAGCGCCCCGGGAAGCGGGATTCGCACGAAAGCCCAGCTACACCAAGCGCTGGAGTTTTTTATGAGGCACAGCATTTTGGGCCGTGCTGCAGCAGCCCCGACAGCGCTGGGGAGCGCCGCCACCCCGGGCGGTGGAAGGTAGAGGGAGGCCAAGATACCCCTTCAGCCCTGCAGCAGCCGCCCAGCACGGCCGCGCTCCCGCACTCAGTCCCGGCGGCGGCGGGGCCCGCTCGGTCACATGGAGGCGCCATTTCCTCTGCCCTTGCTCTGCCCTTAAGGCCGCCGCGGTGCCGCCGGCGCCTCGCCCCGCACGGGGCGGTTGCGGGCGGGCGACGCGTCCCCGTCTGCCCCCCACCGCACGCTGCCTGGCAGAGAGGCGGGGGTGGCTGCGGCGGGGGAAGGGGCAGGGACCGGCCGGCCGCTCGGCTAAAAACAGCCCTCGCCTAATAAAGCGATGGGGCCCGCTGCCCGCGCCCTATAAATACGCTCGGTGCGCGGCCGGCGGGCTTTGGCCGGCGCGGCGCGGCTCGGCTCGGCTCTGCGGGCGGGGCGGTGCGGTGCANGAGATGCCCCGGGTAGACGCAGACCTCAAACTGGACTTTAAAGATGTCCTGGTCAGACCTAAAAGGAGCAGCCTCAAAAGCAGATCAGAGGTGGGGGCATCCAAACCCAGCATGCTCCCTCCCCTCCCCCCGCTTCCTTCTCAACGCTTAACTTCCTTAACCCGCCTTTCTCCCCTGCTTTATTTTTGTTCCCCGGTCTAGCGCAGCAATGCCCTCCGCAGTCGGGACGCCCTTTGCGTGGCGGGGGGATGCCGCTGCTGCCGGGAGGGAGGGGAGGGGAGGCCGGGGCCGCGAGCCCGCAGCGTGTCCCACCGCAGCCAAAGCGGAGCGGGGGGCGGCGGGCGCCGCAAGCCGGTGCCGCGCTGGCCTCCCTCGCTCCTCAAGCTAAAATATAAGGGGGGCAGTGGGGGGTTGCTTGCTCCTAACAGGTGACTCTGCGGCGCTGAGCGGGGGCTGACCTCCGGCTTTGGAGGGGGCGGCGGCGGCGAAGCGGCAGCGCTGCAGGACAGGGGTGTCCGGTTACCCGCCCGGCAGCTTGGCCCGGCAGAAGCCGGTGATGCCACCTGACAGGCACCACTGACCTCAGTCTCGGGGGCTGTGGGCGGTGCTGATGCCAAGGAGCTGATGCGCTCTTTAAAAAAAAAAAAATTTGCAAAAAAAATAGACCCCACGAAGACGCTGGGAAGCGCTTCCCAGTGCCCAGGGTGCCCCGGGCTGGGACCACATCATGGGGGGTACTAAGGGAAATCCCATCAAACCTGGGGCGATGGGTGCGTTTCATCCTCGCTTGGGTTTAACCCCTCTGTGACCCGCGTGTGCGGAGCACTGAAGTCCCCCTGGGGCTCTGTGTCCCTGCCGGCCCAGGGCCACTGTTAGCCGGAACAGTGCTGTAGTTCTCTCTCATCAGGGATCGGGAAAGACCCCAGGAAATCAATCCCACGAGGATCGATTGCCACCACAAAAAAAGATGGCTGCCTCAGGATCGAAGGTGCCTTCTCGTTTACCTCACATAACCCCAAGGTTAACAAAGGATTTAGTTTGACTGAAGAAGGAATTATGTTGTGTTGGGGGATGAAAAGAGGATTAAGGTTTTCTCCAGGGGACATTGAGTTTTAAGAGAGAGACTGAGGTAGAAAGGGAAAGGGAAGCAGTGAGGCTGTGTTTACTATGGGCCTGTGGCCAGGGATTTTGAGGGCAACAACTAAGCAAAACTACTTTGCCGTTGTGAGGTGTAAGATCAGGGAGGCCCACAGTAGAAAGTTGATCTCTGGCAAGTAATTTTTAATTTACAATGAGTAGTGTCCTAGACAAGTGGCTCCTCATCGTATGCAATTACTGCACGTAAAGCCTGTGGGCACTTCTGAGCCATTTGCTTGGGGACCCATGGATCCCTCTGTAAAATTCACTGTGCCGGCCTGGCAAACAGGTGGAGCTGTGCTCCACCAAGTGAGTGGCAGGCACATGGCTCCTTCAAGTGCAGTGTTTGGTATATTAAGCAGCGTGCAGGCTGTGGAAAGAAGGGCTGCTGGGAAGGGAAAACGATAGGAGGAACATGAGCTGATATGGCAGGGTTGTAACGGGTGGCTCTGATGAACTGTTAAAACGCTGCAGAGGAGAAAAAGTGCGTGTCGTAAGGGGGTCAGTGAAAAACGATGAAGGTTAAGAAATTGGACACCATCACTGAGGCTGTGGCAACAGGGATAAACAGAGTCTTCGAGAGCCAGATCTGAAATGGACAGCCCCAGTCTGCTTCAGAACAAGAATATAAATAAATAGTTCTGGCAGAGGAACAGAGGCAGCATACTACAGTGCCTGTTACCCAGCAAGCTGCTGCTTTGAAGCTTATATCAGCAAGCATCTGCTTTTCTGGTGTGAATGCCTCATTTTGCGCAAGGATAGCTTTTTATGCAGTGACTAGAGTTAAGTCGGCTTCCTAAAGAGACAATTTGGGATGTTTGCAGATTTTCTTGTAGGTTCGCTATGTTGGTATTTGTTTCTGATTCCTAGCACTGTCTTCATTTTCCATGGTTGGTTTGGCCTTTTGAAAAGATATCAGAAAACGTGATGCTTGAATTCGAATATCAAAATTGGTTAGAGCAAGGATGGGAGTGGGAGCAGCATTACCTGTCTCTGAGGTCTTGGTACTCACATAGCCTGTTCTTGCCTTGGCTGATCTTACCCATGCACTCTGTCCATTACAAGTTCACCAGACAAGTGTCCTGTAGGAAGTCGTTAGTTTAAATTTTGTAAATTTAAGTAAGTCCACAAGAACAGCACAGTTTGCTAAAATAGGTAGAGAGAATGGCAGCCAGCATGATCAGCAGTGTTGACTGATTTCCACATGAGAAAAAACCTAAACATGCTAGGATAATTCAATATGGAGAAGAAGCAGCTATGGAGGACATGCTAAAAGTCCCTGAAGTGAGGGGTGGAACAGAAAAGGTGAAACTGAGCACTGGTTTTTGATTGTCTCTCATAAAACAAGAAGAAGCACTGAATGTAATTACCGGGCAAAGGTCGTAGATTTCATGCAACATATAATTTGTCTTACTGGTATGGAATATTGGAGAGGCTAAAGGTGTGGAGGACTAAAAAAAATAACAAGGCAAGTTCTTGCCTTGTGTCTATTTTGCAGTATTTTGATGTCTTTTCTGAAACACAACGCTTCTCCTTTCTGAAGTTCCTTTGAAAGAGATATTCTTCCTTTGTAAAACTGTAAGGCAGTGGTTCTGGTGCTGGTATCTGTGTGGAGTTGGTTGTGGGATACTCTTGTTTCCCCTGTCTCCCCCTCTCCTCCTTGGTCCTAGTTAATACATTGTATTAAGAGGAAGTAAATTAAATTAAACTGTCATACTTGTTTCATACCTATCTTCTTCACACTATTTTCTAATGTTAGCTGCAACTAAAATTCGTATAAGAATGGTTTGCCATCCATGATGGCTGGAGAATTAGACCTCTGATAGTACATGGGAGAAAGGAGAGTCTCCATTAAGATCTGCCTTAGCTTGTTCACTAAAGTGACCCTTCACTTATGAGCTTATACGAGAACCTGATTGACAGTTTATCACTGAGGCACCAAGTTCTTTCTCTTATACAAATCAGTAATAAACCCCTCACAATGTTAATCAGAATCTAGCCTGCAATTTGGCAGTGCTCAAAATGTGTTTTAAATACATGGTAAAAAATCCTGTATTTTTTCTGTTGCTTTCTTTCTGGTGATGGATTTCAGTGTAGTTCAGGTCTCCAAATGTTACTGGGTTAAAGTTGCAGTGAGGATTAATGAAAACTGAAAGAGGCTTCGTTTTGGCTAGAGACTAAACTAATATCTTACCGTTGTGCATTTATTTTTTATTCCTTTTGAGCTTTATACTCCTAGGTAGGAAGATCCTAGGTAGGCCAGTGGGAGCGGATCTAATTTGATAACACCTCTTGCAGATGTAAGGAAAAAATGCCTCATGTTACTGTTATCATATGAAGGTGCTGAAGAAGAAATAACTTTGAAGGTGAAGGTGGATACAGTTTTAAGGCATTAACTTAGAAACTAGCAACTTCTTGGTTTAGCAAGCCAAGGTAGTAGGATTGTTCATATTGTATGGCAAGAGTGCTGGTAACCATGACCAAAAGATCATACTTTATTATGTTGTCATTTACCTTAGACTGGAAAAAAGTCCTCTATGCCCTGGGGATGGAGCGAGTTGCAATTCTGACTTCTGTGGAGTTAGGACTTCAACTTGAGCTTCTCAGACAGCCATACAAACAGCTGAGGTTACTTCTTTATACAATAACCCAGAGTCCTCATTGTCCTTTCTTTCCAAGCCCTTCTGCCTTGTTCCTTCTCTTTTTTTAAATTTTATTTTGATTCTTTTTCTTAATTAAGAGCTCTATTTAATGCAGAAAACATTCTGAATTTTTTTCTTGTTTGGAAGGCAGAAGTTGTAAAGAGAATCAATTTAATGATGTAATAGTGGAACAAAAGGAATAGGAAGTGTGAGCAAAATGAAGCTGTGTCTAAACGTGCTGTATCTGAAATCTGTGGCAAAAACTCGTGTTAGATTACAATCGGTTACTTAAAAGAATGCATGTCTGTTCCTTGCAGGTCGACCTCACGCGCACCTTCACCTTCCGTAACTCCAAGCAGACATACACAGGAATTCCCATTATAGTGGCAAACATGGACACTGTGGGGACATTTGAAATGGCTGTGGTTATGGCAAAAGTAAGTCTTGACTCTCATTTCTGCAACAGTTGGGAAGCTGCTGGGTGACAGTGAGCAGCCTTTGTTAATTTTTAGCTAAGTTTGTTGGCGAACAGGGGAACGTGAGTTTAAAACTCCAGAATAAGAAAAAGCAGGTGTGCTTTTACAACAACACAGTTACCACAAACAGGGCTCCTGATATAAGAGAGTTTCAGTGGAGATGCTTCCATACTGGGAAGCTTCTGTCTTGGGTGTAGCTCAGCTTCAGGTGGAGCTTCTAGAGCTTGGTTTTTGAGGTCCCTTTGTGCTCCTTGGGAGAAAAAAAATATTAGCTGACAAGTTTTGAAACTGTAGGTTATGGGATAAAGCTGTAGCAGTTTCTAAGTTAATGAGCCTCTGTCACATTCAAAATATTGACAGTAGCTTAATGAAACATATCATAAACCTGGTCCTGAAAGGCTCTTTTGAAGAGCTGTGTATAGTTGCCTGGTCTGTTATTCGTTGTTACTGTTTCTTCCAAGCAGGATGAACCTATACTTAAAAGGGGCTTTTCTAATGCCTTATTTTGCAGCTGAGGGAAAAATTACTAACTTGGACATTAATATCAGTTCTCTTGGTTTTTTGCTAGCATGCAATGTTCACTGCAATTCACAAGCATTATTCTCTGGAAGAATGGAAACTCTTTGCTGCCAATCACCCAGAATGCCTTGAGGTACATTTTTCTACTGTAAATTATTACGGTTTATTGCTTTGTTCTGAACTCACATACACTGGAGTCTCTTGGGAATACTGTTGTCAAGTGAGGTTTTGGGGAATGAAGATATTTGCTGTTCTTAAATTCATCAAGGGAAGTGGCTTGTCCTGATTTAAAACAACAGCTATGTGAGTCCATTACGAAAGTACTTACATTAAGATGCAAAAAATCAAAGTTTATGTATGCCTGGAATGGAAACAGAGAAGTATCCTGAACAAAGAAGGAGGAAATACTTGGGAGTAGGTATGAGTGCTGTGTTTCTGTTGCTGTTGGGAGCTGCGGTAGTGCACAAATGTGAATAATTTCAAGTCACCCAACCACAGGCTGGCCCTGCACACCCTTGTGCTGGGCAGTCTTTGCCATCAGGTGTGCAAGTGGATCTGGAGTCTACAGGCTGGAGGGGCGCAGGTGCTGGGCCTAGGCAGAGATGAGCATTGACAGTTGTCAGAGCTTGTGTGTCTTCTCTTACCTTCTTGCACTAGAGCTCACTTCGAGCAATTCCTGGCTCTGCTGCCCCACTTGTTCACAGGGTCCTACCCTGAGCCATTATATTTAGCAAATTTAAACATTGACTTAAGTTCTGACTTTTTCACATTCAGATTTCTTCTTTTCTTCTGGCAGGCCCCTGTACCAGGAGAGGCACTGTAAATGTTCCTGGCTATCTCCCCTTCTGCTCAAAGTTCAGTGCAGTTTTTGATCTTTCTGTGTATAGAAGAGAATACCACACAGATGTATTGGGTCTTTACCTGTGGCACATTTTAGAATTATATTATAAAGGCTCTTGATTACAGAGTTGTCTGAAAGTGAGCCTAGCACTTAGGCCAATCAGGATTACTTGTATGCCACCATAGGTTAGAAAGTGGTCTCTGGAGTGTCCTGTGTCTGAACACTTTCAAACTTAACTTATTTGTGGTACATAATGACTGGGAAAGGATCTCATAGTGATTAAATACTGACTTGCACTGTGACCTTGGATTTCTGCAGAGGTTTTGTAGGCCAACAGCTGTGGAAACTATTTTTCTTTTGGAAAGAACTTACTGGAAGACAAAGGAAGAAGCAATCTGCTTGTTTTCAGTGGTAGCTGACCCTGCTTGAGAAGGGGGATTGGACTACAAAATCTCCAGAGGACCCTTGCAAACAAAATTATTCTGTGATTCTGTAGATCACAGGAGTGCTTGGTGAACTTAAAGACCCAGATATTACTCTCTGACCGTGCCCCAAATTTTACCACTCTAACTTGCCGGAAATATACCAAGTTAGGGCTCCATCTGTGTTTGTGTTAATATGAGTATGGCTGAACTTTGACTGATCTCAGGTGATTATATTTGCATATGACAATCCACTTGTGAATGAATGCTAAAATGATAATTTCCCTCTCTTTTATATCATTTAAACAAGACAGAAATAGCACACTGATTTTCCCAGGAATGTATTTATTTCACATTACATAGGCTTTTTTTGGTAACTAGTGATTTTTCTCTAGTTACCAGCACAAGTCCTGCCAAGACTGTGCAGGAAAAGACATACAAATTGTGTGTGTTAATCTCAGTTTTTGCAACCTACTATTCTGTTTTGTTTTCTCTGTTTTTTAGCATGTAGCAGCAAGCTCAGGTAGTGGACAAGATGATTTGAACAAGTTAACAAGGATTCTAGAGGCCATTCCAGCTATCAAATTCATTTGCCTGGATGTGGCAAACGGCTATTCAGAGTATTTTGTGGAGTTTGTGAAGTCTGTCCGTGCCCTGTTCCCACATCACACCATTATGGTAAGTGTTTAGAAAGTGTGGAGGGTGTGAGAATTCTGTACAGGAATAGGACCCAGAGTTTGATTGGTAGGCATCAGAAATTAGAAAAGGAAAGGAAGTAAGGAAGGATGTTTATTAACAATTTGGCATTGTCTGTCTTCCATTGCTGATGGTTTCTGTGGGAATGTTTAGTGTGTGCTCTCGTATAGCTGTCTGACTGAAGGTGGCCTGGAGGGCTGGGTGGATCCCATGTTTTTCCTACGCATGTCCTCCTTCCCACACTACATGAGACCTCTAATTGTTAAGTGTATGGGTTTATTTTGGTGATTCCAAGCAGAGGTTTGCTGTGGGAATGTGCCAACATTTCTGGCCAGTTGAGGTCAGTGACTGTTAGATCACTATGAAGACAGCTCAATGCACTGATCCTTGCCCATGATAAGAATGAGAGGGGTGTTGAGGACAGTGTTATCAGGGAGTAAAATGGCCGTTGCTGGGGCTTTTCGTGGTGCTTTCTGTGATGTTACTTATCCCATCTCAGAGTCCTAATTCCATGCTTCCTTCACCCCTTTTGCACTAAGAGTAGGGTGTTTGCATGGATGTGGAACTCCCTACTGCTGCTTTCCCAGGGCTCTTGAAGAAATGTCTGAATTGTTTCCATGAGAATACCAGAAATCCTCAAACAAGCAGCAGATCTGTAATGAGGCTACCAGCCTTTCTTCAAGCCAGTGCAGCAAAAAATCACATGTTTAGGCAACACTTGCCTGCTTTTCCATGCCAGAGATAAAGCTTCATGCATGTAAAGTAAATGTGAAGTAAAAATGTTCCTAAATGCACATTCTGCCTTGGTTCAATAGAGAATAACATGTTCAAGCAGCTCAGGGGAGGATGCATTTCTTTCTCCCATGTCGGAGGAAGGCAGTGTTCTTGCTTCTGAATGATGGAAAATTGAAGTGGGCTGGAGTGCTTGTTGGATTCTGGGTTATCCTAGGCTAATGAATAGGCATTTTTCAACAGCTACAAGGAGACATGGGAACCATTTTGGTGTGGTCCTATTTCCCATGGCTTTGGAGAGAGATTTTGGAACAATGAAATTATAAATGTGGGCCTTTTGAGCTTTCTGCTTTGTGTTCACTGCAGCAAGGGAAGAAGCTGTTTCCTTGCTTTGGATCTGAAGTATTGTCCCTAGTGACATGAGATTACTCCAGTGTCTTTGTCTTTGAAGAGTTGTGGGAGGGAGCTTAAATCACATAGTTAAAGCCAAAGATCATCTCTATCAGGAGTGGAAAGAAAATTCTGTGTCATGCCCTCCTCCACCTCCCCAGAGATTGCTGCCTTTGCGACTGAGGAGGGAGCTCAACCAAGATGAATTGCCCAGAAGGCAGAGAAGGACAATGTCAAAGTCAGATATCAAGCCCAGATTTTAGTCCAGGGTTCTTAGGCCAGTCTCATCCATCTTCCATGTCTGTTTAGCTGCCTTCCTAGTGTCTCTGCTTTTGTGGCTAAGGTTATTGTTACTTCAGGGCTTATTGTCCTGACAGCACCACCTGCTTGAACACATTTACAGCCCTGACCTGTTCAGTTGCCTTCTCTAATTGTAGCTGCTTTCTCTGAATGTGTCTTAATATGGCTTCTGTTTTTCATCTCTGCACAGTGATAATTTCCATTCCTAAAAACATGCTAACAAACTTGAGGTGTTCAAAAACCTTCAGTTTTCCAAAGTCTCCAGAGTCTGTTCAGTCCTGAAGGTGTCTGATTCAACTAGAGACACCCACCTCTACCCTGCTTCCAAATGAGTACACACTCTGTGCCAAAATGGCCTTTTGAAGCTGTTCCTGGCTGAAATGCAGGTAATCTGGAAGACATGTCCTGCTGCTACCTGCTCTGAGTGCTTTGATGTGTCTGTGCTATGCCTGCAATATGTTCTCTGCTGTTGGGGCTTTCAAACAAAAGGGTCAGCAGTTAAATAGGAGGTATAAAAATAAAGAAGCTTTCTCATAGCTGAAAGTGATCTCCAGGACCTTGCAGGCTGTCTTGTTTGCTTTCCTCAGCATGACTATTCATTCCACAGTCAGCTGCAGTGCAATACATAACAGTAACCCAACCCTGGATCTCAGGGAATGTGTGTTCCCAGGGGCCACATAATGGGTTCAGCTCTGAGGTTGAAAGGGGATGTGCAAAGCAACTGTGGTTAATGTAGTACTCTCTGTGGCCAATACTCCCATGCAGATGGAGGATGTCTCTTGTGTAACAACCTTTCAAAGGCATGTTTTTGTCTTTTTAAATACTTGCTTATATAATCACATTACCTTATTTTCTTCTGCCTGGTTCTGACAGAAGGTTTTTTCACTCCTGCATTTCGTAGTAATTCACAAAGAAGATCAGTTTCTTCATGGAACACAAAGGGTAGGGAAGACAAACGGGGGCACAAAGATACAACTTGACTTGTCTTAAATCACTCATCAGGTTGGGAATGGGGGAAGAAGGAGTATTTAAGTCTTCTGAGTGTCTCACAAGTGTCATCACATTCATGATGGAGGATCAGAGCCTTTATATGCAGGTTGCATAGTCCTTATTTATTAGTTTAATTGTAGACATCAGGGTTATTCCATCACCCTGAAAGTCTGTTTGCAGGTTAAGTTATCTTTGCCAGTAAGGTTTGCCAAGTTTTTATCCTGATTTTTCCTTTTCATGGTATTCTCTGTTCATTATAGAGGAGTAACGCTGAGGGGAGCAGGGAGTGTGGCAGGAAGAAGACTGAAGCACACTTGGAGATGCAGTAGCACTCAGAAGATGTGGGCCAGGGAAGGAGACAAGCAGAACTGCAAAGGAGAAGCAGAGGGAAACAGCAGGAGCCAGAAACTGTTGCTCCTCCTTGGAGTCAGTAGCAGAACTTTTCTGGGCCTTAGGTGGAGGCAGGATTCAGTCAGAGAAAGCCATGCAGACTGCTCCCAGTTCATCCCTGGAACACACACCAGAGTAAATGCAGTCATGACATGTCCACCAGGGCTGAGGTCTCAGAACGGGGGCCAGGCAGGATCCCAGGATAGGAGACAGTGATGCTGCCAAGCCTGTCTCAGGTCAGGCACAGTACTGAGTGCAAACACCCACTGGGTATGGCTCAGCCTTGCAAAGGGCATCTCCCTCCATCTCATGGTTAAGCACCCCTTGCTTTGGTGGGTGGGAAGTGTCCTTTGGCCGTCTTCCTGATAATGTGGAGGCACAGACTGTGCTTTCCTCTAGGATACAAGAAGAAAGTTTGAGAACTGTTGTCATAGACACTTCTCCCCAGCTCGATCCATTGCCATTTGCCAGCAGCTTTCAATCAGTGCAGCAGTGTTCCTGTCTTAGGCAGTATGAGTTGATATTTATAGCAGGCTTTCATGAGGCACAGTATCAAATGCCTGACTGAAATTCAGAGGCACTGCCCTACTGTGCTCACTAATTTTGTATCTCTGTCAGAGAAGCCGTACTCTTTATAATCCTGTTAGGTAAAATCTTAATCTCATTAAAGTCAGTAGGGAAGCTCCCTTTGACTTTTCTGAGGCCAGGATTTTCCTCACGACTGACCCACAGTTCAGTCGTCCTGGATAGTGCTGGAATGACCCAGGGTGGCACTCACTTGAAACCTTATACTGAGTGATGGTACATGATAATACTTGCACCAATTGCTGTGTTCCCTGACTACTTGTGTAAACACACTAAAACATGTATTGTCTGTAGTGACTTCACTATGCAGGTTCCAATTGTGTTCTATTATTTTAGGTAAATTTTAAGAGGGTTTCATTTCTGTAGTCTCAGTCTTTCTATATCGACCTTTTCAGTTGGGTTTTTTTTAGCTGAAGTATTCTGGCTTTACCATACCAGTGGAGACTTCAAAAACCCTTTTGCCTGTATTCAGCTGTCATACTGGTATCCGTGGTAAGGCAAGCATTGGTTTTAGTAAAGCAGAGTTCAGCTGGATGTGAGAAAACAGATTTCCCTCCTGCTGTGATACTGGGGTCTCTTCACATGCAGATAGCTGTGCCTCTCTCATAGCGTTTTTTTTTGTGCTCTCTGAGGTCTGCAAAAGGTACCTAAAAGAAGCAAGCCTCTCATGGGCACATTGAAGTCTGCTATGTAGAGCTGCACGTCTTCCTTGAAAATTTGTTAAGGATCTGCAGATTCAGGAAGACAGAAATCACTGATGTGTGTACATGCATTCCAGGAAAAAATGTATGCTGGGGACATAAGTGCTTTTCCCTGCTAGGATGAGCATTTTGAATCAACATATGCAGTTCCAACATTTTCTAGCAGTAACTTAACAGTAAACGTCTGGTTAGCATTTCTGGAGAGACAGTTTGACAACCCTCTATGCTCTGCTAATAAGAAGACACTGCTGTTTAAGTTAAATACGTATTTGATCCCAAATCTCATGGAACCACTGACTTGAATACCTGCTTGTTCCTGTTTTATGAATCTTTTGCATGTATTCCAGTATTTCACCAAGTTGTAGTGTGGTGTGTGTCATACAGCATAGGTGGTCATCTGCCTTCCAGAGGTCACCTGCTTCCTTCATGTCCTAAGTGGCACACTATCCATCAACCCACCTTGGAATGTACAGCACTTAGTATAACAAATTACCACTGAGCAGAAAGGAAGCAGCACTTAGCTGAAACACGGTACCTATTATATATTCTTTATTTCCTGACTGTTCTTTTTTATTTTTAATCAATACCGTGCTCTTTTGAGCAAAGTTAAGTGGTCCTGTATCATAGACCACAAATTGCTGCTTTATATTATCATTGTTTTTATAAGTGCTTCAGGTGGTGGCTTGTCAGCTGTTTCCAGCTAATAAAAGGAGGAAGCAAAATTCAGTAAAAATAAATAAGTGGTGAAATAGGAGTCAGAAATCAGTAAGTGGAGAACAGGCCTTGCCCAGTATTCCCTGCGTGCCCTTCTTTTGACTTCAGCAGTAGTTATGTTTGAATAAGAGCTAAGAAAATACTAAGTAAGGATTTCAGAATTTGCCTCTTCCTCTGCCCATATCAGTACTGCTACAAACACTTGCTAAGTCCTGCAATATCATTATGTAAGAGATTTTCTGAACATCTCTAGATCTAAATTCAGATCTCCACAAATGAATAGCCCATCTTGGTACTAGTACAAAACAGGTGACGTGGAAAACTGAGGGATTATCTTGTGCAGTTTTTCTAGTTAGGAACATTCTGTAGACATGAGACAAGCCACAGAGCTGAAATACAAACCAAATTGGTTTGTAAATGTCCCAGAGTACTGAAGGAGCTAGCAAATGTTAGAGCAGGACCCCTCTCATCTCCTGTCAAAGGTCTTGGGAGTCTGGGGAGGTTCCTGCTGACAGAAGGTGAGACACTGTTACTCCAGTTTACAGGAAGGGTGTGAGGGAAGACCTGGGAAACTTAACACTTCGAGGCATGGGGCATTGGTCACCTCTCTAGGAAGCCTGTTCTAGGGTTTGTCCACCCTCTTGCTTAAGAATTGATTCCTCATGTCAGGTCTGAACCTCCCTGAGTGACATAGCTTCGAGTCATTCATATGCATCTTGTCACTGGATCCCAGGGAGAACTCAGCACCTCCCTCTCCACTTATTCTCCTCAGGAAGCTGTAGTTAGCAATGAGGTCACCCCTTGGCCACCTTCTCTCCAAGCTAGATGAACCCAGTGCCTTGGCCACTCCCCACAATACCTGCCTTTGAGGCCCATCACCAACTTACCTTCTTCTGTCACATTCAAAGACCTTCAGGTCCTTTTTAAATTGTGGGGTGCAATTTATAGGATTGCATTCCTGTACAATGTTCCCTCAGAGTATGGGAATGCAATTAGTACAGCTATAGTGAGTTGGTTCAGCGTGTGCTATGTCAGCATTCATTTGCCTTGTGCAGCCCTTTGCAGAGAGGAAAGCGTGGTCTGAAAATGCACTGGCTAACAGTTTGTTTTCAAATGTGACTCAAAGGATAGGTTTTAGCTCATAAATCTCCTTTGAATAGGATTCAAATGTCATTTGAAATCTTTGCTCTTTGAAGACTGTCTTTTCCCTGAAAGTCATCTGGACAGAGGACACTCCTGGCAAGAGAATTAATTTCTAGCTTCACTCTGACTGCTGATCCATCAGATCCACATTTGGACACATGCAAGGGCCTGTCTTGTCACACTGAGCTTGCATCAAAATGTTTCTTTAACTGAATAGACTTAGACTGGCAGCTCTCTGCACTTACTGCACCAGTTTTGCAAGCCAATTACCAAGTGTGTGCTAGAAGGTTGTTTTGTAGTTTCTTTTATTAAAAGTATCAGTAATTTCATCACACTGGCATTCACAGCATCCATGGACCAGAAAAATCTGTATCTCATGGTATGTTACTACAGGCCCCATACTCCATACCAGCCAAGGCTCTGACAGAAGAGAGCCCCTACCTCAATAAATCATGTGTGAAAAACCATACTCTAGGAATAGGTAACACAATGTCAGGGGAAGTGCTACAAATTTCTGCCACAGTTTGGAGTGGGTAAATGTTCCTGGAGGTATGAGTAGATCACAAGGTGACTGTGAGCCACCAGTGTGACACAGGTAAATTCACTGTGTGTCAGGCAAGATACTTCCATAGAAAAGGCAAGCGTTGTGCAAAGCCCTGGTGAGAACTCACCTGTACTGCTGTGGATAGTTCTCATTCCTCAGGTTCAAGAAAGATCTGTCTGGTATGACTTCAACGAAGTCTTTGAAGGCAAACAAAGACTAAGCAATTGATTAGGGCTGTGGAGAGCAAATAGAAGAAGATTTCTAGACAAAGGAAGACAAAGGCTGAGAGAGCTGCCTTCATTTTCAACAAAAATAATAATGTAGGCAAAAGGAGGAAAAGAGCTGTTGAAGTGCAAGGAAAAATACGGTAAAGAACACTAACAAATTCAGAACTTCTTTCAAAGAAGGTGTCACCCTAAACAGCATGCTCTCTGTATCTCTGCAAAGGTCATGCAGAGGGAACCAAACCCCTGTTTTCAACCACTGGGATCACCACAACCAGATGGTATAAATGCTCAGATTTATGTAGTCTGTATGGACATACCAATTTTGGCACCAACGTACAAAATTAGAAGAATAGTACCTTGCTTACTCTCTCAGTGGGCAAAATGCTGAATCCTCAAGGAAAAAGATACTTTCCAGAGTTTTAAATGAGATCTCAACATCTTCTGCAAAGTGAGTTAGGGAAAAGGTATGGAGGTCTCTGGGTTTTTCAGGAGAAGATAGGTAGGGCAGGAGAGGTGGAGGAGTTCCTTGTATATAAGAGAGAAGAATCGCCCTTATTGTTAGGGATGAAATGGTTGAGAGCCTCTGGATGAGGATTAGGGGGATGGATGACAAAGCAGATCTCCTGATGGGATGCTAAGGATCAGGGTTTACTGGACTAATTGTTAAATTCATTTGACTTGAGAATTTACCTGTACGACTGGTTTAATCTCGGTGAACAATGATAGCAATGAACAATGTAGTGAACTATATTCTTCCATACTCTGCATAGTTCAACTTGTAGAAGCTCTGGATAAAACTTTACATTATCATCTTTAGTCTTTACTGCAGTAGTCTTGAGATCTCCTGTACATGTGATATTGTTCTTTTTGTCTAGGCAGGCAATGTGGTGACAGGAGAGATGGTAGAAGAACTTATTATTTCTGGAGCAGATATTATTAAAGTGGGTATTGGACCAGGTAAGTCAAATAAGGGTGGCTTTTGGCAACATTGGTGGAGGAGTTGTCCAGATGGGACCAGTGTATAATGCTGTTTTCTTGCCTGTTAGAATGCCAAGATCCACTCAGGTCATTAAAGTACCAGTGACCTAGCACACAGTGTATTTAAGAAATACACAAATAGGGGTGCTAGTGTTTCATACTGCACAGTGTTGCATATTGCTCCTTCAGTCAGTGAAGATGCCTGTTATTGGAAGCACTGGGCTGCCTGAGTTCCTGATATTATCACTGGTAATGTGTTTGGGAACACTTTTGTAGCCTGTTAAAAGAGGATGAGTCATCGGAGCTAAAGCTCAAAGGATACTGTGTTCAGGTGTCCACTTCTGTCAAGGAAAGATGGGTTTCTGAATAGCTTTATGATTTGTGTTCTGTGAAGCTGAGATTATCCTTGTCAATGTCCTCAAAGATGCAATGGTGATAATTGTGAAATATGGATAACTTTGCCTCTACCTGTTACTATTGCCTGGGAGCTAAAATTTACATGAATGCACTTACATGCTGTCACTCTGTAACATTTCCATGGGTAAATGAGAGAACCCTAAACTTCTTACCGTGTTTTTCCTATCTTCCCTCATATTGTTGTCTGGCATACATTGCCATAATCATTCTTCCCCCCTACCTCCTTGTGCCTTCCTTCACATGTTCCTTCTCTTGCTATTTTCTTCTTAGACTGCAGCTGGAGTCACCATATGTAGGCTAGATTTTAAAGTGGCTAACACAAATGCCACTGACAGTATAGCTGTGATCAGCCAGTGCAGTGCAGGCAGATGGTTTACTCTGCAGTGCCAAATAGTTATGGTCCATGAATGGATAACTGGAGCACAGAAAATGATGTAATAAGCGTTGCAGTTGTCCCCAGAAAGATATCAAACAATAAATATTGCAAAATACATGAAAAATAAGCAACAGAGATGTCACGGTGTAATTGTCACAGGCAAATTCAGATCTAAAAGAAGAATAATTACAGTTTGTGGCCTCAAATGTGGAAATAGGAGTAAATGCTGTATAATCCTCCCTGGAGATCTTCCTGAACAGATCTGTACAAGTTGACCGTGCAAACCCACAAGTAACAAATGTTCCTCCCTCAGGTCTTCAGGCTCTTTTCCAGATAATGATCCATCCTGTGGAAAATGGCAGTGATTTATTATAAAGCATTACATACACTATAAAGTACCAGCCCTGTGGAAATTATATTAAAACTAATTTTCTTACTATTTTGCAAGGATTCTTCTCAGTGTTTTCACTTCGTCAGTTCTTTGAAGGATCTTTGGTAACTTTTGCTGGTAGCTACTTTACTGGTAGCTTGCGTATACCTGGATATCAGCTGAGTGAAGGGATCCAGATTTCACTGCATTTGGTTAAGAATCCGTTTTGAAATTCTTGTTATCATGCAGACCTTTTAGGTCTGTATTCTAAATTATAGGACCTAGACTGGCAAAAAGCAATCCTTATTTTGACTCTTAATTTGTGGAAAAAATAGAGAAGGTATTCCAAAAGGTCTATAGCCATGTTGCTATGTTGAACTATAATTAAATTGGTTTATATATATGTATGTTTATTTTTATCTATACATACATGCATGCACAATGTATGTGTATAAATAATATAGTTCAATGATTAGATATAGTTTATATATTTCCCTTGATGTTGCACTCCACAGCTTTCAGATGATTACTTATCTTGATTTTTAAATGCTATGTGCTGATTTTTTTATATTCCGCAAAATTGCAGTCAACCAACTATTTCTGACTTCAGTATTAAACAAAAGATCGGAAAATGGTTACCAAAAAAAAAAAAAAGCACAGCACAGATTTTACCACAGAATTATTTCTTTAAACATGCAGAAAAGAGAAATATTTATTAGAAGAAATATTCAGGTAATAAGTGCTACTGCTGACTCTCATAGGGTGTGATTCTGGTCCTGTTGTCCCTTCCCTTCAGGCACCTCAGTCAGATTTGCTTTCTTGTGATGCAGTAATTCCCTCGCTGAGAAGCCTTGCTGATGAGACCTAAACTGGGACTTGCCCTGGGGAAGAAAGGGGGGACATTAGTCTCCTCAGCCACAGCTCCCATGAAGTTGTGTGAGAGCATTTCAAAACTCAAGTTCCTTTGTGTTCCTTTTATCTGTGAGAAGCCAGCATTGGCAATAGAGACTTCTTGAGAGAAAAATAGTGCTGATAGAAACACATTTTTTCTGTATCATTTCTGTCATTCTAATGGGCTGTGTTTATTCCTCTCGTTCTCTTGTCTAGGTTCTGTGTGTACCACTCGGATTAAGACAGGGGTGGGCTATCCACAGCTAAGTGCTGTTATTGAGTGTGCAGACTCAGCACATGGCTTGAAAGGACATATCATCTCTGTAAGTAACTATCATCCACTCTCAGATTCCCACTGTGCAAATCGTTGTGGAATAGGAGAATCAAGCAGTTTAGTACCCTGCATGTTAAAGCCTGACCTTCTGTCATCTCCAGTTGACTCCTGTAGTAGCTCCTAGGATAGTCAGTGGAGATCCAGATGTAAAGAGACCAACTCTCTCTAACATTAAAAAGATACAGGCACCTCACTCCTATTCATGCCTTTGGAAATCCGCTTCTTGCTCCCTGAATGGAGTAAGTTGTTCTGTAAACAGAATAGGAAGCTTGATAGTGTTTTCACTATTGAAGCAAACAGTAATTCCTATGAAAGACTTCTGAAAAGGGAGTGGAATGTAAATATGGCTTTCCTCAGAGTGTGATTGCGGGGCAGGCAGGCAGTAGAGGGGAGTACAAGGTAAAATGATGCAAGCCCATCTGTGCCCTAGTAGGATTGATTCAGATAGCATCCTCACAGAGCTCTCTGTGCAGGGGCAGGAGTGTTTGAGGTGGCTCTTCTGAGCACAGCTGGCACGTGAGCCACTTATGTTCTCACCAAACTCTGGGGAAATAACAAGCTTGTGGAGGAAAAAGAGCAGCTGTCTGTATTGCCTGCTAATGGCAGTTTCCACTCTATCAGCAAGACAAGCTTCACCTCACACAGAGAAAAGAAATTGGTAAGCATGGCCCCAAACTGAGCTAGAGTGCAGTCTGCAGCACCCAAAGGTCCTGTGTGCTTGGGCACACACAGGCAGGCAGCATGCCCTGGCCATGTCAGGCTGGCACAGCCTCTGCAGGCTGCCTGTGAGGCAGCTGCTCATGGGGAGGGCGCAGGGGCTCACCTGTGTGCTGTGCTCCCAGCCAGCAGCCTCCCTCTGCTGCCATAGGAGAGACCACACACTGGATTTTAGATCTACTGCCTAGCAAAATCACTGGGAGGCCCTGGTTTCTTCGACCCAGCTGGGACTAGTATCCATGTGAGAAAGGGGGAGTGTTGTGTTCTGTTGTTGAGGAGGGATGTGAGAGGATAACAAAGTGATCGAGGATGCTCAAAGAGTTTGATTGGGTCTCTTGGAGTATAATGGAGCAGGAACACATGTTACAGTCAGATCTCTCTTGCTCTTTATTGTTAATGAATATGCATTCTGTCATCTCCACAGCTCCTCTATATGAATTTTGCAGAAAAAAAGAAAAGCAGTCTGTGATTCTTATGACTTGGACAGTATTGCAAATGTTTCTGTCTATAACGGACAGTAGAACATGCATGCAATAGAGCATGAAAGCCTCACCCGTTACTATGAAGGCTGGAAAAGTATAGGTGTCATCCTGGCACTGGTGCTCAGAGACCCATCCTAGTTTTGCAATAATCATTTTCTGCTAGCAGCCCTCAGAAGAATGCTGTTATCCTGATTTTACAAGAAAACAGGGAGTGTGTACTTAGACTGCTGAAAAATGAGATGGTTCTGTATTGTATCTCCTTTCCTGCTTTGGGAATGGATCAGTTCTTGACTTGCTCAGGTTTCAGTGATCCCACACTTATGAGCCCCCTAGACATTATGCGGGAATATAGGAGGGCAGTTTGATACCTGTCTACTACCAATATCTAGGCCAAGAGAAATATCTTCAGCTGCAAGCTGGGGTCTCTAACATCACTTCAGCTCAACTCTGACTCCCAATCTAAGAAGTAAAGCAAGGGTAAAGATATTATGCCTGAATTCTAGAGCATTTAGATGGGTATTGGTGTATTTATTAGGGAAAGAAAAGGCTGGACTGCATGGTTGTTGCCAGAGCTCTGGCAAGAATATCATGGAAGAGAGGTATCCTCATGACAGAAAAACACTGTATGGCAGCAATTCTAAGTATGGAATTGGGCCTGGTGGCAACAAGTATACGTGGCATCCCTCAAAATGTCTCACTGCTGTCTTTCTGGGGATTGAAGAAGGGGCACACCCTACCTGAGCCAAAAGAAATCCCTACAGGCAGAGTATTACCACAGCTATTTATGTCAATTACCCAGGAGAAAATGTGTCTGGCAATTTTTTGTTGATATGGAAGTAGCAGGAAAGATACGAAAAGATTCAAAGCCTACCTAGCTAGCTTCATGTAGATTATAGCTAATGGTGTGATACGGGTTAGTCCCTTGGGACATTTTCTTGTATTCACTTCTGTCTTGTCCAGTACCTTCATCAAATTGCTCCTTGTTCTTGTTATGCTGGTACAACTTCCATATGAAGGAGAAGATGCTGTCAGAATGAGGAAGTGGTGGTGCTGAGCACAGTATAGGCACTGCAGGGAGCACAGCATGACTAAACCCTGATCTTAAGGAGCTCTGCTAGGATGGGAGCACAAACTGGGATTTTAAACGTTCCTATTACTGAAGTTATCATGTATGATTTTTGGAGCTGATACGTTGACAAAGAAGGTGACAATTTTCAGGCAAACATGGTAGTCCAAGTGAACACCTGGTGTCTGTCTAGTCATTTACACAGAGAAGTAGGAGGTAAAATTGCACCAGTTACTTTCCTCATGCTAAATTATCTGTAAGACTTAAAGCTCACCCCAGAAATGAATCTTTCATGACTCACTGAAAGCAGAGAGGAAACCCTCCCTAAGATACAGGCACAGTTTCTGTCCCATGCTGTTTGTCTGGGAGCCAGTAGTCTCAATTTTCATTCTTGCTAATCCACTGGCCTTGAAAAAGTGCTGCAGTGAGTTACAGTGGAGGGGGCCTGCTTGAGATAAAGTTTCTCCTTCTTGTAGGTCAGAGAACTCCTCTGCTGGATAGAGAGGCAGTCACATATTCTAGTAAGCCAGCAATGTGGGGAATGGAAAGCAGCCTTGCATGTGTCCTCTCTCATGTGGCTATCATTTGACAGAGATCCCTGTTTCCCCTTCACCCTGCCTGGGTGATGGGTCACCAGCATTCAGTGAAAAGAATGACTAAGGGCTTCTTCACGCAGCTACTGCCATACTGTCTCTTTTTCCACACAGAAATGTACCCGGTATATGTAGTTCAGAATGAGGCACCATATGTATTGTTTTTACTGCTGTATATGCCACATACTTCGAGTATCTTCTGCATAATAGCTGTCTGATTGCTGATACTGTAGAAAGCACTGGTTATGCAGTTTATTATAAAGGTTGTTTGAAACATAAATCATAGTTATAAACTCATATAAATTGCATGTAATACTAAATGTTCAACCAGTGCATACTGGTTTTCCATGCTGTATTTTTTTTTCCTTGGGCTTAATTTTGTTGCTGTAAAATGGCTTATCTATCTGGAGAACAAGACCGGGGACAATAACATTACTTCAGCCACGCTAAAGTAATTCTGTTGACTGGAAAGCTGCTTTCCCCCCTCCTTGTTCCTAGCACCCACTTGGCTCAGACTCATGCTCTCTACAGGTTCCAGGACCATAACCCTTTCTAGTAGTCTTGCTTTGGAATTATGCCAGTTCTTCTGAATTCAGGGGCAGATTTTTACAGATAAATTTCCCCAGGGTTCTGAGGTAGCTGCTGACCCTGCAGCAAGCTCCATAACTGAAGCACAGCCATCTACAAGTCATTTTGAACCCAGACCCACAGCCCTTGTTGGGATAAGCTGAATTTCAAGGGGAAGCTTCCAAGGCAATGCAGCAGCAGAAGAGTCCTACTTTGTAAACAGAGTGCCTGATTTTTCACATGGAATGACGTGCTTTATTGGATATAGCTTTATTATATAGCATCTTCTGACATAACAGCTTAGTATGTTCCCTTTTTGTTTCCCTTTCTGTGAATCACTAAATTTACCTGCTTATCTGAAGTAACTGGAGACATCTTCAGATAAAGAAGGGCTGTGAATCATCACTGTCGGTTCCTCTTATCTTAAATGGTAACCCGTGAGCTTTTGGGCAAGTCTGCTAAGCTGCTCGGCATTTTGTAATTTGGTAACATTCAAAGTGATATTTTTTGAAGGCAGTGATTAATGGTTACACAGTAAGGCCCCCCCATCCTCTTGGTACTTCTGAAAGCATAAAACCTTCATCACTGCCACTACTGGGTTAGTGATAAAAGTCAGACACTGAGCCACCCAACAACAACTGACTGCAACCCAGAGAGCAAACCAGAGAGCAAACCAGAGAGCAAACCAGAGAGCATTCATAGCCAGTGTCTCTCAGACAGTAAGAGTCCTAAAACTGTTCTTTGAAGATTATTAGACCCTTCTTTCTACCGTGGCTCTTCCTCCCCTGACACATGCACACACACTCACACCCTCCTCCAGGCTATGACAGATTTGTTAGAGGGAAAGAATTGCACAAGCAGAGCCCTTAAAAGGAGAGAGAGATTCAGCTGTCAGCCCAGCACTCATTCCTGGAGCTGACAGCAAGGGTGTCTAAGCTCAACAAAAGGCATAATGTGCTAGAGGTTATCAGCAAATGGAATGAAAGCCTTTAAAGTTCTACCAGGCACTGTTTGCAGTGGGGTGCCCTTTGAAAAGCCACTCACTTTTGGATCCACCTGCTCAGTTTGTGTCTGAATCCTTTTCTGGGTACACAGAGTTTCAAACGCACAGCCCCGCTGCCAGCTGTCCATCAAAGCCAGCTCTGCAGTGGCTGATGGGGGGGCGTGTCTGGCTGTGCTCGGCCGCAGGTCATGCACAGCCACGCTTTTCTGCCAACAGGGAGGGGAAACAGCGTGAGGTAACCGGCCAGTCTGGGGGGTAGCTTCAAAAGCAGGAAAGATGTTGGCAGTCTGCAATGGATCCAGATCATCAAAGGAAAGGGAGCTCTCCTGGTACAATGACTGTGTACAGTAAAGGGTCTTTCATCTGGTGCTCAGACCTTTACAAATCCTCAAGAACCATAGCACATGATGAGCTCTGCTATGTGCCATCCCTTTTTTACAGCTCTATCACACATACACAGCCTCCCTCCCCTCAACTGAAACCCCTTCGTCAGCCACTGCTTTGCACTGAAACTGAAATGCATAGGTGTAAAATGCTAAAGATACAGAGTGCTGTTGTTTCCTTACCAAGCCCATAGCAAACAGTAAGGAGTGGGATGAAAGGTTCACTTTCACTTACCAAAGATTATATTAACCAGGTTTCTTAGAGATTAGCAGATAAAAATCCAACACAGCTGATGGTATATTCCCTCACCTCTCCCACTGTGAGGGGTATTTTAATGTATTGTAAACTACTGAGAAAGTTATTTTAAATGTCTTTGGTGGTTTAAGGTAGAGGCTTGTGGTACCTCTGCATCACACAGCCTTTCATTAAAATGGCAGGGGATGATTCAGATTATCAGAGGAGGTTTTGTTTCCTAGTTTCTGGGATTTGGGAACTTGCAGTCAGGAATTTGCATTGCCGCTGTTACCAGCAGCGTTATCAGTAGACTGTACGGTAGAGTAGGTGAGCCTAAAGGAGGTAAGCAGTCGAAAGGATCACCTGGATTCCCTGAAAACATAGCCAAGATGATACATACCAAGTGCACGGTCAGCTCTCTTGACACGCTGTTCCTGAGCAGGGGCCACAGTGCTGCAGGTCGCAGAGTTCCAGTGCTCGCTGGGTCCCTGAGTGACCTCGCTGCCACTCACTGTCGTCTTTTCTTTGTGCAGGACGGAGGATGCAACTGCCCAGGAGATGTCGCCAAAGCGTTTGGTAAGGACAGTGTGTTGTGATAGCCCCACGTGTTTCCAGCGCCCCTGGCAGCAGGGATGCAGGAATCAGTTTGACCCTGAATGTGTAATCAATTAGCAGGAGGTTTTTCCCTGCGGGTGACTCCAGTGAAATTAAGGCACCAGGTGTGAATTTGCTCTTTGGAACAGACAGTCCAAATTCTGCAGTGCAAAACATAGAGTGGTCCAAGTGCTATTTAGAAATCAGATGCCAGGTGTGTATGAGATACAGCCACTGGGAGAGTAATACAGAGAAAACTGATAAGGGTTTCTTCTGAGCAGGGTTCAGACATGCCCATAACATTGCCAGATCTGGCTGACTTGAGCCTTGAGTGGAAGAGGAGCTGGTGGAATGGAATGCATGTTGGACAGAAGAACAAAACAAAAAGGCAGGCTAGATCCCTGGAGATGTTCTTGGGATCAGCTGTCCACTTGAAGAGATGAGATTTTATTTATACTGTATCCCCTAGAGCTAGGCAGATGTCTAAAACATCTAAGTTAATAATTAACAGATTTTGCTTTCATGCCAGTAATTTCAGTGAATTTCACCAGCTCTTGGTGATAGAATAGAGGATTTAATCTGTGAGCATTGTCTGTTGGGCACGAAAGTTATGTTGGTATGGGGGGTCAAACTCATGATTGTCACTTAGCCATAACCTTGTTACAGCAGCATATGGGAAGCAGGCACTAAGTGCATCCTGAGATGACAAGACATTTAAAGGTACTCCCCCACCTCCCAAAATGCCAGACTCTTTGGAAGTGTCAAGTAGGGTAATGCGTGGAATATAGTGGGACAGCATAGTCTCTCACTGGGATTTCAGGGTGGTATGAAAACAAGAGATAGCACATTATGATACAGAATGTCTGCTTTGCAGGAAGATTTGCAAGTGTGGAAAGTAGAGGCAGGCCTAAACTCAGCTTACAGACCTGCCAAGAAAAACTCTAGGCCTCCTGGAAAGGTTGAAACCAAAATCTGTCTTCTAAGTTTGCAGACAGCTCCTGTTTTGAGACAGGTCAGGTGACAAGGAAGACTTAATTAGAGAATTCTAAGCACAGCTGTGGAGTGATTTGCTACCAGCAAGGAATGTGCTTGGTCAGAGGATTTCATATAACCCTTGTGTTACCCAGTGGTGATGTGATGGGGGGAATAGATACTTCAGTTGGGTGATTCCAACATAGCTGAACAGCAGCATCCACCCTCTTAGACAAGATTGTATTAAAAAATGCCAAACCTGTGCTCAGCCCTCACTCTGACGTGCTGCCTGCAGTGAAGTCTTTGTTCTGCCTTTCTCTGGCTCCACAGCTCACCGGGTTCCTACTGGTGGTGTTGTCCTTGGGAGCTTGTGAACTGAGACTGTGACCTCACTGTATTCCCAGCTGTCTGCACAGAAACCTGGCCTGTGGAAAAGGTCTTCCTTCAACAAGAGCATTTCCAGAAGTTAGAACAACAGGAAGCAACTTCACAGTGTTTCAAATGTTTTTCTTTGTGGTGTTTATAACAAGTCTGAAAGAGCCTCTTTGGGCTAACTGAACCTAAACCTGCTTGAAACCTGTGAAGAGACAGCTTCTGGTTTTCCTGTTTGTCAAGAGGTGCTGGGATTCACAGTGGTACCTGTCTGAAGGCTGCCACAGAATTACTCCTTGGACAGAGGAGCATCAGAAAGCTGACATTTTACGGGCAGTAGTTATACTCTTGATAGTAGCCCACACAAATCAGTCTGACTGTGTGTCACAGCTACAGAGCTAGAAATGATGGAGATGACCCTGAGGCAATAAACTTGCTGTATCTGGGTATGTACAGTTGAGGTAGACACACTGTGAACATCTGACGAGCTGGACCCAGGTGTGCGTTTGTCAAAAGTATGTGGCAAAATAAGCTTTGAGATAACATTATTACTACCAGTGTTTATTGAATGCTACTGAAGTGATTGGCTATCTGAGCCTTGTAGAATGTAGCCACCATGCCTAACATTTACAAGTCAAAGCCTTGACACTGAATTGTTTAGCACAGACTTACACATGCTTGAGGTACATGAATATATTGGATAGCAAAGACCAGATGACAGAACTCACAGATGTACAGCTTCATCTAGGGATGAAGGCTGGGACAAAGCATGGGCAAGAGACAAGAGGAGGACTTTTGGTTAAAGTAATTAAGCTATCTCTTTCTGGTGGATCACAGTAAAATCTTGATGGCATGGGATAATTCACTGTAAAGCCACTGCTGTAAAGCCATGGGAAGTGTGAGGGAGTCCCAGATGTGAAGACTAGCACTGACAAATGGCTAAAGGTGTGACTGGAGTAGCCAAGTTCATGGAAATGGGAGGAGTAAAGTGGATTGAGTGAGAAAATTGTGAAGAACCAAGAAGTAGATGTTTAGAAGCTTTAATAAGGTGACACCATTGACGGCTGCCAGGGCTCAGAGGCAGATTGGGCATTTTGACAGAGGGGAAACAAGGTAGAGGCTTATTTAAAAACACAAGGAATGGAAGCATTGAAGGTAAGGGACGAAAATTCTGGGAGAAACATACTTTGAGAGAGACTGCTGGAATTCTGGTACTGCTGGATGGGAACCTGGTATGGATTTAGTAAACTGAAGATGTCACTGACATCTGGGACTTAGAGATGATAATGAAAAAGATGTTGGTTGATAGGAAAGAAAAGAGCTGTTTTGATGCCATAGTGAGAGAAAGCACGAAAGAACTTCGTGCTGGGGTCTCAGATGGTTCATATAACTGAACCCTTGGAAAGGCTGATAACATGAACACATTCCTCAGAATGCTCCAGGGAGGCACTACTGTCTCCTTTTTTAATGATGAGAAGTCAAAACACAGAAATACTAAGTTCAGTTGCCTGAGGTCACATATATTTTTGTGACACAGCCAGGAAAGAGTGTGCCTTTTGAATCCTGTGCCAGCATCTTTAACACATTACTGCTATTCCTTACAGCAGTAGTGAGAATAAATGCAGTAGCAGGGAAGGAAAAGGAAGGAAAAATCATATGGAAAAGTCAACTGGGGACATACACTAGTTCCAGATTATACCAGATCGCACTGGCTTTTTCTCCTGTGTTCAATAGCTGTGTGTGTACTTACTGTTGCAAAGGCTTGCTGGCTCAGCCGGAGCACAGGTGAATGTTGATTCCAGGGCAAGTTCTGGTCCAGGCAAACTTACAAGGCATCTGCCTGGAGGGCTGCCCAGCCCACAAATCGAGGCCGACTCCAGCTGAATTTGTGCAGAGCCAAAGTGGTTATCAGTGACTTGTATAATCAGGCATACAAAAGACATCTGAGGGACTATCCAGATCCAGCAGAACTGTGTGAGTGCCGCAAGCTTGGGCTGGCGTCAGCACTGCTATTCTGTAATGGCTTGAAAGAGGAGGCACTGTGAAATGTGAATGAGCAAAATCAGCCCAGATACAGCATAGGCCTCAAGGGGAAAGTCAGTGCACGAAGGCAGCATTGTGTAAAAACAGGACGAGTCTGGCCAGCTCTGGGATGCTGGAGTGCAACATACCCCATCACGTCCTTTGTTATCTAGGGGGTTGTTGCCAGGTGTTCCCAGTCCCCCACAACCTAAAATAATGTCACGCTGTCAATCTGTACTTGAAAATGAAAGACTGCAGATGGATGTTGCAAACATCACCAATGCTTCTGGTGGTTATACAAGAAAAACATGCATAAGTTAAAGACCATGCTAAAAAACTACAACCTCTTGGTCAGATATTAACTGATAGAAGCATAATGGAACAGACTTGAAACTTTCAGATACCTTTGCAACACTGAAACATAGTGGAAGGTTCTGGAGAACATTGGAGAAGTATATTTAAAGGGGCTTGTAATTTCTGGAGCAGCAGGGCAGCAAGCATGTGTCGCTTCAATGTTTAGACGTGCTGCATCTGCTCTAACATAGCTCCTCTCTTCTGGAAGAGCTTGATGAATTATGTTGTAGTTTGCAAAAGTTACTCAAGTTGGATGAGTTTCAATCCTGTAAATCAAACATATTTGCTTCCCTCCCAAAAATATGCAGCCAAAAGGATAATAATAAATAGATACTGAAGTGCACAGGAACCAAAATTCTGTGATTCCTAAGTGTAGATTTCATGTGCCTTTTGCATTAATAATTTGAAGGCTGTAAGACCCACAACCAAAAATGGCACTAGAATTGGGAAACAGGAGATAGTATTGACAAGGTAAAGAGTCCAGAATGTCTTTTGACTCGTTGGAGCCTTGACCTCAATTCTGTTCCTCCTTCCTCATGTTTTCCTCCACCCATGAAGAGGACATAAACTAGATTTTCCAGGGTGCTTATTTTTGCAAAGATGCAGCAAGGTTGTGCCAGGTAGCAATAGGACTTTGCCACCAGCAACTAGAATTTGAGTATTCCCTTTGTTTTTGGCAGGTTAATAGTAGTAGCAGACATGAGTTGAACCAAGACTTCAAAACTCAGCCATCTGAAACAAGAGAGCTCAGGAGAAATCTGCCAGGTAGCTGACATGGTAGGGCACCTGAGTGGGTGCCTGGCTATAAATATTACTTGTGATGTGCTTTGCAGAAGCCTCATTTTTAATATCTCTTCACCATGGACATGGTTCCTTTCAAGTAGCCACCAGGGAAAGGGAGGTGAGGTCAGAAGAGCAGCTGGGTGCTTTGCTGCCAGCTCTGCTCTTTGGCAAAGGGGTGGAGGGAGGAACTGGCACACTGCACCTTGTCATGTGTTCTAAGATCAAAATATTCCCAAATTCAGGTTTGGCAGAAGCTGAGCAGATTTGATAGTGATTTCACTTACTTTTCAGATTTCAAGGTGCTATTGTTTGGATAGTGACAGAGATCAGAGCAAATCCTAATGCCAGACTTACCCAGTCTGGGATCTCCCCAGAGTTTGGAAGTGGTCCTAACAGGATGTGTGTAGTTCAAGCTCATCTGCTTTTCTGTGACGTGAGGTTTATAGCTCAGTTCTTCTGCCAGTTCTGGGAAGAAGTTGAGCAGTGGGGAGATCTGTTCTGACACATACACGTTGAAGAAGCAGAGAGTATGAACAGGAGAATGCTTTGTTTCAGGGGTGGGTCACCACAGGCTTATAAAAGACTAAAAGACAAACGTTTCCAAGCACAACTAGGTATGCCAAAATATCACAGGAGGAGCTGCTGGTGGAATAGTTCCAGCCCAGCTGGAAATACTGGAGATCACAGTAGAAAACCAAGAATGATTCCAAAAACCTTCTTCCTGATCTTAGTCCCAGTGGAGCCAATTTTCATGATTTACAAAGCTAGAGAAGATAGACTGAATAGTCATGACTGAGTATTCAGTGTTGCTAATCAGCATCTGAAACATATTTAGGAGTGGTAGCTATGGGTTAGACCTCCTTTGTGGTGCATGCTGAGAACCACAGAACCCAGGGGTGGTGGTCCTTGGCCCAGAATTTTTAAACAGGAACTAAATGCAGACCCATCCAGATCTCTTTGACTAGGGATCATCCAGAATGACACTGAACACACATGGCTGATGGACTTGAAAAATCCATAATTTCCATTAAAAATCCGCTTGTTTTATGTCATTGTTGGGAGGAGTACATTGCATTCATGAATCTGCTTTCCTTCAGGGTACATTCCCACTCACAGCTTCTGGCCTAGAAAGTTCTTGAAGTAGGAACCACCCACTTCTCTGTACAGCATTGAGCTGAACAGGTCCCAGCTCTGTGTTTAGGACTTCTGATTGCTGCAGTCACAGTTAATAAGGAATCGTGCTCAGATACTGCTATGAAGTAAAGGGTTAGAACTGAATTTGAAAATAAAAGACTTTGGGGTAGAGTAGAATAATCTATATCTTTGTCATTGTAACAGAAAAGTATTTTTTCCTTTTAAAGTACCAAAGAAATACAATTCAGCCTGTGTCAGTTCTGTAGTAAGGCTTTTCTTCCAAGTTTGCCATGACTATTACAGGAGGGGACTCTGTACCAAACTATTAAATGCTGACTATTGTTTCTGGAGATCACCGTGTTCTTGCTTTGTCTTTCACCTTCTTTTTTCACCTGCTTTGTCTTTCACCTTTTCTTCTCCTTTCTGACGTGTCCCTTTGCTGATCACAGGAGCCGGTGCTGACTTTGTCATGATTGGAGGAATGTTTGCAGGCCATGATCAGAGTGCTGGAGACATTATAGAAAAGAATGGCAAGAAGGTGAAACTATTCTATGGAATGAGCTCTGATACAGCCATGATGAAGCATGCAGGAGGCGTTGCTGAATACAGGTATGAATTCCACACAGGAGCAATTGCAGTGAGCCATCCATCCAGGAACTTCTGGAGCAGAATTGTGCAAAAGGAAACAGGCCTATGCTGCTACTCCCATTGAAGAGGCTGTTGCCTACACTTAGGACAGCAGATCTGAGGGAGGGATGACATCCCTCAGATGAAAAGGTTGGAAGGAAAGAGCTAGGGTTGGCTAGCTGAGAGCAGCGATGTTCACTTGTTTGCAGCCGGTGTGGTGTGCTGTCACTGCAGCACCAGCTCTGTGGTCTGGGAAGTCATTAGGCAGGCACTTCTCTGACTTTACTAGTCCCTCAGGATGTGTATGAACTAAATGCTGGAACATGGCATACCAGGCTGCAGTTTCTGTCCCTCTGCTTGTCCACGCTTGGTGTCCTGTTGGTGTAGGGATTCCCACCTAACCCACATGCTCCCTTCTGTTTGAAGAAAGTGGGTGCTGGTGAACTGGTGAAGCTCAGCTGGGGTTTCCCCAGTATGGAGATCAGGGCCCAGAACCTCCAAAGCACTCAGTCACCATCCGCAACCCCAGGACTCCCTTCTGCATTTGTTGGGCAGTCTTTTTAGGCAGCAGAAGCCTGCTGTACAGTTTTCCCACCCCTCTTTTGGTAACAGAGCACCAGAGTAGCCTCAAATAATGCAGAATGCAGAAGCTTGGTTTTTGAGCTAAAATCCTCAGGGGAGAGGAAAGGAAGACAGATTTTGCAAAGGAATCTGTTGTCCATTACTATTTTACTCTGGAAAGTGCTGAGAATTTTGACTTTTTGAAAAAGCAGATGACACCAGAAAACCTCTGTGTCTTTTCCCTTATGAGTGGCCGCCATAGTCACTACCCTTGGACAACGTGGTTCCTATATACTTTGTTAGAGAATGACTCCTGTCTTACAGTAAACACTGGTTTATTGAGGGGTCCCTTTTGACTCTGCTGGCGTAGATTTGGGCTCTGGTCCCATCTGGTAAACTGCTGTTTGCAAGAGTCTCAGACACAGTGACGTTACCTGCTGTTCCAACCAGACACTCAAGCTTGATGGGTTTTGTTGGCCCTGTCTGCTACAACTACTCCAGCATACAGGTTTTTTCCCAACCTGTCCAGCTGCTACCACGGGTAAGAGCTGCAGCTCTGTGAAGGTGACAGCAGAGAATGTAATACAGAATGGGATCCACAAAACAAAGTGGAATTCACCCTTTGACACAGAGACAAGCTGATAGCAATCCCAGATGTCATGCTACCAGGAAGGATCTATGATCCCACCTCCTATTCTCCACCCCAGCATTGACTCCTGTGGTGGTTTTTGTCTGCACCATAAAATTGTGCACTAGTTCACATAGCACTCTCTGAAGTGCAAAGTGGTAAAACACAGCCTCCTTTGGAGCACTTACAGCTGTGTCCTTTGGCCTAAATCGTGGTGTCACAGAATCATTTGGGCTGGAAGGGACCTTTAAAGTTCATCTAGTCCAACCTCCCCATAATGAGCAGGGGCATCTTCAACTAGCTCATGTTGCTCAGAGCCCTGTACAGCTCAGCCTTGAGTGTTTCCAGGGATAGGGCATCCACCGTGTCTCTGGGCAACCTGTTCAGTGTTTTTGCTTTCAAACACAACTGTTTATTTGCAGAAGAAAGAGCTGCACAAGAGGCCGTCTGTATCTGAAACGAGCTGAAATGATGCACCAGAAAGATGTGCTTGCATGTCTCTGAGCTTTGATTCACTTTGGGTTCATATGCCATTTCCCAGAAGCAGTGTACAGTTTGGGGGCTCTTTTTTCTTTTTTTTGTCCCCCAACAAATCTGCTTGTCATCAAAGCCTCTGAACAAATGGTCTGAGTGGACAGCACTAATAAGTGTCTCATAATATAAAAGTAGCAGGTGCCAATTGCATGGTGGTGCTGGCAGCCTTTTACCTGAATGATCATTTCCTGTCCTGTGCTACCCTGTGCTTGAGTCACCTGGGGTGTGGGAAAGGCCTGGTGCTGGTCAGGCATTTAGTTAATGGCAGCTCCCTGAGAGATCACAGAGCAGCCCAAGCGTGCTGCGTGGATCTCAGTGCAGCACAGTCCTTAGGGCCCGGCCTCCACAGAGATGGTGAAAGTTGCAGGAAAAGTTTGAGAAAGCTGGCTGTACTAGGGGGACCAAGGACTAAGGCAGCTCCTAAATTCTGCTCCACCTAGTTAGGTGTGTGTGATCTGGCAACAAAATTTATTGCCAGCAGGAGAACTAATTGACACTGGTCCCTCTTAAAAATGAGATAAAGTGCAAATATTCCATCTTGTAGGGGCAAAGGATGTACAGAAAGGTGCTGTATTTGGCTCAGTCTAGACAGACCCTTGGAAGTAATTTTGGGCAATGCTATACAAATTTGGCTTGATCCATAGCTGTATTTTGATTTGCATCCTCGATTTGAGAATTCCCTGGGGACCATGTTCTGAAACTTCCTCAGCAGCAAGGGAGCAGGAGCACAATCTGAAATTTTTAGTCCCTGTTGAGATACTGCATTTCTGTGCCTCTAATGGGTAGCATAGAAGGAGTCTCCCAGTCTACTGCTAAATACAACAGCTCCAAAAACGAAGCCTGTGACCCTTGGCTCTTAACTATGTAAGTGCTGATACTCATCTTCACTCTACAGCTGTGACACAGAGCTGGCTACCTGTCCCAGCATGAGTGTCACTGTGGTTTAAAAATAGCAGCTGCTAAATCCAGCACTGTAAATGTGCTGGGCATTGAAGGGGGATTCGAAACCGCACAAGGCTTTGTTTTGAATTGCTCTTATAGTAAAAATTACAGGAAGTTTAATCACTTCCTAGTTTAGCTTATGGCAAGCTTGAACCAAAAGGGTTCTTAGTCAGCATTTTAAATGCTGGCTACCCCAAACTTGACCCAAACAGGTCAAGTCAGTGGGGCTCCTTTATATGCATTTAAAAAGCCCATCTGTAAGTCTGTATTGGTGACCCAAATAAGCTGTTCTGTCTTTAAAAGAGCCTGAGCACTCACAGTCTGTTATTCAAGCGGTGGGGAGCTCCGTGTGCTCCATCCCCTGCAGAATCTGACTGCTTGTCACTTAACTTCATCTTCTCAAAATTACACGCATTGGCTGGAGAACCTAAGCCTGCAGCAGTTACATTAAAACTGACAGGTAAGGTGAGATGGCTGCAGCAGGGGATAAAGTCATGAGAGTAATTGTTTTTGTAATGAATATGTCAAGCTGATCCCATTTAATCTGTGTACCCAGTTTCATTACTCTTATGTCATTTATATATTGGCTTATTTTTACATTTTCACCTCCTTCCATGAGGAATATGGATCAGAGCTGGGGATTTCTGAAAGGCAGTTTTTATGTTTCTTTTGTGGGAGAAGAGAAGTAAGGCAAGCAGGGACTGAGGCTGCATGCAGCATTGTTCAGTTCGAGCCAATTTCCTTTTGTTAACCCTTTTGGGATTTCACGGGTTTTGTGTGAACACTGCACACTATTGTGGCCACTCAGCAATTCACAGCTGCTACTAAGCTGGGTTTGGGCACTTTATATTAAACTGTGGGGTGAAAATTTGGCCACAGAGACAGAATAGCACCAACTGCTGGCTGCTGCTTACCATCTTGCTGCGTATCCCAAATGATAGCCTGGAAGACGTGCCCACAGTTCCTCCATTTCTTAAATACCCCACTCAAAAGATTGCCTCATGCCAGGGCAGCCTCACCCCTTTATTCTCACCCACATTTTGCTGGGCTAACAGAGCACCATCTCATCCAGCCTGCCCCGATTCCCACCCACCACACACATCCCTCCATGCAGCAGCCTTCAGCTGGCCAGGAGGGGCACCACAGACTGGGCCCTGTGAAAAAAGTCTGCAGCAAATCATTCTCCCTTTCTCTTCAGTGGCTGCCAAGAGTCAGAGTCACTGCTGAGAGCATCTGAGCACACCTTTCCCAGCCGCTGGGAATCTCAATTGCTCTGTCATCACCTTTCTTTCTGAGAAGGGGTTACTTTTGGGTCACAACTCCAGGAGAGATGTCAGAGCTGCAAAACCCACAGCAATTCCTGCTGACTTGCTTACGCAGCTCTCTGCCAAGTGTGCCAGCTTTTGTGACAGCCCGTGTAATCCATTGTCATGGTTTATCCCGGCAGGCAGCTACACACCACACAGGCGCTCGCTCACTCCACCCCGCAGTGGGATGGGAGAGAGAACTGGGACAAAACCAGCAAAATTCATGGGTTGAGATAAAGACAGTATAGTAGCGCAGAAAGGGAAGGGATAATAACAACAACAGCAATAATAATAAACAAAACAAGTGATACGTGATTTTTTACCTGTTGCCACCTAATGCCCAGCCACTTCCTGAGCAGTGGCCCCAGCCAGCTTTCCCCCCTGGTTTATATACTGAGCATGTTGCCACATGGTATGGAGTATCCCTTTGGCCACTTTAGGGTCAGCTGTCCTGGCTGTGTCCTGTCCCAGCTTCTTGTGCCCCCCCAGCCTACTTGCTGGTGGGGTGGTGTGAGGAAGAAGAAAGTCCTTGACTTGCAGTAAGCTTTGCTTGGCTATAACTAAAACATTGGTGTGTTACCAACATTATTTCCATCCTAAATCCAAAACACAGCACTGTACCAGCTACTAGGAGAAAAATGAACTATGTTTCAGCTGAAGCCCAGGACATCGGTGTGTGGCCTGTGTGTAGGCATTTGTTGCTGGCAAAAGAGTCTCTTCTTGGGGATTTTGTACTTTTTTATTTGTTGCCAACTAATGCAAACTTCTAGTCTCTGCTGGGTAATTAGCCAAACAGGTAAGTAAACATCTTTCCTCCCCCTTTTCCAGCCTTCACTTAAGCCACACCTCTCTTCACCCTGCCGTGTCTCAACTCCCCTTACTTTCACCACAGGCCACACTCAGTCAGTCTCAGCTCCTTCAGTGAGAAAGGGGTAATACAGGACATGGTGGTCATGTGTGTAATAGTTTCTCTCTGCTACTCCTTCTTTTTGTGCCTGCTCCGCTGAGGGGTGTCCACAGGACACAGTGCCTCTACAGCTGTCACTGTTCTGGCCTGAGTCACACAGGCACTACAGTCCCTTTGGGAGTGTACATCTTTGGCATGGAGCACCTCCTTTCAAGGGTGTCTCTAGCTGCACCTCTCCTCAGGCGTGTCCAGGTGTGTCTCTTCTCCCAGGGGCTGCTGCTGTTTCTTAAATACACTTGAACAGAGGTGTCATGTGCTCCTCTGACTCGCTGAAGTTTTGGTGGCTCACACCATTCTTGGAGCCAGGTGGAGCCATCTCTGGCATGATGCAGGTCATGGCCTTCTCCCACACAGGTCACACTGGCCGCCCATGTCACCTGAACCCTGCCATGTTTGCCCAGCACAGCACTCATGTGGGTGCTCATGGAAATCAGCTGGGTGCTCATCATATTGGGCACTCATGAATGTACTAACAGGGTGTTTGGACATAGATAATTTGGGCATGCATGCATGAACTGATTGGATGCTTATGCAAAAATTACTGTCCATTCATGCATGAATTAACTGGGCACTCATGCATTAATTTATTCAGTGCTCATGCATGAACTCACATTGGCACTTGCACAAGAACACAGCAAGCCCAGCAAGCTATGGCCTATACGTCACTCCTCTCCTCAGTGAGCCACGCATCGAGGAACTCTTGGAACGTTATTCCAGTATGAACTCTTTTGACATCATCACAGTCTTAATGTACATAAGTTAAAAACTCCACTTTTTCTCCCTTGGACAAGCCAGTAGGGATTAATACTGTAGCAGTACACTTACTCAAAAGTCTCTCCTCCATCCTGAGCACTGTGTTAAAGGGGTTAACATGACAATTGATTATATACCCATGTGGATACAGGTCCCACCCCTGGGCCAGACTACAGCATACACCGGTGTGTGCGTACACACAGTAGAATTCCACCCACGCTTCCCTGGGAACCAGGTGACTCCCCAGCTTGGTGTGTGCAACGTTATCTCTTAAAAACCCCTTTCCTCTGTGGACAAGAGTATTGGGGTTAATATTAGCACAGCTTGAGTATATATTCATCACGAACTTCATCCCCTTATCCCTGTGGACAAGACTATGGAGCTAATCTCACACCCCTCTTCCTAGCGTGCTTCCCCCAGTATGGTATCTGCAGGTTACTCCTTGATCAACAGGACATCCCACCAGCTCATCAGCTGACACTTAGAGGAGCAGTGGCAAGTGTTCAGCTGTCAGAGGGGCTGTGTCGTTAGGTGTTCACCGCTTTTGTAGATTCTGGTCTCCAAAGCCTAAAGTGGCAACCCGCAAGCTCCAGCTTCATAACACCACCGTAGCCACTGCAGGGACATCTCCCAGGGGTAGTGGCTGTAACCATCACCCATTTCTGTAATTTTGCACTGAAAAAAGGACCACCAGGTGTTCATGCTCATAGGAGCGATGTGCAGCTTTATGACCCACGGGATGCTCAAGCAGGGAACTTACATTTGAACTGATGGTGCATTCGTGCATCAGGTAATTGGCCTCTCATGCATGAGCTGAATGGGCAGTCATGCATGAATGCAGTAAACCCTGCACTCCTTGCCCAGTACAGCATGCAGAGCTCTTCTGATGGGAGGATGTGGTAGAATTTGCACTGGTTTCTGCAAATCCCTGTGAGAGACATACACTGTCTCTCACAATCTTGTGGGAAGCTCCCTGGAGCCTGAGCTCAGCCTCCCAACTCTGACTGGAAGAGGTTGGAAGAGGCCAAAAGCCAGGAACAGTGGCATGAGTGTCATTTCGTGGGTCTGGCCTTTTCCTGCTGGCACTGGAGCTGAAAATAAAAGCCTGGGAACTCCCAGCAGTGCAGGCCTTGCAGCAGAGCCCTAAGCCCTGTGCAGTCTGTGAAAGGCCAGTGGCACATCTGTCTTCCACTGGCCACTCACTGCAGTGTTTTTAAGAGTTTCAAGAAAGAGTCAATTACTCATCCGCTGTAGGGAGATTATCATGGCTTCTTACTCACATGGCATATCAACACTTCACCTTTATTGTCTCCCTAGGGCTGTGACCTTGCATTTAAACTAGCAGGATGAAATACAGCCAGGATCACACTGAAGTACCTCCACATAGCAGACTGTTGCTGTAGTTAATGATTCACAAATGGAGCCTCCAAACAGGCATGCCCTTTCTTGTGCTATCCCCTGGAAACTTCTTTAAGAAAGAAACAAAGCCACATTTAGAACGATGACAGACCCCTGCCATGATTTCTGCCCCCATAGGGCAGAAGGAAAGCGTCTCCCCTTCCCTCCACATCTGTCTTAGATCCTGCCTTCCCAAGGCTTGGCTGTCCAGAGGAGCCAGTGTGCCAGGCAGAACGAGCTTGCTCTAGTGAGATCAGCTGCTGATGAAGGGTCTCTGCTACAGGAGGGATTGCTGAACATGGGGCTGGAGAAAGCTGGAGGAGGAGTGCAAGTTATTTGCCTGGATTCTTCCATCATGTAACTCTTCAGATGGGCTTTTTGGGAACAGTGCACTCTGTGCTCGCATGCATCAGCACTTGACAGTATTCACAGCAGTGCTATTTTTCTGGCCTTTTTGCCTGGCTCTGAGTTGTGCTAGATCACCTTTTAGCTTCAAGGGACAGCTGTGCAGCAGGTTTCTGTAACAGGTTTCCCACTCTATCTCTGTGAGATCTGGAGAATCATACTGGTAGGAGACAGCCAGAGCACTTCCATCTGTGTCTGATCAGTGACGCAGGACAGAGCCCAGGGGCTGTGAAGCCTCTGTAGAGCTGTGCTGGGTGGTGCCTTGAGAACCAGCTCTAACATTTCTCTGTTTGAGTCTGGCCGTTCCTTACACTTTAAAGCTTGCAGCTCTCACAGTCCAATTCACCTTTCAATAAGGCTGGAAGTTTCACTTGCTTGTAGGCAGATGGTAGAGGGGAGGAAGTGGCAGATCTGTAAATAAACTCAAAGGATATTGGAGCATCCACAAGATCTGTCTGCTTCTAGTTCTCAGTGTTGGTGGTGAGTGGAGCTCAGTGAGGCATTTCAGTGCTTGGGAGCATCAAGCAGCAAAAGCAGCAAGCAGTAAAGCTGGGTGCACATTTGTAAGCTGCAGCCTGCAGAGTATTAAGTTCCACGTTGCTCCAGTAAACACACCCATGTTTTGCATCCAGACATGAATGCAGTGACTGATCTCTTCTCCAGGGCTTCGGAGGGCAAGACTGTGGAGGTACCATACAGAGGGGATGTGGAACACACCATCCTGGACATCCTCGGCGGGCTGCGATCCACCTGCACCTACGTGGGAGCTGCGAAACTCAAGGAACTGAGCAAGAGAACGACGTTCATCCGGGTCACCCAGCAGCACAACGAGGTCTTCTCTTAGCCTAGGCCTGGGGGGCTGGAGAGAGGGCTGGGGGAGAAGAGCAGGAAGGGCTGCTCTTTTCCTGTGCTTTCTCCTCCATGTTGTGTTAGTGGCAAACTTCCCTCTCTCTCTCAGAATGGCAGTGCAGTAGCCATTGAAGGGGCTATGGCTGGGATTTGGAAGGGGAAGGTCATGCTATTAACACAGTGCCATTGATTCAAAATGCAATAGCCTCATCTTTTATTGTTGTGCCTATTTTATTTTTTAATCAACATTTCTTAACCTGGTTTTTTCCCCCTCTGATAAATAGCTGCTGAAACCTCAGTTAACAAGGAATTGGCTTGTACAGACATGGCTGTTAACGCCTGCACACATTCACACATTCCCTTTTTGAAGACTGACCTGTCAGCTACCACCACTTTCTGGCAGTGTACCTTTCAGAAATTGCAGGCTGGGACAGAAAAAGATGAAAGGAATTGCATGGAGAAATAAATAAGCAAATTCTCCTAATCTTTTTTCTGGCCAAAGAGTGGATGTTATGGCACAGCTGCCAGCCTGCAAAATGTCAGAGGTGGATGGTAGATGAGGCCTGGCTGCTGGTGACATGTGATGTTAGAAATGCCAGATCTCTGTCACTCTCAGTTCACAGGGCTGTTATTGCTGTTCTTACTTAAATCTCCATATTCAATGGACTTGCCCCTTCAGAGAAGCTAGCACTGAATGTAGCAAAACCGTGCTGGCCCCCCTGCCCCCATCTGAGGAGATCATTCAGGTGAACACTTTTCAGAGCTTGCCTGCTTTATCATGAGTGCAGTTATTGAATTACCTGGGTTCCTGCTTTTACCTGCTCTCTGGGAACAGGTTTTTAAGACATTGAAACTCGGCAACTGTAACCCTGACGGGGGTGGACAGTTCTTGCAGTCCTCCCTGTTCCCTTGCCTGCTCACATCCATTTAGCAAAGACATAAAAACGCTGTGCAGTGCATTATCTGTGGCCAGGTGGAGGAGGCCAGAGGGATTAAATTTCCTTCTGGTTATGTGGTACCACTCCTTTGCAGTCCTTGACACCATGAAAAGCAAGAGACAGCTTTTGGCAGAACAGCCTGATTGATTGCAAGACACTGTCAGGCTGAGATGGAGTTAAAGCATTTGCTCTAAAGGCAATAACGAATGTTGGAGACTCTGGATAACAATTCAGTAAAGTGTAATGGCCTGCTAATTAATTGATAAATCACAATGAAAATTTCTTTGGAAATACATGTTGCATCCACACGAATACCACAGTAGCCTGATATGATTAATCATGTAAAAGTGAGCACCAATGAATTAATAATGCTTGGCCACTTACTTTAAACTCCTGCTGAGATCATAATGCAGCTGATGTTACTTCAGTTCTTCTGAGTCTTACTTTCCCCTCCTGTAGACATCTGTGGAAAGAGGCAGGCTTCCTTTGAAAAGCAAAAAGTGATCTGTAGGGAAAGGAATAGCAAAGAGAAACTCTAGAATTAAACTCATACACTGGACTGCTCAAAAAGCCATGCACAAGGATTGGTACAATTGACCATGCTGAGAAGAAAATCCAGACCACAAGCTGATCCCTGGTGATTTTGAAGTGTGTTGTGCACATTAGAAAAAGCACAGGCTATCTTCTAAATTGCCTGGTATTTTAAATGTATTCCATTTAACATGCGGGACATACTTCTTAATTGTGGGATGACCCCTTCCTCTGCTTTGGAAGTGGATAAGGGCCTTGATGTGAGCACAGGTTATGCTTGTGCTGCCTGCAAGGACCATTTGTCCTGCCTTCTTATCATAAAGGAATGTGAATGCAGAAGAGAAGCTGGCCTTGTGAATCCAGGCCCTGATCTCTTCCAGCCTGGAAGCATCATGTTAAGAAAATGGCAGGCTTCTTTGCCACAAAAAGGCACTGTAGGCCACCTGCTGCTCTCAGCTGCACTAGGCCCAGAGCACAGGCAGTGTGACCTCTCTGCATCAGTACGGCTGTGGGACAGCCCTGTTCCTGTGTTTATGTGATGTAAGGGGAAGGGAGTAAAGAAGCAAATGGACACCTCTGTCAGGAGTGGGGTTAGACCACCACAGCCCAGCCTGACCACAGGTGTGTCTCCACACTGGTGCCTTCACACGTGGGAAGTGCAGCACTCTGCTGGTCTCATGCCCACTCTCGCTAGCGCTTTTCTACTTTTTTTAGCTACATTTCTAAGTGGAATTTAAGAAATACATATGCATATAAAAATATATATATTTGTAAACATTTTTTTAAAAGATCATGCGCACACCAAACTGAGCAGCTCCATGACATCCTCAGAACAGTTTCTTTTCCAAAGGGCAGGTGCTGGGGGCAAGGGGACGCTGCCTCTGCCTCTCCACAAGTGTGGCAAGTGGGGCCACTCATACCTGCTTTCCTTCCCTTCCCATCCTGCACATACCTCTGATCAGTGACTAATAGGAGAGGGACAGGCTAATCTTAAGTTGTCCCCCGAATTCTTCAGGCTGTGAATGACACTGATGCCATGAATAGTAACCGATAAAGTTTTGATGTCAGGTATTTGGTTTTCTGAATAGCAGGTCTTCCCGTTGTTTTGATAAGGAGCATGTTTTCTTTCATTTTCTCCTCTCCAAAAGTGAGCAGGAGAGAGAAATGGGATGCAGAAAGGCTGACCTGGTGGCATGTCTGCATCTCGCCCAGTTATATGTGAATTTTGTTCAGGAATAACCCTCAGTTATGTCAGTGCTCACCAGTGACACTGTACATGTGCAGCTCTGAGACAAGCTGGAAAATTTTTTAAAAAGTGCAAATGCTTGAGTCCCCCTTTAGCACCTATTCCTGTGCTGCAGTAGTTGCCCTTATCTTCACTTAGCTCCAGGTCCTGTACCCTGCTCAAGCCTGCTGCCACTCCCACACGGAACTGAGGCAGAAGAAGCTGGGAACACACTTTGTCTGGCAGGATGGTCCAGGTCAAGACCACAACCACTGACAAATGCCATGTGCCATTTGTGGATCTACCTCACCTGCACATCTAACTGGGTTCTTTGTTACTTGGTGTCCTTCTGTGGGAAATGAAATTTGTAAGTGCTTAATAATGCTTGATGTTGAGTGATTCTGCATAACCAGGTCTTCTCTACCCCTACACCCCAACCCCATCCTGTCCAGAGGAATGCTGTGCGTGTGACAGCCTGTGCTGTAGGCCAGGGCCATGCCTGCTTCCCCCAGCCAGGCGATTGTTGAGCTCCCAGGGGTTTGACCCAGGGGCTCCACAGGGGTGCACTTTAACATACCAAAGACCTACAAGTGGGGATGCTGAAAAGGGCAGCATCACATCATTAAGCAATCCCTGCTGAGCATCTCTGCCTGTGGCTTCTTGAAACATAAGGACTCCACTAACACCCTGGCGCTCCCCGTCCTGCTCTGGGGTTGCCTTGCTGCAGCACGTTTTGCCGGGTGGGCTCCTGCCCGCTCCAGCCTGGCTTACCAGAACTCTCCTTGGGAGGGAAGGGCTTGGCACAGGAGTGGCCTTGCTCACTCCCCAGTGACTGTGGTGGCTGCGAGGAGTGCATGTGGGACACCTTCTTGTAGGTGTGAGCAGTTGTTAAAGGGGCCTCCAGCCAGCATGCTGACAGATGCAGAACAAGCCGCACAGGTCTCTTTTCTGTGGAAGAAACACATTCCATCTGCTGATTGGAACAGCCAGTCCCCATCGGCCATGGGGCAGGGCCTTTGGCTGTGCTTTGGCACAGCTTTTGTCTCCCTTAGGGCATAGTGGGGTTGAATGTAGGATGGGGACACCTTGTAAATACGGAGAGTTGTAAGCAAGGTTAGAAGAAGCCTCTGTTTGCCTTTGGGGGAGCTGTTCCCATACAATGTGCCTGTCTCTTCCTTTCAGCTAGTCAATAGCAGGGGTAGAAAGGATGGGGATAAGGAAGAAATGTGGCAGCTGTTGGCCAAGCCGCACTGTGCTGGGACAGGTGCTTTCAGTCAAGGACACGATGAGAGTTTGAAGCTTTTCTGAACCAAGCACTCCCTACTTGATACCTATTGAACTCCACTCTTGTGACAGACTTGTTGCTACAGCTTTCTGCCAGTGTATGTACAGTGTCTATCCATCACCATCTCACATCCCCCACCGGGGGATGGTGCTGTTTAGTTGCTAATACCGGTTTTATACCAAAAATTCTTTTTTGGAGCCAGGAGGGCTTTTGCAACCAGTGCCAGGTTTGGCCTTGTGTAGAAAAGAGGGGGGAAAAAAAAGCCAAGGCCCAAGAACAGCAGTTTTCCTTTTGCAGCAGCCAGGGCCAGCAGGTGAGAGAGGGCCAGCCCTTCCCTGCGGGCTGGGAGCTGCCAGGGGCGGCAGGGTTGAAGCATGTCTCAAGTAGATGCTTGCACAGCTCTGCACCCCTGACACAGGAGAGACCACCCCCAGCGGCCTTCGCTTCATTTGTGGTCACCCAGATGCTTAAGCGAGCCCTCCCCAACATTTATTTCACCCAATGTTTACTAGCTGAAGTTTCCATATATAAATCAGCAGTTCAGAGTCCAGAACTCCCTGGCGTTGCCTGCGATAACTGTGAAGCGCTTCCGTGCAATTGGCCAAAAAGCTGATGGGCTTTCAGTGTTTTGCTGCCCCGCTCGGCTCTGCTGAGATGGTGATGAGAGCACAGCTCCCCTTCCCTCCGCTGTGGCATCCACGTGTGCGCGGCCCAATCATCCCAACTGCTCCGAGGTTTTTGTTACACAATAAAGAGCTTCACCCTGACGGTCTGCAGAGCATTTTATGGCCACGGGTGGGAGGGTACGGGCGCCTTTCGGCATCATTGCAAATAAAAGCAAACGCTCGCAAATGCATTGCCAGGATGGGGCTGGGGGAGGACGGGGCAGGGAACTAAACTGGGCAAGTTATGTCCCTAGGAAGGCTCTCTCCCCCTTCAGTCATAAAAGACAAAACACGCGTTTGCAATTGGCACTGTTATTTTATTAGTACGAGTATACTGAAACAATAAACTTGTACTGGTATACAGACAATTTCTTTAAAACAATTTTGTTCAAATTTTGAATCAAACATTGTTTTATTATAATAATGAAATAATTTCTACCTAGAAAACCTGCAAGCACCATCAAAGAAAGGGACCATAAAATTCAATAAACAGACGCGAGTGTATCCTACAAATAGACACACCACCATTAGAAAATAGAATATGAATTCTTCCATTTTTTTTAATATTTGTTTTAAAAAAGCTAGTGCAAGTACAATATTTTACACTGGAATTACAGAGAGTATGCACGCATATGGAAAAAAGTTCTCCTGTCACAATAAAAGCTCTTAACTATGTCTGTATGCACTTAAAATCTTCTCCTCTTTTCAATAAGGTGCAAAACGTTATTCCCTCCCTATTTCTCCTTTGTACTGGCCATGTCAGCTCAATTTCTCCCCAACACAAAGCTGCGATATCCCTTTTACTGGGCCTACACTAGGAACTACACTGGAAATGTGATTTGCAATAACCCTCATTAGTAATACCAGACAATTTAAAAAAAAAATTACTTTAAAAACTACTGATGTCGAATGGCTGGACCTGACCCCGGCTTGGCCAAGCGCCGCTGCCAGCTGCTGCCGGGAACGGTGACATAGCTAGTACAAAATGGTTTTCAGTAGCTCACCCAAACTGAAAAAGGTTGGGAAATTCCCCCTCCCCCACTTTTGCAACACTGCGAAAAGAACAGTGTTCAACAAGTTAATATATTATTAAAAAAAAAAAAAAGGAGCAAATACATACATTAGTGAGTTTCAACATTAGCTGACTGTCGTGAAGAGTTGCATCTATGCCTTACCAGATTAGTAACTTCGCGAAGCGTCCGACCTGACAGCCAGGCCAAAGACACAGACCAAGCCACCCGCAGCCACCCCTGGCCCGTTTTTGCCCTCAGCTGCCCAAATCCAAACCCGATGGACTCGAACAAGAATTCTGCAGAGCTTGTTCAATGGGAGAGTACCTGGGTCCTGGACTTTTAAAGCAAATGCCAGGGTGGGATCCCCTCACCAGCGGGTGTGAAGCGGCAGAGCCGCGCTGCCCGCAGAGCCAGTGGTCCCACCCCGGCTCCCCCCTGGCCAAGGATCTGGGCCCTGAAGTTTCTGCCCAGCACCAATCCCATAGTACAGCAAGGACAGCTTCAACAAGTGACTCTGCTCGCTGCAAACAACACTTCCAATGCACACCTACTGCGTGGTCGAGGGAAAGGGCACAGGAGCTCTTAACTGCTCAAAATAGAAACTAACAAAAAAGGAACAACCTTGGATGAAGCCTCCATAAAATCCTCAGTGGAAGACTTGAGTCCTTTCAGCTAACAACAAGAAAAGAACCTACGGAAACCTTAGAGACAGTTATTGTATAAATACTACCTGTTGGCTGAATGCACTTCACCGTAACACAACTGGGGCTGGTTTCTGAGCGCCCGGGGGTCACTTGGACAGGGCGAGCATTCCTGCCCCGTGTGCCTGCAGGAGCCAAAGCTTGGGTCACCTCCGGGGAGGGGGATGGGAGCAGCCTGAAACTTTGCCCTCTCCACCCTGCCACCAGCTCCCAGCTGCCCAGCTCAATCTTTGGACAGGAAAAGGATCCTCTCTTCAGAAACTGCTTCAGGATCCTCTCCTTTTGGCTTCTGAAAAACATCAGTCTTGCCATTGGTCAAGACCATCACTGGAAACGTGCTCTGTGTGACCAGCTGCTCCCAGCGCTCTGGCAGCATTGTTGGGGGAGAGGGGCAGTGACAGGGGCTGGAAGGCCAGGTCACCTCAGGTACCATTCTGCTGCTAGTGCTGGGCAAGGATACCTTGTTACAAGCACTTCTCGCTCAGGGTTACACTCTTTGGATTTCATCTGGAACAGGAAGTGCTGAAAAAACGTGGAACAGCATCCCCAGAGAGAAAAAAATGGGACCAAAAGGCCTCAGGCAGAAACTACGCAGGTTGTGCTCAGCTGGCAGCAGCTCTCAACGCGAGGGCTGCGAGCACCAGCAGGGTCCTCGCACTCGGGCCAGCCGGGCCATGCCTGCACAGGGCACGGCCGAGGCCTCCCTCAAAACCGGCCTTGACCTCTGGGCTGCCAGGGGCTCGGCCCAGGTGGAAGAGACTTAAAGCCAAAATACAGCTGGAGAGTGAGACTAGTTTTGCACAATAGCCACCCTTCGAAGTGCCCGGTAGCTGCACTCAAGAATTGCTGCTCCAAGGTGTGTTTTCAGCACAGGAATAAACAGTGTGACTCCATTCCCCAGAAACGGGACCCATGTTATACGAACAGAAAATTAAGCACAGTTGTTCTTTAAGAGCCTTTTAAGCAATAATTCTTCCTGGCCAGAGCCAATACAAATCAGATCATCTAGACATGACATTTTCTATATACAAAAAACATGTAACTTTCAACCTTTCTCTGCTTTTGTATTTAAAAACTTTTTTTTTTACAAACAAGGTATGAAACTCACTGTTCAAACAGAGCCGTCTCTTTTTCAAACACTGAATGAATCATTCCAACATTCATTTTTCTTTTGTGCAATTTTTTAAAACATTACCTGTACTCCTCAATGTGAGTGCTTCAAAAAAAGTTTCTATTTTTAATAAGCTTCTCAAATTAGGTTTACATCAAAAAATATTCCCACAAGGTATAGTGCTACAAGAAAAGATCCTATCAGTAAAGGTAACACATCTGAAGCGAGGTCGTCTATGTAAAAGAAATTGAACTCTGGAGTAGAGGTGTGCAACGCGTTTGGAATTTCCCTATGGGCACAAAGCAAGGCTGTCCTCAGGACAGGGAATCAAGTGGACATGTAGGCATACACGTAAAAAAAAATGCACACATAACCTTCTTTGTGTGCAAACAGACACTTCTGCCTGGGGGTGTGTGTGCACATATGCATATCTGCATCAACAAATTCTCATTTTGCTATGTATTACAGGATTTGGGGGGAGTGGAAGGGTTGGAAAAACCAGAGAAAAGGAAATTACTGCCTCCACTCTGGTGGCACGTTCATTCCCCTTGCTTTTCACATCAGCACTGGCCAGAGCCCACAGTGGACTCTGCTGCTACCTGTGATGATGGGGAAGGAAGAAATGGAAACTGTACGAGTGCATGTCCCATTCTGCCATTTGTCAAATTTCTGGGACAGCAAAAGTGTTTCAGTAGGCCAAATCCCCTCCACCTGGCCAAGGCTTCTGCCCTGGTGAACCTCGACATTCTTCCAGCTGCCTGATCAAGGTCAGGATCTAGCCCTGACTGAACTACGCTTCAATTTCACAAAGATTTATACATGTGCTTTACAGCAAGCCCCTGAGCAGCCTTTGCTGGCCAGCCCAGACCTCCCATGGGCACATGTGTAAGTGTTTGCAGAACTGGGTCCCAGGACACGCAGAGCATTGCGCCAAGAGCCACTCTGAAATAACACTTATTAGTGTTTAAAAAGATTGAGAATTCGCTCTCCTTGACACAGGCTTTTTTTCTTTTTTAAGCAGTTGCAAAAATTAACAGAATTTCACCATTTCCTTTTTACTACTGGCAACACACTTTAAAGTAACATAAATCTCTGCAGAGTGTATTTTCATGATAACCAACAGCTACAGTTCATGCTGAGCCTGCTGCTTTTGTATTGCAATCTAAGTGAGATCTGCAAAGTTTAAACCATGAGATGCAGGAAATCCAAACTTGTCTGTAACATTGTACATCCCTACTCCGGAGCAGTAAAAGTGCTGCTTCTGGTCACATCAGTGTACCACACATACGCCAGCCCCATCCCTGAGTAAAAGGTGTGAAAGGTTTCTAAATGTTCCTTGATTTAAGGGAAACGAGTAGTGATGTCACTTCCCCATGCTGAGAAAATGACAGGAACGACAGGTCGAACGAAGCGACAGTGGGACGAAGGAATTAAAGGAATGAAAAAAGGAACGTGTGTCCCTCCCCTCCTCCCGAGGTCTGCATCTTCGAGGGAAAGCAAGCCTAAGGGCAAGGTACAAAATGGTAAAAGAGGTCAACAGCGACTCCGATTCGGGTCTTGACCAGAGGACTCGAGGTAAGTGACATCAAACTCAAATTCCCCATGATGTGGCCCAGACAAACTGAAACAATGCCTAAGTTAAATGCTATAAGGAACAGTCACTTTATATATATAGATATATAGATAGATGATAGATAGATAGATAGATAGACAGATAGATAGATAGACAGACAAATAGATTTTTTTTTTTTAGAAATCCCTATAAAGAGGTTCTTGTTTTATTTTTCTTTGCCCTGACTAATTTCTTGGTGATTGTATGCATTTCGTTGTAAACTAAAGAGGCCTGCTACAAAAAGAAAGGAACAAGCAGACAAAAAGAAAACTGCTGTTAGTTACTATTGTGAAGTGGCTGCCACGCAGAAGCAGAGGCCGAGCCTCCTCCTTCGGCTTCACCTCAGCATCCCCATGCTTGCGAGTGGTATTTTGCACCTGCCCTGGGGATCGATGGCACTCCCGGGCCTGGGGACGCACTCAAGGGATGCTCAGTGCCAGAGGGAGAGACAGTGCCCCGACCTGCAAAGGACTTGGCCCCGGCGGGAGCCAGCTCCTGTGTGCGTGTGTCCAGGTGGAAGGTGACACTCCGCCATATGGTTGAGTGCCACTCTCTGCCTGGATGCCATGTAGACATGAATACATCTCTTTTTTTTTTCTTTTTTTTCCTTCCTGGATCTTTTTAAACATCAAATACAAAACAGGTTCGTGTTTCCTGGGGCAAGGGGTCTTCTACCCTTAATATGGTGTGGGTTTTTTGGAGGGGGGAGGACAGGGAGGGACTTATTAACAGGGTTGGGGGAGGGGAAAGGTAGAAAGAAAGAATTCAAAAGAGACAAAACCAGGGGAACTCAGAAGTGGGTATGAGATCTAGCTAACACCGCACAGGTGAGTCTAAGTTGGCACGTAAAGTATTGCACATCCTACAAAAGCCAAAGCATGGAAGGGGACAATTGTTTGGAAAGAACCAGTTATTTCAGAATTCCTCAGTCTGAAATACAAGCACAGAAGTAATACATTCCTATTGCTCCAAATGTATTTTTTTATTATTATTATTTTTTCTTTTTTTTAGTGTTAGTTGAATAGATCCAGTCAGTTTAATAGCCCCTGCTTCCTTATTAACCACAAATGTGTATGTGTATGGTTTTACTTGAGATTTCTTTTTTTTCCAAGAACACGTGAAGTACAGAAATAGTGGTACGACTGTGAATTAAAATCTGTAATTCTTTCTATTCCTTTACCATCAAAGCTTAAAAAAAAACAAGAAACAAAACAAAACAATAAATTGCAAGTGCCCTGAGCAGAGTATATGGAAGATTAAGCAACTTCTCTGAGCAGAAATATTAACAAATAAGCACTAACTAAGCTGTGTGATTGTGAGAAGAAACCCACTCAGCTATTTGGTAGCCCGCCGAGAGGTTAATAAAATTCAAGGAAATTCAAAAAAAGTTTCAAGCTATTTTAAACATATTTCAACTTTTTGGTGCACCCCAGAATATGGTATAAAAACAATTAGGTCTGGTGTGAGCTAAATTTCAAGTAACAAGTAACAAGAGTCAAAGATGGGGTTTGGGGTTAACATTTCTTCTCTTAAAGAAAAGCACTGTATTTCAGGGGAGAGGGAAAACAAGACTAAATAAATTTGTTCACTTTAGGTTACCGTGCTTCTAATGACGGACTTTGATTTCCTGTTCTCCCTGTGAGTACAGCTTCTTCAAAACTACCTGAAGGATGTGAACTCGCCAACCAAAGATGACGACACGAACGCTTGCTCACGGAGGGCCCGAGCGCGATCCCACTGAAATCCCACTGGGATCTTTCGAGAGGCAGCGACAGGCTTTAGCACTCAGCCCCGACATACTTCATACTTGCACCTCCCCGAGGCTCGTGCAGGAGGCTGGGTGCACAGCACCTCAGAGGATCCGGCCCTACCTGGGGAAAGAAAAGACTGAACGCATGAATCCCGCCCCCCCCTCCTACTTGGTTTGTACCAAACTCTTGAAATGTCGCCTTTCCAATGGAAAACGATGCAATTAAAATAACAAATAATAATAATAATAAAATAACAATAGGTTTGTTTTCAAAACAAACAAACACCTTGCTTACTTATAGAAATGGTTTTTTCCGTGGAAAACTCTCTCAGCAAGTCTGAAGAAAAATTCTCAGAGGTGTCCCGGTAGGACCTGGTTCTGTGTGGCCAATACGATAGAAAGACCAAAAATGAACTCTGAAAGGAACATAACCCTATGAAATGGCCTAGAGCGTAGGCAGGTTAGTGAGTAATTGCTACATTTGTTTATGCTCTTTCAGACCCCCCCACCCCACAACATTATTAGGTAAAAACTGCAGGAATACCACACAAATGATAAACTCAAGATGTGCAAATTGCAAGATTCTTTAAAGTCCATCTTTTTCAAAAACACTGGACAATGATTTTTTTTCCTCTTTCCTTTTTCCTTTCTCTTATTTTTTTTTTTTATTATGTCAGCTCGCATATGCCTTTAACTCTTTCTCAAGCATTAAAGTTTAAAAAGTGCCTCCTATTAAGTAGTCCTTTGTGGACAATGACTGTCACATACTAGTTCAATAATTCACATTCATCCCTTTGAAACCACATTAAAACTTTCAGCATCTTGCCTGTGAGAAAACTTTACATAGTTGCATGTAGTTACAGTGTTGAAGAGATTTGTTTGTTTGTTGTTGTTGCTTTCCGAGCAGATTAAAGTGATATACAGTACGTACTGAGTGTTAGACCAGGATGCTCAGCAATAAAGTGTGAACAGCATTTTAAGTGCTTAAAGACATTCTAGGTTCATCTTCAACAGCGGATTCCTGTGTCACACACCGCAATTTGAAAAAAGTGGCACCAGTTGTCCATAACCATGAACTAAAACCAGTACTAGAGTTAAAGACAAAGATTTGCAACCTAACTGCAAACGATGGATGCCTGTGATCTCAAAGGGGCAGTCTGCGTCTACCTTGTGGAAGCAAATGTCAATGGCGTTACCCGGTCGATTTGTCTAACACTGCACAGAAACAGGACTGAGCCTGAGCCAGGCGCATCCGCAGAGCCAGAGGTCTCCTTGCACACCCACGCACACCCACGCCACACGCACGCACCCACCCCTCCCCCCGCCATCCTGCAGGGCGACTGGCGCAGGAGTCCACACAGCCTCCCGTCGCTGACTCCGGGCTATGGAACTGCACTAGCAAGCAGAAAGGAAATGTGGTGTGGCAGTTTGCTTTAGGAATAAAAATCAGTGCAGTCAGACCCCATGGGGGAAAAATATATATATACATATACACACACACAAATATATATATATATATATAT
>VZRQ01006438.1:928111-1141005 GCA_013397975.1 Machaerirhynchus nigripectus | reverse complement strand
ACCTCCCCCCAAAAAAACTAGAACAGGAACCAAAACAACAAAACAAAACACAAAAAAAAAAAACAGCGACGAAAAGAAAACAAAATCACAGCTGGACCCTGTCCTACACGAGGTGTTAGAAAACAGGAGCCATGACAACACATTCATTTCCACTAAGGGTGTGTGAAGCAGATACTGCCCCTTCTGTAGCTCTCAATAAACCTAGTCACTGACAAACACTTGTGGAAAAACATATGCACCAGTCTCCTGCATAATACCAGCTGCAACTATAACAACAAGGTTATAACATAAACCTAAAATAAGATGATAACATGTAAATACTGGGTTATTTAGTCTACAGTACAGTAATCTGGATAAAAATGACAAGGGATAGCCTAATTTCCTTTCCCCAAACAACTTTTACTTTCCTACGTTGGATCGACCTTCAATGCAAATCTTAACCTCCTGAGGAATAAAAGAAGGCTTGGGAAGAGTCAAAGGTGGCTCCTCTTCTGATTTCTCTAGTTTTCGTGTTTCGGGGGCTGACCACCTCCTCTTCCTCGTTGCTGGGGGCTTGCTGGGTTCTGTTTTGGTGAGCAAAGGTGCTGCAGGCAATCCTATTTTGTCCGGAAACTTCAGTTCACCATTCTCAGCTAACATCTGTGCGCTTCCCTGATTAATCCCGTTTTCCTGCTCCGCATACCTGTGTCTACTTCCAGCTAGACTGTCATTCTTTGAATGCTTCAGCAAGATACTAGCTGAGTCCATGGGCTGGCCCTTTTTAATAGAGCCGTTCTTCAGGTTCTTGAGCGTGAGCGATATGCAGACGTCCCCCACCGAGAGTTTGGAGCATGGCAAATCAAAGAGCTGGCTGGTTCTCTCAGGGCAGCAGGATGACCAGCCTTGTCCAAATACAAAAAAAGGGTATTCTACCAAGACTTCCACGCTGACCTGCAGAAAGAGAGGGGACAACACAGGGAGACAGAGGGAGAGAGAAGGGAGAGCATGAGATCACTCCATGGGCCCTCACACATGTGCAGTGCTTGCCACAGGGGAGAGGAATAAAGCTGGAATTGCAAAGGCGATGTTCAGTTTCTGCAAAATCAGAACACTGGTCACGAGACTTCACGCCTGCCCTTGTCACCCAGCTGTTAACATTTTGTCTGAGTTCAGCATTTCATAGCACAAAACTCAGCAGGAATCAAGCTTTACTTTTATCCAGCCACTCAGACAGGCATAAGAGCTAAAACAGCTTTGGTGTCTGGCAAACTGTTTCCCACCATCCCCTTGTGGTACCTAGAACCTTTAATTCAAGTCTTAAGACCCTTTCAAACAGAAGATGGCTCAAGAGAAGCTCTCAGTTCTGAGACACGAATTTCCTAAATGATCATGGGAATGTCATCCTGACCTCTGTCCAAACAAGCATTCACTTAGCAGCGTGAAAGGGTGAAGGCACTCTGATTGCCAGGGGAAGGCCACGAGCACGTACAGAGTTGTAGCCATAAGAGCAGCAAGTGAGAGCCTGCCTTCCCCCAGCAGTCTGTTACCAGTCCAGTTTCTTCCCTTCTCATCCCTGGTCTTCCACTCTGCTGCAGAGTTTACCTCCTGCACTTCCTCAGGGAGGTAGTCATCCTTCCTCCTCCTGCTGTTCCTGCACCATATCTCCTTTTCTGTACCGTGTCCCCTTTCCCCCCTGCCTGCCACCTCACTTTAAACACACATCTGGTTAGGAATCCTATCTATCTGACAGGGAGCTGTCATAGCCAGAACTGAACAACAACAGGTGCCCCCGCTCCTTGACCTTGCAAATGCTGGACCTTGAGGTCCCAACATGATAAAACACCTAAATACCCACTTTTCTTTGCACATGGTAGCAGTCCAGCACTCAGTGCAGGCTCAAACATTTGATGTGGACTCATGTGATTCTCAACCCATGGAGCTGATTCCCTCCCTCCCCAGCACACTACAAAGAGAGCAGGAAATTCTGACTAATACTTCTTCAAAACTCGGTACGTGTTTTTAACTGCTGCCTGTCACACCAGAGAGGTCTGTGACTGTGAGAGGCTGGCTTATGCTGAAGACAGACACCCACTGCTCTGCTCCCAAGGTCCTCATGTCGTCTGGAGCTCTTCTCAGGCATGGGGGCAGGATCCCACTCTGATGATGTAACCCTCATTTGGTAGGGGCAAAAGGGTAGGAGAGCACCTGAATACAGGTGCTCAACTCATTTCTGAGCTATTCAGCAGGCATGGAGTATACCAGCTGCCTGGAGAGCCTCCCCTCTCCAGGACCATGGACTCCCTTAAAAGGAACATCACAGCAGGCTTGCGAAACCACCTCTCACTTTTGGGAACAAGCAATGCTGTCATACCCAGGATGGCTTTGTATCATTAACAATGCATTTCAACACCAAAGCAGTTTGAGATGCACACGGCACTCCAGTGTCCCAACACATTTGTTCATAATATTAAGCGTGAACCTTGGGAGGAAGTCGCATGGTCTGTCTCACAGAAGAGACTGGACTCTATGGAAGTATTACCTCCAGCAGCCCTGCCACCTCCCTGCTAGCACTGCTACCCCCAGAGCTGCCCTCCCTGCAAGCAGGGCCCCTGGTAGTGCCCCTCACACTCCACCAGCTCCACAGCCCTTTTGGGCAAGAAGACTTGCTCAGGAATATCCTACAGCTCATAGATGCTCCAGAACCAGGACACCAATGATTCCCACTGGATGTTAACAGTGCCTCTGACTAAGTGCATGCCATGCAGCCAACTGCTGTTTATGAGACGGTTGATTCTGTTGGGAAAAACCTTATTGAGTCTATAAATACATGCTATGTACTTCTGCAACTAGGCCAGCGGATAACATTGCATCTATTATCCTGCCACTCCACCTGCCCAACGTAGTAAGCCACTGTACAAGGAATTTCAAAAGGAGCAGTCTAGAGGCGTAATATACTACATTAATTTTTGTCATACTAAACCTTTACCGACCAGAACTGTTTGCCAACAGTCGAACTACACACATTGCAACAGAGGAAAGGGACTTGACTCCAGCCCTGGTTTAAGCTCTGAACTGTAAAGAAAGTGGGGTGAGGCAACCATGAAAGCCCCATCCCTTCATGTCGCTGGATAGAAACACTTCAGCACCAGGATTTGCAGAAATATTTGCCCAGAGCTTGGGATCCTATTCCATACATATGCATCCCAGTCTAACTGGAGTCTAACTGGGAGAAGTACCGAGTATTCAACATCTCCCATGGACTTACATGGAAACTGCTGTCTGCACAAGAACTGTAGGCTTTCTCCAGGCAGGGATCATCTGCTGGACACAGCTTTCTCCTTTATATTGCTTTTTCTCGCCTCCTTCTTTCTTCCAGCCTGCCTGCTGCACTTTCTTTTTCTTTCTTTTTCTACTTTTCCATCCTTGTCAAAAGCTATTTGTATCTATGGGAATCACACTTGCTTGTGTGCATCATACTCACTGACACACAAGTTCCTCTTGATGTCAACACACTTTCACCACACATTATGCTTTTTTTTTTTAATGTAGCATCCAAAACACTTGCCTGAAGTGCTGATCACAGAAACAAATGCCAGAATTGGTGGTGGTGATCATGAGTAACACCAAAGATGGTGGACTGCTGGAATCTCCATGATCTGGTCACACTGTGCATGTACCACTGTTGATTTGAAATGGGTTCCTTCATGGATTATCAAGCCCTGTTTTGGCTGGCTGCTTCTGGATTCAGCTAAGGGGAGATTTGAGGCAACCATCCTCTAAAAGCAATAGTAGTTTAAGAACTTTGAAGTGTGAAAGTTCAGTAAAAACACCCCCACCAAATTTTTTTCTGACCACTGCATTAAAACACAAAAAACTTTATTTTAAAAGCTTCCCCCACTGCCCCAGTATCTTATCATGATTATTGTAGGACAGGAGGAAATCTGCAACTTGTCTACCCACTACTAAGAGGAAAAAGCAAGAAACAACCATGTTGGTTCCTCTCAAAGCATACTGAGGCTCTACTGCAGGCTACATTTATATTTCTATTTGTTAACACTGACTAGTGAAAACACCCAAAACTCTTCATGCAGCCACTGAAATCTGCAACTTTTTATAACCCTTTGTAATTTTATTTCTCAGCCAAACTCAGTGGGCAAGACAGGCTTAAGACAGCTTAAGAAACCCCAACTGAAGCTGCAATACAGATACTAGGGGCTGGCAGATCTGATGCCCAGGAAACACCATTCCCATAATTTAGAAACACAACAACTTTAGTCTTGGGACTCACTGCTGCAACCAAAATAACAAGCACTAAAGCAAAAGGTGCCTAATGAAAGTGGTTGACGTGAACCATATTTTAATAAATGTAAACATACATTTTCCAATTAAGTGTTTTTCTCCATACTACTATTAAAATGTGATGAAACTAGGAGTGGCAGGCTGGAAACAAAGAGAAGGAAGCAGCTCTGGAAACAATGTGCAATTAAGCAGCAGAGCTCTCCACTGAAGGCCTTGCTGTGGGTGCTGAAAGACTCCTCCGGCCCAAAAAACAACTGGGTGGATTCACAGAATAGAAGCTCTCCTCAGAGAGAGAGGCCGCTGCAGTGCCATGCTCCCGCACAGCCTCCCCTATTCAGAGACTCTGGGACTGCTGATGTTCCCCCTGCACTCTGATGCCTTCACAAGAGTGGATTTCCTGCAAGAGATTTCTGGGGCTGCAGGCAGCACCTCATGCCACGGGAACCAGTCTCAACAACGTGGTCTGACTGGGCACCCCCCCAGGGCTGCATCTACCCCAATTCAGTCCACTGTTACTATAGCAAAGGCAGGCAGGGCTGGAACATCAGGGGCTGCTGCTCTCTGCAGTCACGCAATCCCATAATTTCTCAAGAGAAGCCACCTCTTGTCCAGCAGACCACAGGCTGCCGACTTTATCACATGAGCTGTGTCATCTGCTGCACTCCCAGAACTCAGTAATGTGAGGACAGACCACAGCCACCCATCACTTGGAGACAAAAGGACTTACTGTCCCGTGACCAGGGGACACAGAGATCACATGAGGGGAAGGCTGGGAGAGATCTCCATCTGCAGCAGTGAACTGAGTCAACACCTCTTTCTGTGTCTGTTATGGTGCCAAAGATAATGAAAAGTGGAGTAAGAAAAAGTAATCAGTTTGTCCGTGCATGGAAAGGTGTAAGGGGAGAACTAAACAAGATGATGGTCTACAAACATATTTAGGGCTACTAACTGGATGCATTAATGGGACTTTTCCATTTCTAAGAGGTTATGACTCCAGTTTGGTTTTATGTTTTTTCTTTTTATATATATAAAAAAGGAAAATTAAGAAATGTACACTCATCTTTTCCATTTAATCTATATATTAGAAATTATTACAAACTAAAATGTAGCATTTCAGACAACTTATTTTGCATTGCCTCTGTGTTTTGACCTTAACATCAAGGGAGTTGCATTACTGGCTTCTGCGTTCTCCTGGCAGCAAAGGACAGACAGGTAGTAATGATGAAAGTCTTATTACAAGAATAATACGTGGAATTGCAAAGAGATGTAGATCCACAGGTCTTCTCTTCTAGGCACCTTGAATGCAGAGGAATAGCAGCTGGACTGTGGGTTCTTGCCCAGTTGATACTTGACTTCTTAATCGAGAGCAGGGATGCTGTGAAATGGAAACCTAGCATTCCTCCCGGGGTAAAGACAGTTCAGTTATTTCAGTTATTAAGGCCTTTAGGTGTGTTGATTTTCCTCTAGGTTTCCATACCTGGAAGAAGGCTGGACTTCCCAGGAGACTAGAGGACTGGAAAAGGACGGAGGATGACCCCTTTCTGCCTAAGTGCTGTGCTGGGGAGGGCCAGCTGTGGGCTTGCAGTGACATGATACAATAGCAGCTGCCCGGTGCCTCCCTGTTTACATTACAGTGGTATATGCTCAGCTGAAAATAACCTCCTACCTCTGCCCCTCAATTGCAGAGAAAATTAGCTAATGTTTGCACAGAGCCTGAAAATACAGATTCATCAATATTATAATGACTTCCCAGAGATCCCCGGGAGGAGTTAGAAAGTGAGCCAAAGCTAATGATAACAACACTATTTTTGTATGGCACTTACTCTTTACAACTAACACTCCCCTGGTAATACCACTCGAAAAGCTCCCTCCTTGCAGAAGCACGTATGCAACTGAAACTCAATTGTAATGAAATACTTTGTGGAGGTGCACTACACACGCAGCTCTATGCTCCTGAACTCTGGAGTCAAGAGCTCAGTTTCAGCACGGCAGCACCACAGTGCCAGCGCTCAGAGCAGCGCTACCAAGTGCTGCTCTTTCAGCGAGAAGACTAGGCCTCTTCACACAGGCAATTTTCTACAGAGTAATGACTACTGCACACCTGCAAATAAGGCTGAATACTTCCAGAGAGCCATAGCAGGCTGAGGGTGAGGTCACAGAGACTTCAAGCATGTAGAAACACACTCTCTCTGACTCTCTCTCCCCCCGCTCCAAGGCAAAGGAAAACCGGCAGTCGTCCCTGCTATGTAGGGACACAGCTGATCTGGGAAGAGACCCAAGTCATGGAATCTGCAGGAAACCTAAATTAAACCCCTGTTTCTAATCATATCTCTACGTGACTCGCCCTTCATTCTGGAAGCATCCCCGGTGGGAAACACAGCTGGGGAGTATTTCGGCTGCGATGATGTCAGCCCGCGTCTGATAGGCTTCTCTGTAAGGTGACACTTTGTTGGGTGAGACCCGTGTGCCAGGCCCTGGATTTGTACAGCCTCGGACTCTCTTCCTTTCTGCCAGAGGATGGCACTCCACCCTCTGCAAAGGCGCAGCTCTTCCCAGGACTACAGCCCATTGCCTGCCTTGACAGGGCTGTGACCGAGACACGACACAAATGCTACCTGCTCATTTGTACCTCTTCTGCTGTGCAGAGACCGCTGGCCTGGCTGCAAGCAGAGAAATGTGAGCACGATGAAAATTGAAGAATGGAGATTGCTACTTCTGAAATTCACTATTCAAGGCACCACGGCAAATTATAGTAACTGGTCCTGATCCAAGGACAGTTCCTCTAACCATGACACCTGAGATGCACCAAAATACAGTTAAGCAGTGGGGAAAAAAATCAAGTCTCTATACTGAAAGCACCAGATGCCCGACTTCAATCAGCTGTGCAGATGCAGGCACATACATGAACAAACCCACACAGGGAATCTGCATATTTGACTTAAGAAGGAGGACATGCCACATGTAGTGAGTAATTTACCATGTATGTGCCCTTGGGGAAGTTAGAAGTTACAGGCCACAGGCTGCTGAGACTAGAAGAAATTTTCTGTGTGATCTGCTCCTCGGTACTATCCCTGTTTGCTTTTCTCCTCCAAACCACTAGCCTGAAGTGCGTTACCACCTGTGTCTGTGTCCAGTTCCTCTCATTCTCCCTCTCTCTCATTCTGCTTCTCCAGTGCTGAGGCTGCAGCATCAGTGGTGCAGATGCTGGAGTTCACAGCACTCACACCAAACCAAAAAGCTTTGCAATAGGATTATCTAAACTGAGTACCTCTGGGAAGCCAAATGCTACAGAGTACATCTGAACTTTCTGGCATCAACCAACAGAATTCTAAATTGCTCAGAAAACGGACAGCAACAGGGTAACGCTTTAAAATCAATATGTACTCATTCTCAACCTAAAAACGCCTCTGGAAAGTTACAGGTTTTCTTCCTGCTTTGCAAACAGAGAAACGAAGGTCAGAAGCACAGCCTGCACAGACACCTAGATGGTTTTTCCTTTCAAATTTCACTTGACCATAGACTTTACGTGAGCCGTGCAGTGTTAAAACCACCTTCGAACGAAGCCTCAGTAAAATTCTGTAGTGCATTTCAGTAACTTATGTGCATGAGAATCATTCCCAGGCAGCTCCAAGTTTTCAAGCCATGGAAATTCACTGCTTTGTGACCTACCTATCTCTTTAGGTAGCATGACCTGATTCTAGCATGACCTTTCTGGTGTGAATGGTAAAAATCACCTATCAAACTGAAAAATGTAACCTTTCATACTCCTTACATCATCTTGTATTTTAATCAAAACCCAAGAAAATCACGTAAGTCTTCCTGTGAGTTCTCCAGCTATGAAAGAGACCCATTTTATGTGCAAGAGTACATTTATCACCAGAGTGACCCGATGGCTCCCACAGCAGAGTGAGGGGGTTGACTTTTGGTCTACACAGAATCACAGATGGATGAGGAACCAACCCCGAGTGGATCCAAAGCAAGTGAGCTGTGCTGTGGCCTGGGGGGCCAGAGCATGCACCCCAGACCAACCCCCCCAGCCCACCATGCGTTGCCATTACCTGTGCTCGATGCTCCCCCACTGCAAACTGTATGACGGCGATGCCTGGGCTATGGCTGTCTTCAATCCTCTCCACAGTGCTGGAGTCTATTTTCAGGTCGTTGCTAATTTCCGCGCTCTGTATGAAGTCTTCTGTTTTCAAGTCCTCTACTTTCTTCAGCTCCCCGTTGGCCAGCTGGATGATCGACCCCTTCATGAAGTAAGGGGGCAGCGTGGGGGGCGCGGCGGCAGGGGACGCAATGGACTGCACCACAGGCAGGTGGATCTGCGCCTGCACCATGGTGGCCTGATAGGCAGGCTGGGTGGTGAGGGGCTCCGCGCTGAAGTTCTCGCTCTTGGGGACGGCGGTGGTGACGAACGTGTGAGGCACTGCTGCAAACTGAGGAGACGACGTGACGATCGCAGGCGTGACTCCCGACGGCTCGACGTCCGCGCTGCCGACTGGTATCAGCAGGGACTGGGTGCCCGGGATCACCAGGTGCTGCGGCAGGCTGCTGGGGTACCCGATGGCTTGCTGCTGGCCGCTCAGGTAGCCAATCACCGGCGGCTGGGTCCCAGTGTAGAAAGCCGTCGCCGGCAGCCCCACAGGGAGTTGCTCGGAGGCGCTGTGTGTGGTCTGAATGACGGTGTGAGGGGACAGCGTGGCCACCGCCTTCACCCCCTCGTGGCCCAGAGCCTGTTGCGGAGACAAGGCGTAGGACCGGTGGGTTGGCTTTCCTAAGTGCAAACTTCCCTTGTCATTGAGGGCTGAAGGAGAGGTCTCACGATTGGTGGCCTGCTGCACCTCCATGTCTGCCGTGGGCGTGCTGCTGTTGGGGACCACCATGACGGAGGCTCGGACACCTGAGGAATCCCGCACGCCGTACTCGGCAGGGCTCGAGTGGACCACCACATGCCTGGTCTCGTAATGGTGGGGGGCTGGTTTATTGCCTGCTTTTACTAGACCCATGTCGGCAGAAGGCGAAATGCCGTACCTCCGGCTCTTCTCTATCTCACCGTTCAGTACCTCCTTGGCCTGCATCGCCTGCAGCCGGCTGCTCTCGGGTTTCTTGGGGGGATCCCTGGTGACAAAGTGGCCCCCCGAGTCAGTGTACTGCACCACCACTTGGGAGGAAGGGCCGAGGGTGAGGGTGTGCGGGATCACTGTCTGATGTGGGTGCAGGGGGACCGGGATGGTTGGAGGAGAGACATTTCTGACAGTGCTCTGGGAAGAGCTGGAAATGTGGACGTACTGGTTCTGCTGGGTGGGTGGAGGAGACCCAGCAGCAATCAGTCCAGGCGTCCTGACCAGGTGCGGCTCAACTTTGTGCCCCTGCTGGCTTAAGCCGCTCATGCTGGCCAGCAAAGTGGAATAAGCCTCCAGCTGGGAGCGCTGGGATGGAGTGCTCGCAACGGCTGTGGCCGCCGCCACGGCGCCGGTCGCAGAATTGGCTGTTGGGGAAATCAGCTGTGAGGGGATGAATCCGGTGTACGATCCACTGTACTGGGGCCCGACAAACTGGAAGGTGTGCTGCAGGTGAGTGTACTGCACGGGGGAAACGGGGGTCCCTGACTGGGAGAGGGCGGGCGAGTACACTGTGGGAAGAGTGGTAGAGGCTGGAACGGACCTGGGCGCACTCGGCGGGGAATAGTCCAGCCCTGCAGACAGTGACTTGTGCAAACCCTGCTGCAAGCCTGCCTCCACCGAGGAGGTGGCCCCGGGCCGGAGCCGGCCCCCCAGGCCGCCCTGGCCGCTGGGTGTGCTGGGGAGCCATGCCAGGTTATCTGCACGGTGGTTTTCGTTTGGCAGGACCGGCTTCACCTCCGAAGGCAGGCTGGTGGCAGGGATTTCTCGCTTCTTAGGTGGAAGGCATTCATTGCTCCGCTCTTGGTTGGATTTCATCTTTCGCCGTCCCCCCTCCACTGTGCTTGCTTCACTGTCTGGCTGGCTCTGATTTCAGTCTGATAAACGGAAAGTCACATTTGATTTCTGCAGGGGATCCAGTGACTTCATGAGGAATCATCTCCCTGTGAGCACGATCCTCCGACAGCTCCTCTGGATTCTGCAACAAAAGGGTGGGCAAGGGAGACAGGAGTCATATCATTAGCAATGAGAAATGGAAAACAAATAAGCAGACACCCCAAATCAGCAAACAGGAAAAAGACCTCTGGAAAAAAAAAATTAAAATGGTTAGGTATTGCCCCTCTCATGTCAAGGAGCAGTTGACAGCTGTGCTGTAAACAGCAAAAAATCCTGAGCATGTCTGCTAACGCATCAGGAAAACATTTTAAAATTTAGGCATATCAGAAACAATCTGGCCATAACCTGCCACATTTAACAGCAGTCATTTATTTCCCAAGGCCCATTCTCCTTCCTTTATGAAAACCCTCCAGATGTCTATGGTGCCTGGTTTGTTCTTCCAGCCTCTTCCTCCTCTGCAATGACGACATTACCTTCACCCTACCATGTCCTAAAAAACATGGGAGCACAGCAGGGAGCCTTGAGGAACAGGCACACACAAAACATTTACATTAGCAACAAGTCACTGTCAGTGGTGCAGAGGGAAGGTGGTGGGTCACTCCTGAACCTCTGAACCCCAGAGACACCCACAAGGCAACTTCACGTGACAGCACGCAGAGCTGTGGAGGCAGCAGCTGCCTCCTGTCCCCACTCCGCACCACAGCTCATTACAGGCACACGTGCCCTTCATCTCCCAGTCTGGCAATGAACCTCCGCCGTGCGATCTATTTACAGCAGCAGCTCAGAGCCAGGGATGGATCTGAGCCAGGTTTTTGATGTCTGGTGGGGTTTTTTTGACCCAGCGCTTTGAACTCCCTCTGCTACTGACACCTCACATTCAGGTGTCCGGGCAGGACTCCCTGCGGGGAGACGCTCCCTGCCACATGCAGGTAGGCCAGAGTCAGGTGTTGGCACCATATCCATCTCTGGCAGGATCCAGCCCCACTGTTTCTTAGCCACTGCCGCACCACAGAGGCTGTGGGTACCACACTCATGGCTACGGCCGCAGGTCCAAACACCGAGCAAACTCAGCCGTGGGGACACCAGCCCGGAACTGCTTGGAAAAGCATGTTTGAGCTTCCTGATCCAAATCATGACCCCCACCACTGTAAAAAGTCGCAGATTTTGCTACTGGAGCAAAACAATTGCTTTCTCTGCATCACCTAATTCACCCAAAGGCAACAAAGTCTTCCTAACTCTTCTATTACCGGCTAAGGAAAATACTGTAACTAAACCACATTTGCTAACTTCCTGAAACCTACCTAGCCTTGCCTAATCAAACTTCATGGAGAGTGAAATTTGTCCTCAGCCCCTGTCCAGCCACCACCTGTCATCTGCATTTCTGGCTGTTTTGAAAGAATGGGTGCAAGAATGGGTGATGAGAAACCGTGCACCTCATGTGAGCAGCTGCTCAACAAAAAAAACATGTGTTACGTGTAAGAAGAACAGAGAGAGAAAGAATTAAGAGTGGATGTGAAAGAAGATGGAAATAGGATATAGCCCACTTTAGAGGGAATGCTGAGCAGCAGCAATGATACTTATCTTATGGCAAGTAATAATCCTTTGGGGGATTTCTTTCCCTGCTGCCTTGCTTCTAATGAACAATAAGCCTGATGTTTATATGTGTATGAAGTACTTTGAAGACACACTAGACTCAAATTAAACCTATCTTTAAGAGCACTCTTTACGTTTATGGTCCTCCAAGCTGCTGTAAGCCTGCAGGAAAAGTCCAAACCTTCTAATGGTTTGATACAATCAGTCTTAAGTTAATTATTCCATTCTTTAAATATTGATAAACAGTAATGAAACACCAATAGCTAGAGCTGGGGGAGGGGGGTAAAGCACTGTTTCAGGGTAGATTCCCTGGCTCTGAGGAGATAGGGAGGATGAAAGAACAGGGCAGCTCCAGATGTGCAAGGGCCAGTGACAGCTAGGGCGCAGCAACCCAGGCACTATCCTGACCTGCCCTGGGCTGTCAGCGCCATCACCTCAGCACAGCGATGGTGGCGACAAGGGCAGCCAGGAGACAGGGTCCCTGCTAGATCAGCACGGGCCTTCCCCTCCTCCTAACAGTTGCTCAGCGTGTCTTGGCAACAGCTAAAATTATTATATTACACATGACTTACAGATTTTTCTTTTTAAGTCCGACTAAAAATAAAACCGCCGAGCTCACATTTGCGCAGTCATCCTTGGTTAACTTTAGCTCTCTGTAGCCTTCTGCCCTGGGCAGTCAGCTTGGGTAGGTAAGTCAGCAGATCCTGGCTGAGGCGGCTGCCCAGGGGGGATGTCCTCCGCTTGGGGTGCTCATCCTGCTCCCCTTGCCACAGGGAGCTTGTGCCGGACTTGGACCATCCTCCAATCTCTGCTGGAACATGAACTGCCAATCCAGAATTTAAATACGGTCCCACGGGGAAAAGCTGGGAGCAGAGGGCTGGCTTCTCTGCTTGCAACAGAGCAGAGAGCTTATACATGAGACCCAATAGGGACAGGCTCTTCTGCTCTGATGGGTAAACCAGACTCCCCAGAAGCAGTGGTTCCAAAAGTTTGAGGCATCTGGGTTCAGCTCCTCTGCATCGAAAGTAGTGCTATGAAGCTCTGTGAAATGTGATGAAGTTTCATTATGCAGGAGCTGAAGCAAAGATTTTCTGCTAAATAGCATCAAACCACTGAGGTTTGGGTGGCCTCCAACGTCAAAGCTAACATCCTTCAAAAACACCAAATACTAACTCTTTTGGGTCTTGCATTTTGTTTTTTTTTGGTGTAAATCTTTCAGATGGCTGACTTCATCTTTACTGGTAACAAAAGGGCTACCCAAAATCTCCTGGAGAACACAGGAGGAATGAATAAATTTAATGGAGACAAGGGATGAGACAGCCATAGAGCAGTGAATACTGCCCCACTTTTCCAAGCCCAAGCATTTCACAGTGAGACTTTGAACTCTTAACAAACATAGGACTGGATTTGCAAAAAATGCAAATGTGCAGCACAAAACAGCCTACTTCTATTTCAAGACCTAAAAGTAAAATGGTAACTTTTCAGCATAATTTAAGTTTCAGAAACAGTAAAGATGAGACAGGACTGATTTTGCTTGGGAAGCAGTGAAAGGGAGACAACCCAAACAAGAGTGTCTCAGAGGCAAGAGGTACAAGACCTGGTTAAACAGTTTTTTGCTGGCTGTCCTAGAAAGATGAACGTCTGCCTTCTGTGGTGTGCCGCAGGGTTTGTTATTTGTATGCTCTTTTTTTTTTTCCCCCGACTCTGGAGCCTCGCTTTCTCTTTAACTTTAGAGCTGCCAATCACGATTTGTAAGATATGCAAACGAGCAGGAAACACCAGGTGATTTTTTGCTCCTGTGTGTGACACAAGTGCGTGCGTGCGTGCGTGCAGGCATGTGTAATTATGGCTGGGAAGGTAAAAGGGACAAAGAGATCAGGGAGAGCAGCTGGACTTTGGTATCTCTGGCAGTGAGTACACATGGAACATTGCTAAACTGTCTGGACAGCCAGTGTCCGCTGGCAGTCTGCCCACACTCAAATTCCTGGAAAGGCTTAAGGCAGAAAAATAATCACTTGGAGGAGTCACCATCTGGGCTTGCTCTGGTCCCAGAGGGATTGCTCACTGGAGCTCGGGATGTGCAATTTCATGCAAAACGCCAGTGTCTCTTTGCAAGGCACTTTAAATTTCACTATGTTTCCCAGAACAGCATTTTTCTACTTATTTCATCTAATAAATTTAAAACTCAGGAGAGGATATTGGGTTTTAGCTTCAGAGGCTGACCTCCTTTATTTATCTGGAGTTCACTGCAGCAAAGGTAAAACCAGCAACGCAAGCGTCCAAACACACAGCGACGTGCTGTGCCCTACCACCCAGGGCTGAGTCCTGGGGTGCAGAGAAGTCGGGGCCAGAACCACAAACCACAGCAGCACCTGGCTATGCAAACGGTGGGACTTTCACTGCCTTGAGAAATCAGGCACCTTCTCTGTCCCATGGTGCAGCTAACATCCTTTTTTGGGTCTCTAAATCTCCTTCAAAAATCTGGTCCCTCATCCTCCTCTGGTCCCTGACCTTTCTGCAGTTGCCAACAAGCTCACACTGCCATGTCACCAGGAGGAAGGACTGGTGCAAGAAGCAAACACCCAAGGGGGGGCAGTCGTCAGCTTCCGACTTCAGGGATATTCAATTAAACCAATTACTTATTGTCAAAAGGCTCCTTTGATCCCAAACCCTAGTAAACACACAGAGTACTACAACTTTTCAACTTCCGCTTTCCAGCTCCAGGTACGACCAGCAAACTCTCACATTTATCCGTGCACTAAAAAAATCGGGTCTCTCCTCCATCAGACACTGTTTCCCTGCCTGGCATGTAGATGTTAATGCAACATTCTCAGAGTCGAGCCTGATACGCGGCTCTTTATGTCTGGGGTGTTACCGGGCAGATGCAGCAGCGCAGTCTGATGCTCCCGCCTCAAATCACCCGCCCATCCTATCACGAGAGAGTAATTTCGGCAGCGCTGGGAAGAGTGAGAGGGGAGGCATTTCGTCCCACCTCTCCCCTCCCCTGCAAGGAGGCTGGCATCTTGCAGGATCAGATTCAGACAGACGAATAGACAGACACACTGCGGAGGGCTCTGCAGCTGCATTCTGGCTCTCAGATCTGTACGCCAGCTTTCTCCCCCCGCTCTACAGCCTGCCCGCTGCCAGCTACATATTCATAGTTGTAACTGCTACAGATTCCATTAGCCCTGCCATGTGCAGCTCAGCACACGCCAGCAATAGCTATAGGAGTTTGTTGTCCAACCCGACCAATTTCACAGCTCCCTGGCAGAATTCCCGGGAGGGCCAACTGCAGAGATCCATTAATAAGAAACATGAAAACCTCTAATAAAATTTGAAATTCTCCTCCCAAAATGAAAGGATCCCTGAACAACACCGCATCCACAAGACAGATTGTCCACTGCAGTGTTAGCTCTCATTATACTTCTGGGAATCTGCCACAGCAAATTGCTACAGGTTTCAGTACAGTGAGCAGCGGTTCTGCACGTCCTTCCTCTCCCCAGTCAGATCAGACAGACTCCACACAAGACAAAAAGCAAGTGATACAAGCAAACCTCAGCGAGCACATCACCAGATGTAAGATGCCCGAAGGCTCAACGTTCTCATGAATTTCATGGAAGTATGTAGGTATCAGAGTTGAGAGAGGAAGGTTTAGGAGGAAAAAACAGTGTAAGACATATTCCCAAAACGATGGACAGATGATGGAGTCCCAGGACAGCCATTCATGAACACGGGTGATGCAAACTGATTATTAGAAAGCTACTCCAGTGGTTAACTGTCTGTTTTTGCTACTTAAACCCTGAATTCTGAGGATATGGGGAGATGTGCATGTCCTAAGCAGGTAACATGCCTCCTGTTTCACTATGGTTAGATTGTGCTTAGGGACACAGTTATTATGCCTGGTAGGTGCTGGTGAACTGCACAGGAACATGGTGCTAGAATTCTCTTTCGTTTTAGTTAAGCTAACTGCTGAATGAAGAGTTGGAATTAACTTTCAGAAGTTTGCTGGTTTCTGCCATCAGATCATCTGGGTGCTGTCACTTTGTTCTGCAACACGAGAGATGCCCTTATTTTCAGCATGTGCAAAAGTCACTCTGTGCTCTGGGTGTGCAGCAAACCTTCCTGTCCCTTCTGTGCACACACACAGCGGTGCAGCTACGTGTAAGCCTTGCAGGACTGTGAGTACTACAGGTGATTTACACAGATTCACAGCTGCCTACATCCTTTGTTTATACAGAAAAAAGCTTTTAGCAGAGGTGATCCCTCCTCTTCCAGCATGCTTTGCAGAGAGGTGGTACCAGCGCTCGCAGTAAAAGAGACTGGAAGCAAGGAAGCATTTCCTCCGAGAGCTGCAAGCTGACCCCATGGCAGGGCTGCCATTGGAGGGCTGGGTGTGTTGGCTATCCTGCCACCCTCCCAGTCCACTGCCCCAGTCCACCCCATGGGCAGCACCCCTGCTCCCTGGCACAGAAATTCCCCACCTTGCAGTGCCAAACCTGGGCATTCAGGTATCAGGAAGTCAGGCCCCACTTCTTGCTTCTGAAACACACGATACTGGTTCACAAATAGAAGATCTATTGAAATTATATATGTTGTTGTTATTATTATTATTATTATTACTTCTTTTAACTTGCCCTTCTGCTGCATGAGGCCTTTCAGGCTCAAGGTCTCTAGCTTTTCCCTGCAGCCCACAAGATCAGAAACTTACTAGTTTAACTAAAAGTGGAGTTTCCCATCTCATCATTTGACAAGAGGAACCAGAGTTTTGTGAAACAGCATCAGATATGCACAGATAAAAATGAATGAGCTGACAGTGCTGATTACAGTGAGGTTTTTTTGAGGGTGAAACGCTGGACTCCAGAGTTTTCTGCCTCTGTAGAGGAAGGGAAAGGATGTAACTGTTAAGTGAGGGTCTGAGCCCTGGGGCAAAGCCATTTGAGGGTGTACAGCTTGATGTGTGGCTTTCTCTCTCAGCTGCAGAGCAGAAAGTGCACCTCAGCTGAGCCTATGAGAAGCAGCTCCATCTGCACCCACAAAGGAAAGTTCTAGGGCTGCTCAGGCCTGGGGTCTCAGCTCAAGCTGACTGCAAGCTGCATAGTCCCACATGCAGGGCTGATCCAGATGTGATGCTGGAGCTCGTTCCAGCAGCTTGATGATTTACCGCCATGCCGCACTGAAGCCTTTACAGCCTGGCAGAGGCCTGCCAAACCCCTCCAAAGCCGTGTTCCCCAGTTCCCCAGGCCTCGGAGTCGGCTGTGCCAGGACATGAGGAGCACCAACCCAAGATGCTCGGGAAGTCAGCATTCCACTTCACACATACCCAGAGCCTGCAGTGGCAGCGCAGAAGCTGTGGAGCAAATACACTTATATTAAAGTGCTCCTTCAATCCAACCAACACGAGGATGGAAAGGGGAATCCCACCTATGCAACTCCACAAGTGGCCAGCGCAGCATCCAACCTTTTATCTCCTCCTCTGCAGCGACTGCTGCCAGAGCAGGACATCTGACAGTGCTCAGTGACACCCTTTACTCTCACACCCAGCCCCTAGAGGTGCTTCTGCAGTTTAAATGAGTGAATAGAGTTCATTTATAAACAAGGCTAATACAGAAATTACTTTGTTGATGTTTTTCATTTATCTAAAAAGTGCCTACAATGTGGCTACAATGGGAGCTGCCTACACAATTTTCCATTGAAAACTTCACGAGTGACTATAAACGTAGCGACACCCACTCGCCACTCATTTTAACTTGTGACAGAAACTGTCATGCCTGTATGAACACATTTGTACTGCAGATATGTCACACAGGTCTCCTTCCATGTGTCTGAAAATGCTCACTAACATTCTCTCCATCTTCTGCAAAACAAATTAAGAGAGACGCCTGGCTTCGCTGCCAGGAGACTTGAATAAGACCCCTACGAAAAATTACAGAAACCGGGGGCGTTTCACCCCTTTGAAGATCGAGCCAGAAACACCAGCAAGCAGCAGCCAACTTGGAGCAGCCATTTTACAGATAAGCACAGGCGCTCACGGGTAGGAGTGTGCCTTTAAGCCTGGCTGATAAGGGGACAGTGTGAGAGCATGGCTTTAGGGGCAGATTTGGAAAGGTCATCTACATGCTCAGTGCCTTTGCTTGGAAGTCCTCCCTGCAGAATGCTACTCTGGTAGATTCCACCGGCTAGCAAGTTAGACTATAATTAGTCCATCTGTAAAGTGTGAAACATGAACTGATGTTAAATTCCCCTTGAAATGGATTCCAACACCTTGCCTTCTTTCAGACTCCATTCAGCAAAGCTTTAACTTGAAGCCATTTTGCACCAGCCCTTGCTCACTGCCTCAGCACACACATGGTGCCCTCCCAAATCAGGATGACTGACCATCTCTACTGACAAAACAGAAAAGCCAGCAGCTCATGCTGGTCTCGAGGCACACAGCATGTACCCCCAGTGCTGCAGACAGAGTTAAACATCCCCCTCGGGCACCTATTTTTTCTCTGATTCTTTAATTTTTTTCTTCTTCATTCAGGTCAGCTACATTCGGGTGTGGCCTGCAGCACTGCCCACTCATCCTGCACGGACCCTCAAGCTGACCATCTCAGCACAGGCAATGTCGTAGGGGTCAGTGCAAGTAGGAATATACGCACAGGCAAGAAAAAAGCCAGACCAACTCTTCTGCGCCTCCTCTCTCTCTGAAACGCCTCCCTGGGCCCTACAGCCCACAAAACCAAGTGACTAGTTACTCTTCCTGACTCAGTGTTGTAGGGAGCCTCCCTCCTGCTTAATGGGGAGCATGGCAAGCAGATAAAATGGGCACAGAGCCCAAATCCATCACCAGTGTCACTTGACTGAGGCCAGCACGGTGAGGGTGAGATTGCCCCAACTGTTCTGATTAGGCAACACAGAAAACAATCAAAAGAAAATGAAATAATGCAGGATTATACAAACATAGCAGGTTCCACAGTCACAAGCTCCAGTTGCAATTAAAAAACCCACCCGTTCCAACTAAGAATGCAAATCATCATCGTTGCTCTCAAGCAGGGAACGTTGACAAATGAAGGCGGTGTGCTAACAGGCAGTGCCAGTACTCTTAATTTAAGTATGTGAGAAACAAAGGTATGTACCATTCCAGGGCTGCCAGAAAGAACTTGCTTTAAACAACAATCAAAAAGAACTCTGAGGATTTTAAAATTACTTTTCTTACCAAAAAACAGATACAAGAAAACCTTTTGCTCTATTTTCCCAGCCAAGTGAAGAAAGAACAAGAAAACAAAAAATCACACAGCTCCCATCAAGGTTATTTATATAGAAGTTTTGAACTCAGGAACTAAAAACAGTACTGCATTGAACCTGCGGGTCCAGTGAATCACAGCTTGGAAATGGACCTGAATGGATCTTTTGTAAAAGCCACTGAGCCACGAACATGCTTTCTCACCGCTGCGATCACTTCTGTGAAAGCACCTTACCCATCTGCCCCTGGAAATCCACGGCGCAAGACAAGTGACTCCCGACACCAGTGAAATGGACAAAAGGATGACTAGCTACCTGCAGCTGGTTTCAATCGGAGAGCCGAGTAATTATTGCAGCCCTCTCCTGTGGCTCATATGGAGCGCAGCATGGAGCTATAAAGCGTTATGCAAGTCTAATGTGCTGCCAGATCTCTTAGAGCAGGCAGCAGCCAAGTCGCTCCCTCCCACCATTGGCTCAGCTTCATTAACTTAATCAGGTATTCATTCATTCATTCACTCACTCATTCAAAAAAAAAAAAAAATTTACTCTAAACTTGGCAAATAGCCAGTGCCATGCATGCACGGAGCATGCTCACATCAGCCACTGGGGCTGGAGGAAAAAGGGTAATCTAACATTCCTCAGGCTCTGAACAGGGCTTTAGCTTTGCACGCAGCCCAGGCGCAAATGCATCTTTGCCACGGCCTCCCCAAGAGCACGAAGGGCTTGGGAGCTGTGCTGAGGTCAGACGCTGGCGCTGGAGACCGTGGAATTGAGAGCAGCCCCGTAAGTCAGTGCAGCCAGCAGGAAGCTGAGTAGAGAACTTCCCCAGAGCAATGACTAATTAATTCATTTGATTATTTAGGAGGAAAAAAAGGAATTGTGGCAGGATCAACTCAACTAGTTTTGCTGCAAGGTTGCTCCCCCCCTTTCTTCTGCACTTACCACATAACGCTGCACAGCTTAGTCCAGACAGAAGGGACCAAAGCAGAACAGAAATAGGGTTAAAAAAAAAAAAAGAAGGGAAGCACCACTCAGCTAATGTTAATAGCAATTGGTAATGGAAATCTCTGTTTGACCCCCATATTTTTAAACATAAGACTTCCTACAGGCATGTAGCACTCAAACATTGAATACAGTCCCCTCCCTTGTACAGTTCTTGCACTTATTTTTCTTAGTCTCTGCAAGTAAGTCTGCAAAGAACATTATTACTTCCCTCTAGCTGTCATCACGATGACTTTCACTGCATTTTTTTTCCCAGCACACTACAAGGAAACTGCTTCATAACTATTCCAAAAAGCAGGCCTTGAGAGTCACCTCTGACTTTACTCTGAAGAGCTTCATGGAATGAGCCAGGCTGGGCATTAAGGAAAGGGGAAAGGTGTTACATTTCCCACAGCGGAAGCTGAGCAACAGCATGGAAGCAGTCAGCATCTCTCCCCCCCTTACCTCATTCTGCCCTGTGTGAAAAAAATACCAGATGGCAGATTACTCTGAACAAGTCCATAAAAGTAACATGGAAATATAAAGCACTTTATACTTTTTCAAAATAGTGTTTATGGTTATATAATGAAAACTATATATCCTGGTGCAAATCTTCAGCCACAGACCTGGCTGACATGGCTCAAGAGCATCTACACTCTCCACCTTTCCCCAGAGATGCAAACCAGATCTTATAACCCTCCATGCTCTGTTATCATGGAGAAGCACAAATATTTTCTGTATGAACTTCAAATGCCTCTTCTCTAGATAGTCTGCAAGTCACTATTTCTCTTCAGATTAAAAAATCCCTGAAATCTTCTATAGCTGCCACCACAAACCACGACACAAAGGGCAAATTAGACAAAANCTATTTCTCTTCAGATTAAAAAATATAGCTGCCACCACAAACCACAACACAAAGGGCAAATTAGACAAAGACTTTCAAAAAGGGTTATTAATGTAAGGCCAACACTTAGATAAAGGTCTGCAGTTCAGATGCACTTAGCAAAAGCATTTACAAGACCCCAGACCAACACCTGTTACTCTGATCCTGACTCCTCTTCTGACCATACCACAGAAGCCCATGGTTAAGTCCAGGATCCCTTCCTGAAGTTCTCTGTAGGTAGATGGTACTGAAGAGCACCCAAGTAACCAGCAGACAAGCAAACACACAGCTTTGGAGGAACCAGCTGTTGACATGTCTAAGGGCTACAAGTGAGATTTACACATTGGAGCTCATAAGCAAGTGAACAGGGAGGTACAGCTGAACATCACTGCTTTGCTACACAGCAGCATGATGGATTTGCTGACTGTAAGAGAAAAACTACTCAGGATGCTTTTACTACATTAATAGAATTTAAAAAGAGGAAGAGAAGCAAAGGTATCTGAAGGCAACCTGTTTCTTAGCCCTTGGCCTTCTGCACTCCAAAGTGTCTAGGACATCAGCCAAGCAGTCTCGAAGTACTTTACACTGAAGTCAGCCTTCCTTCACTGGAAGTTCAGTCTTGAGCTAAGGGCCTTTCAATTATCTAAGCTCTTAAGCACTGTAGCTCTTTCATTACCTTTGCCCCGATTTGTAACCCTTCTCCAAACGGGGTCCAAAGCTTGGAGGCTCATTCTTTTCACTTCACCTCCCTTCTCTTGCAGCCTTGACACAATTCAAGACACATTCAAGACACAGTGCAAACCCTTCTTCCTCTGCCCATGCCTAATTTCCCCTGTCCTGCTTGAACAGCTGCTCAAGTCTTCTTCACTGTGGCAGGCTCCTTTCCTGGCATCAGGGCAACAAATCACCTGAAGTTCCTCCTCCTGAGCCTCTCCTCCATGCATCATGCTCCATACATGGGAAAACCCACCAAAGTGTGATTTCTGACACCAGAACTAGCTACGCGGTTTTAAAGCAGGCTATCAGAAGGAGGTCAGGAACATAAAGGAGCAGGAGAAGAAAACCAGCCTGGGAACACTGAGAATTATATCCCAAATGATCCAGACTTTGGCAGAAGTTGTAGTTTGGTCTAGATAAATAAAAGGGATGTGGTTTGAGCAATTCTGGTTCTTTACATGAATAATTTCACTTCTCCCTCTGAAAGAATCATTAGAAGAATGTGGGGTTTCATGATTCAAGATAGGAGAATGAGAAGGCAGTATTTCACACACTACCAGCTCAGAGTTCACTTCTCACAAGTGTCAAGTATATTTTCCATTCTGTACTTCTGCAAGCCCTAGTTCTGTCTGTTGTCATCACTCATGGGGATTTACCTAATCCCTGAAACGGCAGAAGAACATCATCTTTTTTGCTGGAGAAACAGAATCATGTCTCAAGCACACTGAAAAATTCAAATTGTATGTATCATTTATTGTAGCTCCATTCATCCACCCTGCTTTGACAGTATAAATACAAATGATGCCCTTAACAAAGTGCTGAACTGCAGTCCAGTGTATTAGTGGTATTTCTTAGAGATTTCCACTCACTTTTGCTGTTTCTCTGCTCACATTCCTTACACTTCAGCATACTCAAACAGCTGCCTGTTTATACAAACAAAGCCTGAAAGAGAAATGTTGATTCCCTTCTTCATCAAAGCTGGTGACTTTAGCTGTATCCAGTGGTCTGAACCAGAAAATGGGACAAAGGCAATCAAAGTTAGTGGTTCATTTAAAGTGTATTGTCTTGCAACTCAGCTACAAAGGGAGACTCCACAACTTTTGAAGCACAGAAATTCACCTTTCCAAAGTTTTATTTTGAACACTAGTGGGCAGCAATATTGACCTTTAAAATTCATTATATCACATTATACATGACTGGTACAACTTGCTGTACAGCTCCTCTCATACACAAATAAATGACGGTGCAGTTCCAGATTTTATTGGCACTCCTTGGACCCATGCCAGCAAATCCAGCTCAGGACTGTGTGTTCTCTACTGACAGAGCTCTCCTACCAACTACAGCCTTTTGCACAGGGCCCAGCAAACCTGTGTTAGCCCTTTTGTAGCAACACACACATCCCACCAAGGTTTGCCAAGGAACTTCAAAGGGTACTACCCAGAGGGCTCTGAAGTGCAAGACCTAGTACGAAAACTTCTGCTCTAACCAAGGATACCTCGCTAATGACCAGATTTCAGTTTCCACATCAGTCAAGGACCTCTCAGAAACACTCTAACTAAATTTGGGAAAGGAAAGAGATTCGGCCCAGGATCTCAGTGCTCAAAACCTTTGTGCATTCTTCTTCCAGCCAACATTAAGTGCTGTTCTCCCAGAGAAGAAAATAGTTAAAATACACTCAGATCCTCCTAGTGCAAAGCAGAACCCAGTGGGGAAACTTCCTTGGGAGAAGACAGCTCCTGGAGGAGTCCCTTGCAAAACACTGCCGCATCTCACCAAGATGTCCACTCCAACCAGGACAAACAGGGAACACCGACAGTCAGACAGGTCTGATCATGGAGGCACCGTGTGTCTGACTTGGGAACTTCAGGAGCAATAGCTGTGTATAGATGTGATGTATCCCAGTGCTCCACAGCTTCCCCTACAGCCACAACAGCATCACCCACCATTGCCATTCCTACAGCAAAAAGGAAAATGGATTTTTTCCTGGTTTTATTTATGCCCATTTAGTTCTGGACCAAGTGATTCTCCAGCTTCTGATCTGCTTACCACTTTCTCTCTCTGCCTACTCTGTTTCTTCTGAATGTATAATGATTTTACATCTGTTAATCTCGTTTGGTTTCATTTTCATATGTGGTTAGTGACTTGCAGACTCCTTATGGTTAAATATGAAATAAAATGCTGTTTCTTCTGCCTTTTGTTCCTGTGCTTATGGATGAATGTTGTATTTTCTTAGAAACATGAAATAACTACTGCAATGGGTGATATATAATCACTTTGGTACAATGGGCACATTATAAAATATGGAATAATCATGAGATCATAACACCAGGAAGACTAAAACAACAACATAATTGGTCAGAATTTATGCAGCTCCTAAGGAGAAAAAACCTCGACAATACTCTGCTCTAAGGTTAGTGAAACTAAAACTGAAATAAGGTACACAAGTCACTGTTGCCCTTTGGCTAAAATTAAGCAGGAACTAATGGTGTCTAATAGAAATGGCAGGATCTTTTTAAGGAAAAATTACATTAGGAAATGTTTGTTTTCAAACATTAATCTGTTGGAGGCAAAAATGTTCGACTACATTTACAGCTGGGAAGAACTGCTGGAACTTCTTTGTAAATATTTTCCCAGTAATATTAAAAAAAATAAAGCATATTTGGTGGTCCCAAAAGTACACATTTAACAAAGGTGTAATGAAAAAATGCTGTAACTACAAGAGAAATTTGGTTTAAAATAAAACCACCCTCTAGCTGGAATACAGGGCTATAGGCTTTGCTGTACCATTTTGTAAAACATTTTCACCTATTACCTGACTTTCACTGTATCTCAGCTTTTTAAGTTTTCCTCACATTAGAGCAAGAAATGTTTTTCTGAAATCTTGGAAATTCTCATGGGCAGAAATATCATTTCCTCTTATCTCTGATTTCTAATTAGATTTAAATCTTTCCTAGCTGGGGCAAGACCTACCCAAGCATTTTGAAACGCTGCCAGGTTGATTACCCATATATATGAAAATTCACATTGTTGCTCTTGCCTGGCAGAAACCATGAGCTACAATAGAAAAAGCGTCTTTCTTCTTCTGTGACAGTGTCATTCAGCTCACCTCCCAAAGGTCCAATTCTGCTTGCAAAATCTTTCCTTTCGGTTCAAATTGCTGCCAAAACAGCACAGTATTCTCTCTGATGTACAGCCAGGTGGAGCTGACAGCTACCACACTGGATTAATGAGAGGGAAAAGAAGAAAGAGAGGGAAGGGAACTGCTGGCCTGTCTGGTAAATTGGGGTTGAAGGAGCTGTAGCATCTCAGAAGCTGGTCCATTCCATTCAGTGGGGAAGGAAAGAGAAAGGAGATATCTTTTACACATCTGTTGCCTCAGCTGCTGTGGAAAGCTGCCCGCATGACTAACACAAGAGGCACCACAGAATCAGTTTATGATAATCTCTAAATAATAATCTTATAGTAGTGGGGGATAATAATCTCCCATGGGCTGCATTGCTACAGCTCTATCAGTGAAACCTTGTGCAATTCCAGTTACTAGTGGGCTGCTGGCAAGGATGGGAATAGGCTTGTTACACCTATCCACTGAGAGTGTTGGAAGACTCTCAAAAATTAGATTTTAGCAGGTGATTTTGACAGCTATGCTTTGTGTTGCCACTCAGCACAGCTGAAACCACTCCAATGAGGAGCTGCAAAGGTGGGGGTAACATAACTGAGTTATCTGTACCACTCAGGTCATGGCCTTGCCCAGGACCCATGCAGAGGTCCATGGCAGCTGCTACTCAAAGTGTGAGAGCCCAAGAGGAGCAAAGCACTCTGAAAACACTGCAAGCCACAGCACAGCCACACTGTACCAGCACATAAAGGCTCTTCCATGCAGTTGCACTACCTACATCCATCAAAACGCCATACGTGTCACAGATAAATTACCAGCTGACAGAAAACCAGCAAAAAACCACCTGCATACCACCTACTGCACAGACCTAATGCTCCAATTAGACTAGGTGCCTTCTCACACAGCTTACTTCATTTAGGCAAATATTTCCAGTGGAACATGTGGACAAATCAGCCCTGGGATCACCAGCAGCAGCTGCTGCTTTCTGCATGCAGAGTGTTGAGCAAATCAACAGAGATGAGCTGCCGCTCCCATCAGAATCTCAAAGATGTGGATGACAACCCTGGTTAATTAAAAGACATGGGATCAGACTAGAGGAAAATTGTCACTCAGCAGCTTAGACTGAAAATCAAGCTGGTCTGACAAGAAATAGCAGCTTTACCAATTTTCAGTCTGTGGTCAAGTACTCTGTCTACAGCTCTGGTATAAAATTATTTCCCTCCACACTCTGTTCTTTTCTGAACTACCATTTTAGCATTTTTCTTCTTTATTCTCTCATCTTAGCATTTCTGTCATTCTTGCTTCCTCTTACATGTTGGTTTCTGTCCTTGCTTCAATATCAGTTAAAATGCCACTATCACTAACAGCATGAGACTGAGTCAGAACTGAGACTGCGTACTCACTCACTTCTGACTCTAGGAAAAAATCACTAAAAGCCAAAAAAAGTACTGTGAATTACATCCCCTCGCACTGATGCCCAGAACAGAAAAACTGCACTAGTACAGCATGTATACAATCGCTACAAAGTGTTTATTGTGTCACTCTTTATGAAAATTTTTCACTCTGTTCTGCCTTTTCCCATCCCCCAACTTTAGGCCTAAGCAAAAAATACTGAGAGGGTTGGCAGGCTCATATGGGCATTAATTCATACTTCAGCGTGTTCTTAAGGATGAGTTTTTTTGCATCACTACCATTTTAACAACATAAACCAGTGGTGAAGAAGCCTTCCTGAGGGGGCTTTCTCATACCCTTGCCAAGGGGGCTTATTCTGTTCACATTCCCTGCAGAGAATCCACACTTCACAGGCAGGTCAGTACAAAATTTTCGGAAGAACTCAAACTACTGATCCCAAACAGGCATTACACAATGTTAAATATGCATGTGAAATGCCATTTGGTTTGGATTCAATGGCACGGATTATAATCTTTAAAGAGAGGAGCTGATGCAAGACAACCTCTCTGTTTTCTTCATTTCCTACCTGCAGAATGTGGCCTGAAGACATTGGATGCAGAGGAGGTAACACAATCAGGATTGTTCTGGTCAGATAATAAAACTAATAGAACATTTTTTGATCGTTATTACCCAAAGTTTTGCTTCTTTACTGATAGAATTTGTTTAGGGCTATGGGAACAAGATCAGTCCTTCCTTATACTAGGAATTTATTAAGAAGCCAAATCACAATTAAATGAACAGAAACAAACTCCCTCCATAAGCATAGGCTATATTAATGCAGTGGCAGTGCTTGCAAAACATGTAAGTCCAAGTCTGTCCTGTGCCATCAGAAGAAAAAGCCAGTGAAGATCAACAGTCTTTAAAAACCAGTTATAGGAGATTATCTAATTACCATCATATTTAATAGTATATGGCTTTAATAATTTTCTGTTATCATCAAGCTGCTAGCACTAAAAGAAAATGGGAAATTTGCTCTAATGACAACTGATAATGGGAAGGAGAGGTTCTGCCCTCTGGGTCCTTGGTTTGGAGCCAGCTCAGGTTGGAAGTGAAAGTCATTCCTGCTGGGTGCCTCTCTGAAGTGAGCTGGTGTTCTTAGGCTTGGTCCAGTTCCACATTCATAGAATAAAACCTGCCACCACAGCAATGGGCTGTGCTGGAGATGGAAGTTCTTGAAAACATTTCGTCTCTGGCTTTTTGTTATCATGCAAATAGATCCTAGCCTGGAACGAGGATATTTATACAGGAATATTTACACCAAAGCAAATCTCACCAACAGTGACTATATGAAACTTGCATGCATTTTGTATCACTTTAAAACTAGAACAACTTGCCTTCCAGCAACAGGGGTGTTTCTACCCCTGTGCAACCCTGTTTCTTTGGTGAGGGGCAGCAAACCCAGGGACCATGAGTTCTGCCAAGCCTTTAGTATCACTGATGGCTGAATGTGCATCTCAGTATTATTACTGCTCATTTTAAAAACATCTGAGCAAGGCTCAGCTTCAAGGTGCATCCTGGGTCAGGCTGAATCTAGAGGACCTACACTGGCTGAAAAGTTTATAGTGAGTTCGTGTTGCCCAGCAGGTCACCTTAAATCCAGCTAAACAGTCAAAGTCAGTTAAACTAATGCAGGTGCAGGTCAATAAAGAGCTGAACAACTCTGCTTTCTTTGAAGGCTGGATGCTGCAAAGTGTAAACCAACACCCTGTCCCTCGGGACTGCCGCTTTCCTGGCAGAGGCTGCAGCACATTAACAGGGCAGAGCAGCTTGCATAGTAGCTGCTGTGCCAGCTCTGTGGATTAATGGGGACTTTGTCCTTTGGGGCTGTCAGCCCCAAACCTTTCAGGAGAAATGAAAGTTCCAAGAGGAAAAAAAAAGAAAACCAGTAGTGGAATTACAAATAAATGTCTTTCTGACTTTCAAATGAGACGTAAAGCATCTTCATTTACAATTTAATATTTCAGCAAGCACTTTATTAGAAGAGACTATCTAATGGGTTAATTTCCAAATGTCATTTATCTTTACTCATTGGGGATGACTTTCTATAATTCACTCGAGGCTGCAACACTCATAGATTAATTCATCACCCTCCAACTTGAGAAGATAAAAGCCTAACAAGCTCTAACCTGCTACACAGACTATATTTAAGCCGTACAGGGTAATGATAAATATCTCCCATAAAATGTGTTCTCTTCACACTTCCTGCAAAAACTGCTGAGCGAGCCAGCTGGCGAGATGGAGCCGACGGTCCTTGCTCACAGCCCCACCATCCACACATGGTGAAACTGGAGCGCTCCCTTCCTCAGCATCCCCCCAGTCCCAGGCTGCCCACTGGCCTCCAGAGGTGAGCGTGACTTTGTCACCTGCTGACGGTTTTTGTGGCTCTGTCCACACCCCAGCAGTGACTCTCCTTGTGCCTGGCAGACAGGCAGGAAAAGGCTGCTGGGGGTTGTGTGTGCAGGTTGGTTTTCATTAAATGTGCCCCACTTCCCGGGCTGGACTAAGCACTTTGCAGAACAAAATGAAGACTGGGTGTCTTCCCAGCAGAGGGGACGACCATTGTAGGCAGAGCAGGGGAAGCAGGAACTGGGAGGAGGGCAGATCAAGCAGCAGCACAGGCCACTTGCAGGGCCCGGATGCAAACTGAATCACTTCTCACTTCCTTCTTTCATGCACAAATGGTGGATGCTGATAAGCATTCAGGGACCTCATGCTTGGATGCAGGAGTGTGTCCGGAAGCTAGAGGAGGTCCGGGCCAGTCCAACCAGTCTTTGCAATTTGCATTGTACCCTGTTGACCAGATGTTACTCCAGTGCTTTCCAGGACTGCTTTTAACATCACAAAGATTTAACTGCAGCCAAGTACAATGACTTCCAGCTGGAGCTGGCCTTCCTGCCCAGGGCCTGAAGCCTGAGTGACCTAAGCACAGCACCGGGATGTTAACCTAGCTCGTCACCCTATGTGGGAACAATCTTTTATCTCCAAGCAACGCTGATATGCAGAATCCTTCCAACACCACCTTCCCCAAGTCCTCTCCTCACTTGCATCACTGGTTAAGCACACACTGATCACTCATGTAACCAGTTTGGAGAAACAGAGAGCAGAGCAAAGAGCCAGCCTTTCCAACGTGCTGAAGAGGAGTCCTTGGCTACAACTGCATTCCCCAGCCATCAGACCCTGGATGTGTGCCACTGGGAACTGGAAGGGTAAACCACTATGATTAAAAATTACAGTTACCTTCTACAAACACACTTTCTCATCTAATTAATGCAAGAAAAGAAGCCATATTCCCAGCCACCTGGCCGTTTTAATGGGCTGAACACATCCACCATAAGACTTTCAAAACAGCCTCTTAGGGTAAAGGTCATTTATTTTGTTGTGTTAAAAGCTCTCTAGGTCTTCACTAAGCCTGACTGTGTGGGAGCTGCAGAAGTCTTACTATCCTCTTCCAGGGATGTGTCTTCTTCCAGGCCAGCCAAGACCAAAGTCTGATCTAGGAAAAACTAGAACTCACACTGGCCCTGCTATGGGCCTCCATGTTTTAATGCAGTCCTGTCACCACAGCTGGCTGTGCACAATGCCTTCACATTTATGCTTCCCTCTCCCATGAGTTAGGGTAGCATCAGCTTAGAAACAATACAATCATATTAAACCAATTTCATCTTTTCCTGCCAATTCTACCTACATTTTAGTTAGACAATGTATTTGGATTCCCAAGGGTATTTCTTTTCAGATTATACTCATTCCACTACTGTAGTTACTGTAGTTACATAACATTGAGCAACCACTTTTTTCCCAAAACATCTTTGCAGAGGTGAATTTAGTTTTCCAGCAATGGCAGAAACATGACTAAATACTTACTGCACAGATGAGCTAGTAGCATGACTTTTATTGTCTAAATTTTAAACCACAAAGAGATGCGATAAGAAATGAATGACTGTAGTTGAATACATGCAATGTATGTATATATGAAGAAGAAATCCTTAGTATGTCTCATGTATCTATTTCCATTTTCTGATTTCAAATGAAGAACTACTGAGACAAACAGCTTTTTTACCAATTCTACAAAGAGCTTTTTTTAAAGACTGAAGGAGACACAGGGCCACGAGTTTATGAACCTAGCACATTTTCCCTGCAGCCTTATGTTGCAGCAGTTTTGGCTTCCTTTTCTTGCTCTATCCATTCAGACCGCAAGCACTGGTGGAGTGATCTGGCACTCATTCCGCACAACACCTCTAGCAAAACAAAGTGAACCCACTTCTTGGTCACTTCATGAAGTACTCACACAACAATACCACATTGGCTTCCCAGGCTGCTGGCAGTGGGCAACATCAGGTACCTCACAGAAAGGCAAAAACTATGAAAGTAATAATAATAATAATGATGCAACTAGGCACCCATAAACAGTGTAGAGCAACAGAAAAACAGACTTCATCTGACCTCTGCAGTTTCTACTCCTGACTGTTGAGTTGCATTGCTCACATGAGTGGCACCTGCTCCAGCGCCACTTAAGATCCAAGCATAAACACAATGGGGTTGCAGTGTGTAATGTACACACAACTCTTGCTGAGGGGAAGGCACTCATTCCTGCTTACAACCTTTTTTTTACATCTGTCGTTTCTGTGGAATCATTTGCCTTATGCTACTAAATGCATAACACTTGTGAATGGTGGGATGGAGACCCATGTTCAAACCCTTTTCCAGTTATCCCTGTTTTGCAGTTAAGAGCAGACACACTGGGAGACCAGAACTTGCAGTCGGTCACCTTCCATAACCAAGCTCCTATCCTCCCCAGGACTGCACAGCTTTGTGGGATTTGGAAACACGTATGAAATCCTGCCCCCAGAGGAAGGAAAGGTAAAACCTCTGTGAACTTTGTCACGCCATGTGGCTACTGCCACCAATACTTCTATGCCAATGGCAGTCATCTGATGATACCCTGGGAGGTTTTATCCCCAAAAAAAGGTTTTCTTTCACAGCATCAAGACATTACCAGCTGCCAGGCCACAAACATGGTCTTCCAGGAGAGTGTAACACTTTTACACATAAACTACATCTCTGTATCTTATGATAAGGATGCCATTTATGTTGGTCCTGGGAATAATATAACAGATGGAAATCCACTGTCCAAAAGAAAACTGCATGGGATATGGTATCTTATAGAGAGTAACTTAAACTTACATGTGGGAAACAACTGTATGAGGAAGAAAGTCTGTGTGTTAATAGCACATGCAGGGAACAGTAACTTCTGTGCATCTTTAAAACTGTTCAAAACATGGATATATCCCTATTTCACAGCACTGGTTATGTTTGTTCTCTATATATGGCATAATTTACCACTACTTAATCTTTGGTGGAGAAGTAAACAAAACGTTGCACAGCCATACCACCTCTTAAACTGCTCCACCCTGTCTTTTTAAAAAATTATTATTTATTTTTTTAACAGCCCTAAGCAAAACTCTTAGGAATTTTTCTAGGGTAGTTTGTCGGGAGTTGGGTAGATTCATATGATAAAAATGCAGTTGTCCTCAAAACTTGTATAAACAAATCTATAAAAAGTAAATAGTAAAAGCAGCCCTTACAAGTATAAACACTCAACTTTAATTTTTACATAGTTTCCTTATCTAGCAATGATTTTTTTGCCTTAGTAGATACCTCTGCCAGTGCCAAAACACGTTTTTAATACAGATCCAGTCACTGGGTACCTCTGTGCACAAAATAGCTGACCGAGTAACTTCAGCTCATTTGAGTAGCAATCAAAGCCACTGCTACTCTAGATATGGACCTAAAATTCTACTCAAGTGCCTATTAACATGAAGACATGGGAAGCCACTCTGCTTAAAGTCCAATCACTGAGAACATTAAATAACTTTGTTGGGAAGGCAGGTTTACATTCTCTGATGAACTGGGCCATTGAGACTCCAGACCTGGCTGCCGCTGTGCCAAGGCACAGCTATCTGAGGGAGAGAGGAGGCAAAAATAGCATTTAAATGGACAGAGACAGTGAATCCAGTGCTTTGCAGTGAGTGGGTTCACTGCCATGAACTTGTTAACTTTATCGCTGTGCAACCAAGCAACTTATCCATGCAGGAGCCCAAGTTAGGTACACTGTGCAGTACTACGGCAACAAAGCGACAGACCCACTTCCTGGGAAGCAGGAGAGGTTGTGACTGGTGCATGTTGTAAACTTGCTGGAAAGAGTACATTTTGGTTGGTGGGGGTTTTTTGTTTTTGGTTTTTTTGGTTTTTTTTTTAGTGAACGAACATATGCAACAAATACTTCTTTTCCGTAACTACTTCATACGACGCAGTACTGCAGATGGGGTTTTCAGAGAAAACCAGCCTTTCCAGAGAAAGGGCAGAACTGAACAAAAATGTTTACAGAACCTTGGTATCTCTGGGGGATGGATTTGCTTTATTTTCTGGTATTTGCTATTGATATTTATCTTGTCACGCATGTGTCCGTTTTTCTTTAATTTAATCCTTGTACTTGAAATCATTTCTCCTGGGAAGGAATGACTCAGTGGTTAGACTACGGACTCTCAAATCCTGTTTCCAACTCTCCATTTGCTCACAGGGCAACAACATGTATGCATATCTTTAAATCACAAGAAATCTATTCCAAATTTTAATGACTTAACCTCATTGCACCCCAGCAGAGTAAGAACTCTTTATGACTTTCACTTCACAGATGGGAACAAATACTTTGAGTTCTTCAGGGGATGCTGCAAACTGGCACTGGCAGCAGGCTGCATTAAAAGGTCACACTGAAAACTGTTGTGTTGAGGAAAAGGCACATATCCTCTTTGAAACACCAGCAGAACAGGCTGAGGGGATAGGAGGGAGTTGGGGTGTGGACAGCTGGAAGCTGCTACCATTTCAGTTACCAGCAGTGAATTTCAGTCAATACCCTCATCACTATTCTATTTAATGTTCTTGCAAGCTTTTTAGTGCACTGGCATGACCCATCCAGAAAAAAAAGAACCACCACCAAACCACAAAAAACCCCAAAAACACACCTTCATGAAAAGTAACAGAAGGAGTTAATTTTCATCCATCATCAAAAATCATCTTTTAAAGGAAGTGTTCCCTTGCACATCATTCTATGTCATTATTCAGTTGACTTGAACAGGAAAACAAGGTACTTTAAACCCCTAAAACTGAAAAATAATTTCTGATATTCTGTTTTCTCATAATATTACTGGTGATGATGTCACTGAAAACTCACTCAGTAGAAAACTCTAGCAGTTTCCAATCGACTCAGGGCAATGCTCTCTTTCAGATTCATTAACAACAGATTTTACTCCTGAACCTTGTCCCCTGATGTTTGTGAAATTACCCCAGTCACATGGGTTATCTTCCCAGTCCTGGCAAATCATTCCAGCTTTGGTTTGTTTTAACACTGTTTTTCTCTCATCTCCCACTTCAGGTTCACTGTCCTTATGTCACCCCAAAGAGCAAACAAAGAATTAAGAGGGATTCTTGGGGAGAGCAGAGATAAAAGAGGAGGATAAAGGCAAGAAACCATTTGTCTGCCATCCTGTTAGCAGGGAAAATGCTTTACAAAGCAACCTTGTGGGGAACATGCCCTGCCCATAGCAAAAAATCCTCCATGTAGCTACTTTGTAAAATCCCAAAGCATAAAACATATCTTTGAAGCCAAATTAATGATCCACAGCACACTGGAAATTCTTCTGACACTTCCGTAGACATAACGTTCTTTTACCCTTTTGACTTTCAGCAGAGCCTCAGGAACAGACCTGCTCAGATTGATAAAACTCAGGAATAGAAAACACCAGCAGGGATTGCCACAATGGAAAATACAATGAGGAATACAGGGCATATATTTGTGCCCACACCTGTTCTTTCAAAGTTACTCCAGGCTGAACATTTGGGGATATAAAGGATGTATTCTGTGCCCACTCTAATGGGCACATGAGTTAAGAATGGAAATGACAAAGAATGTCATTATCTTAATCTGGTTTCTTAATTCTTTCTCTTGGGTTTACCTGGTTAGTTTCCCTTTTATTTAGCAGTAAAGTTTTCATTTGTATAATTCAGTCTGTGGAGAACTAAAAGATGATATGCATTCAGAAATTGCTAAACACTATCATCAAAATTTTCTGCAAGGCCTGGACTATTACCTTAAAACAATGGAACTTCTGTAGGTCAAATCTTGTCCCTCCCAGTAAAATAAAATTAAGGAAAAACAACCAAACCAAACCAATCAAATAAAAAGGCTAAGAGAGCCTATTTAGGGACCTGAGAGTTCTCAGCCCTTCAGCAGAAGCCCCTAAGTATAAGTGAAAGCTTGTGTCTCTCAGGAAATTTATAGATCCTGGAGAAAATTTCCACTCCCTCATCCTGTTGCCTGCCCTCCACTGGCCATGCCTTTCCCTTTGTGCACATCTGCAAGGACCAGGGTGTCATTGATGGCACTGCCAATAGGATCACCATAAACTCCTGGGTAAAATTCTCCAAAACTCTATGCATTAGCAGGTGGAGTGTACCAAGCAACTTTCTCTCAGTTTCTTCACACCTTACCTGGCCCAGTATCCTAAACAGACAGAGCTCCAAATATTGCTGTCTTGTGGGAAGAAGTTGGCTGTATATCCTGCCCTCTCTTTTCTATCTAGCCCCTTACAAGTGCTCTGGTCCCCTTAGGTGGTGAATCACATCCAGGAGGCATGTATGAGGCTCCTTCCCAGTTGTGTTTCAGAGAGAAATGGCTTTCCAGTTTACAACTACTGCTATGGTGCCCAGGTTAAACAAATGGGACACTGCGTATCGTCTTTTCTGCAAGATCAGCCTGCAGCTGTTTCTCTAGGGGCTCTGGACTGCTCTGCAAAAAGAGAATCCATGAAGGATCATGTATGTGAAACACGCATCTAAGAGCACCTGAGACCCCAAGGATACTATGAGGCCTAAATGCCACTGAAGGAGGCCATGTAAACTGCTTAGATGTACTAAAGGTTGCTTTCAGTGCCTCTTAATATCAAGCAAAGTTTGGTTCGCGTCGTTTTACATGATGCAGACAAGGGCAGCCTTTGTGCCCTTGAGCTACTTGTCCGGTGACTGAGGATCTGATGATTTTTAAACAATATCAGAGGATCTTTAATTAAAATGCATTTCTAGCCTATAAAATGAGAGTGACTGTAACAGTGGCTTCAGACTTGCAGATCAGGCACCTGTGGGACAAAATATATTTATCAGTGCAGCACCTTGCAGGGGAGTGCCGTATACGACAGGACAAATGCTGACCTCAGTTGCTAGGAGACTTTTCATTTACCTTATCACAAATGCCAGATTTAGACTAAACCTGGTAACAACCTCAGCTCCTTGAGCTGCCCTTCTTCTTGGGCTGCACACATGAATCCCGTGAGAGGACTTGCCATGTCTGGATGTCTGGATAATTCCCCTTTTGGTAGCTCCCTTTGGCCTCATGAAAACCATTCCCTCTCTCCTCAACAAATGCTGGAGCCTGCAGAAAGCAGTAAAGCATCACTGTAGCGCTCCGTGACCCTGAACAACCTCAACAGGTGCCCTGCTCTTGTGGAAAACACATGTTGCTGTGTCACTATTAATACACCAGGAGTGTGAGTGGCATATGCATGTTTGTTTGCGTGGGGAGCATAAATTATGGAGATCCCAGGTTTGCAGCCATCACCTTTTGAAGCTACAGAGCTGTTTCTGGGGACAGCAGAGGTGCAGGACCACAGGCACTTGGGATAAGTGAGGAGTGAAGCCCTGGGGGTCAGGCAGTCATGGGAAGTGTTCAAGGGCACACCCAGCACACTGTACAGCTGAAGGTCTCAATGCTCTGGTGACCAAGAGAGTTCACAGATCAGGGAAGAAAATAAATTAATTGCACTGCCTCCAGACTGTCTGGCTGAAGCTGTCCCTCTGTCGATCACCTCCTGCATCACCACATGGATGAGATGCTCTCTCCCCTTACTGTTCAGTAGACAGCAGGAGCTGTTTATTGTTTCAGATTTAAGAATTCAAAATAGCAAGTCAAATTGATTTCCTGGGAAGTGAGATGAAGAGAAGTGCTGTCAAACACTCCCTTTACTCATCATCAAGTGATGAGTAGCAAAGACATATCTTGCAGAGCAAATAGCCATGGCATGACATGTTCCAACAACTGCATTTTTCCTCTGGATAGTTCTGGATCCACACAGAGCAGAAAAATAAGGCCTACTTTTGTAGCAAGGAAAAAGGAGCACAGATCATGAACCCATGGACAGAAATCAGGCTCATGCACAAGGCACAAAACCTTTCATCTTTTAGCCTGACCACACCTGCCACTTCCAAGCCACACCAAATGAGAAAAGGCGAGAGATGATGGAAGTAAAATGCTTTATGCTCATTCATCTCAGGGCTTCCCAGTTTTATGTACAGATAGAAGAAATTATGTTCCTGGAACCTTTCCCTCATGGCTGGAAGATCTCTAGAAGGTGAAAAAGGTGTTAATTCAAACTTTGCTGTGATCTTATCAACACATGTTTTCATTCATCAGACTCTACCACTCCAGTCACATGAAAGTCTTGGCTAAGCAGTGCAGAATGAAAATGGGAAACATGAGGCAAATACCACTATTTTTTCCTCTTGAATTCACATAGCTGTGCCACAAACCTGTCCCTGCTCTAAATTACTGATGCAAGAGAGAGATAACCAGACAACATACATATGTGCCTCATACACCAAGTTTACAGGGACTAGAGTGCAGAAAGCCTGCATTCTCTGCATTCATGGAGAAAACAATAATAAAGCAAACCAAAAATTTAAAAATTTTGGTTTTTAAACCATGCTGACGGCATGAACTTATGCTGACACCTAAAGGGACAGAAGATTAGGTTTTTATTGCCCTAGAGGGGTCATGCCTATGCATGATGGAACTGTGGCCATTAGCAACACAGAATAGATGTAGGAAGTGTTACCACCCATGACATCCTTTGCAGCTGCTGGGGAGTCCAGACCTCACACAGGGATAACATTTTCTTCCTGCAAAGTGCTCTGGTGAAGAAAGCATTCCCACACCCCTGCTCATTGTTCCCCCTCTCTTTGCAAAGGGATAGTTCATAGTGCTTCAGGAAAACAAGGCAAGAATCAGCCTTGACCATAACCTCCCACCAGTGAGGCAGTACAAATACTACTGGCCCTGATGCAAGGAGTCAATGAAATTAAGTTTCTGTGCAGCCAACCTTCACACTCTCGGGGCAGTACTATATATCCCACATCACTATTTCTATGCCCTAGCCAGGTCCCTTCCTCTTGGGCTCACACTGCTGATGATGGTCAGTGAGTAATGTAAAGCTCACCACACCTGATGTCTATGCAGGATATCAGGGAAAACCTCGGCTCTCTTCTACTGCACCAGACTTCTTCCAGATTTGCCTCCTTCTCAGCTGTTTCCTATCCAAAACTCACCTCCCAAAGCCCAGCAGATGGCAGATCTACGGATGTGCCCATCCTGTTGCATGAAGCTGCAATTGCCTAACACCGTCCCTCTCACTGTGCCTGTACATGCCAAGGTTGGCCTGGGAGGGCACAGCGCAAGCTGCTTCTCTCATGAGGTGGCACTAAAACAATTTTTTATTTTCTAAAGCACAGATAATGATCAAGCAGAAGTAAAAGGGAACTCAACTTTTACAGGGCTTTGGAAAAATAACTATTAGAGCAAATAAGGCAGGAACTTGATGTTGTTGGAGCAGGGCTCCCTGCTCCTCTACCAGAAGGAGCCTGCCCTGCCTGTCCTGCCTTCTCAGCCTGGTGCCCAGAGGCAGTGCGGTCTATAAACCCCAGAGTCACCACTTGGCTCTGTGTGGTATCCAGCAGCATATGTTGATTCACAACCATGGCTGTACCTGCTTCCCACAAGAAGATCCAGAGTGTAATTTGCAGAGAAAGCACAGGTCTGATGGGCCATTTTCAGTCTGCTAGAGCACCACATCAATGCCCATCAATTGACCCATCCCGTACAGAAGAGGAAAGAAAAGACGCTCAAAGGAAATGGTCTTTTGCAAGCACAACAGCTGTTACACCACTTTTTGGCAGGAGCTGCAGTTCATACTGCAGCCTTGTCACTCTCCACCCCTTTCCTGCAACTTCTTTCCCTCACAGACCACCTCCACCGAGCGAGCAATTTGGGAAGGCTGATGGCAGCCCCACAACATCTTGGGACAGCTGCACAGCATTGCTTCCCTGCTCCATTTTCCTGATGCCTTCTGCCTCTTTTCTGAGCCACCTTTAAGCAAGGGCAATGAAACAAAGCAAAGGATCTAGAAACACTGGACTGGGATATAGTCTTTAACTGCACATTAATGGCATAGCAATGGAAAGAGTCAACAGCTGTGTCTTTCCAGCCCTCACCATTCAGCTTGCTACAGCTTACTCCCTGCTTTCACACAATTTATTAGTTTGAAAGAAAAGTTTATCACAAAACCATTCATTTAATTCAACTATCCATGGAGGCCTCAGAAAACATGCATCACAGGTCCCATTCTCAGACTCATAATGATCAGCTCAATCCCCTGCAGCCTCAAATCCCTTATTTAAAATGCACCTTGGATCCCAGTACAGTATTACACAGCCGACAAAGCAGCAATTAAAGAAAAATATTTCTAAAAGATAAGAATGGTGAGGGAATAATCAGAGATTCAATTGTCAAAGCCTTGTGTTAACTAAGGACACCAGAGAAGTATGGCTGATCCAGCCTCCTCACCACTTAATGTGAATAAACAGCTTACGAGTGGGAGAGGCTGAAAGGGGAGCAGCCTCCTTCCCTGTCACGGGAGAGGGAATGTGATGATCACCAAGTACCAAAAAAGCTCTTATTTGTGAAACCCATGAAGGGAAGGAGCCTGCTGCTCCTCCCCACAGCTTCCCAGCAGCCACTGTGAGCTCCCAGCGCACAGTGTCACTCATTGCACCATCATATGGCAAGTCTCACGCCATCTTCTCAACACAGAAACACAACCAGGTTAAAAGACAAAAGCTTTCTGAGATGCCTCTGTTTCTGGTGTATGATCAAAGTTCTTGTACTTCAGTTTTCAGAAAAACAGCCTTGAACCTAAATCAGTGCCACCAGCCTTTCCCAGAGCCACATGGACCCGTCTTCATATCCTCAGAAAACACAACACAGAATCCCCACACCACCACAGAGCAGCTCCTCTCCCACCACGGGCATGGATGCACAGCTAAGTCTGAGGTCTCCTGGCACAGAGCTCCCCTCTGGCCACTGGCCAGCCATGTGCTGTCTGCGAGCAAAGGGTCGATAGCCTTGGATGTACAGCAAACCGCTGGAAGGAAGGGCTGACCGACCATACCCTTTACGCTGCTCGCCTAACGGCTGGTGTCACTTAAATTAAAACACTGACCATTAAGTTTGGTCCCTGGCAGGCTGCAGAGAGGCAAGGCTGAATTTTTCAGTTAGCTGAGAAGCAAAATAAACAGCACAGTCTTGACCTCATGCTCCTCTTGCCAATAAAGCCTAACCACGGAGCAACAAGGAGAAAAACCCAACCACAGAAGAAATATGATGGAGTGCAATGTTTTCCCTCCAGCATGCGAGGGGCTGGCTCTTCCCTAGCCAAAGTGCCACTGTTCACTTCCACCACCAAGTTCTCCATGGCACAAACATATGCACAGCCATGCATCTGCAAAATAAAGGCCTGTACCTCACAACCACAGGAAAGGGCAGCACTGCTGTCCCCAGAGGTTTCCCAAAAAAGACAGTTTTACAAACACTGGACACTGGAGAACGGCTTTGCCAGTTCAGCAGAACAATTTCTCTTGTCTAGCTTTCACAATCAGCTTTCTTCTCAAAGAAGTGCCTTGGAAAAGCCTCTAAATGACTCCTGAAGGATAGTTTTGAGGTAAAGTTGCTGTGCTTCTCACAAAAACAAAGTGAAATGAAACATATTACAATAGTACAAATACCTTATGCTAAATGGCTCCTAAACAGAAAAATCCAAGCTTTCCCAAGAAGGGTTCAAGATTGGACTGGTCTCTAGATCTGAAGACTTTAATAGCTTCCCTCTGCGTTAGTGTGAGCATAGAGCTTCCCGGTCACTCAGCTCAGCCCTCCCACCGTGTTACTGGCCTGTGAATACAGCCTTCCTTTAGGCTGGCATCAACCTCCCCAGTTTCTGTAAACAAACTTATCGCCTGCTTAGAAGTAAAACAGAAGGGAAATGGGCCAGGAGATTATCCAGTATGGTTCTGAATGAGCATTTCAAGTGGCAGAGACCTCAGGAGTCCTATAGTTACCATTGCTGGAAAACAATTCCTAGCTAACATAGACATAAAAAGACCCACCCAAGTAGGAGAAGGGCTGCAAAGCTAAGGAACTAGGAGAAGCCATGAAAGAAAATACATTATTAAGGAAAAAGAAAAAATCAAAGCAAGAACACCAAAGGGGAAAGAAATAAGTCTCCAGGATTAGCAGGGTGAAGTACAGATTTAAGAAAGATCCATTATGTGAGTACAGCTTTATAAAAGCTTACAACACAGCGACCTTTAAAAATAGCTTTATTTCTATTGCCAAAGCACCACCACAACCTGCATCAAATAAAGTTACAATTCGTCAAGGAGCTGAATGCACTGGCTTTAATGGGATTTCATGGTGCTCAGTAACTTGCAGGATTAGGTCCCTACCACAAAGCACTAAATTGTCTAAGAAAACACACAGGAGGAAACAACAGCAAAACAACCCTGGAGAGTTACACTGTGCACAATCTTTTACATATAACTCTATCAGCTGTACAATAACAGATACATTCAATATCCCAAGCTGGAATTCTTATGCTGATGCAGGGTACTGAATGCTTTTAGAAAATGCACTACCTTAGCTGCTTCATGCTAGATTACAGCAAACAACCAGGCTTTTTCTTGTGTGCTTCGGGGTGGGGGGAGGGTTACCCCTTTTTTTCTGTGACTTATTGCTTATGAAAGTCATTGATGGCAACAGTTGGGCTACCTCCTATCCCAAATCATCCCTTATCAATTACCACCTTGCAAAGCCTGCACATCCAAAGCACTGGTTATCTGAACTGCTGTGGGACAATGTTGTTAAGGTTGTGGTTACATCCCTTGTTCCTTGGGCCACACTAACATTTAAACGTTGTTAAACCTGGGACTGTCAGCTTCTTAAGAATAAATGCTGAGTGAGGCAGGCTGTGGGATGACCACAGCACAGCTCCCAGGGTACTGCCTCATTCACTGGCAAGACTCAAGCAGGGGGAATGGCATGGCCCATGCCCCTTGGCAGCGTCTCTGCGTGAGGAGGCTGCAGCCAGGAGGGGGTGGTTGACACGGAGCTGTGCCAGGCAGCACTGCTGAGCAAACCCAGGATGGATATTCACAAGGGACTGCATCCCTAAGTGAACAACAGAGGTTCTGAAGTTAAGCATCTGTGGGCACGGACATTTGACATCCCTAGAGGTTTCAGGAGTTTCTTTTGGTGACTAGGGCAACATTCTACATAATTTTTAGTAAGAAAAGCACACTGGCACTCCAGGAGCAGGGATATGCCACCAACAGCATTCTTATGCTCTCCCTTCTTCCAAGGATCAGGTTAGAGAGGCATTTACACAAAAATAGCATCATGCTTTTCATTACTATTGTTTTTCATTGTGTCTTCAAGGCATATGGTAACAATCACAGAGGAAAGGACTTATGCTTTAAGTATTTACCTGGAGACACAGCTACATGTGCAATTTGCACAAACCCAGGTGAAGAGATGCCAGCAGGTAGGGATATGCTTATGGAGCGATCACTCTGTGGTCACTGCAAAAGGGGATGAGGCTCTGGGTGTGGGTATTGCTGCTGGCAGAATGTGAGGGTGACAGGAACATCCCCCCTCCCCCCAAATAAAGCCTAAATAAATAAAGGAGTTGCTTGCAGTAGAAAAGACAGTGTCACTTGCAATAGAAGAAAAGACCCTGCAGGTTGCTTCCTGCTGCTGAGTAGTCTGCCTATATTCAAGCTAAGCCTGCAGTCCCATCAGTGAGGACTGTAAAGCCAAGCTGAGTTTGAACTCACCAGCAGTAAGGTTGTACAAGCACATCAGCCTGGTAGCCTTCCCTCTGAGAGCGTTTGTCAAGGCTGACAATCCCTGCTCAAGGGACTTGAGATCAGAACTGAAAGGGATGCTTGTAGGTCAGGTTTAAACCTCCAGAGTCTGTGGGTGGGTGAACAAAGAAGGGGTAGGCATGTACGTAAAAATAAAAGACCGCAAGACACCTGGTTTCTCAATACTGCTACTAGCCTATTCCTTCCAACACCATTAATAGCATGCCAGACTTCACAGAAACAAAAGCAAGCAGCCAGGCTCTTCCTCCCTCGAACAATAAAATAGAATAGTAAATCAGAGGCAAAGACTGATTCAATTAGCCCAAGATCTTTTTTGATAAAGATTACTCAAATAAGCCACATACGGAAGCTCTCCGCATTTACAACATTTCTGCACCATTATTTGTAATAACATGACACCTCACTTTCCAGAAGGTGCCACACTGGATACTAATAGCACACTTATTATTAGATTTTCTGCATGGTTACATAAGCCTGCAAAAGGGGAAAAATGTAAATGATTCAAGAAGATATTCGTCTTGTGGTTCTCCTGAAGTCTTTAGTATCTGAAGATTGAAGATGATCCCTCCTGGCAAGAAACAATCAATTTTTATGCTTCATTAAAAGAGTTCTTTTAGTACTTTTAACAAAATGCTCAAAGGCAAGTCAAGCAAAGAATACATATTTTTTTTTAATCTAAACATTCTGCGCTAAATTTTACTCTCAGATCTTCCAAACTCTTTTCCTAAAATTAAAATGAAGCTGTGCATGCAACTTTGTGTTTATTTTTTCCTCGCAATCTAACTATGATCTGAGGACATTTTACCGTGTCTAAACCCAACTGCACAAGTGGGCATGAATTTCAAAAAAGGACATAATAAGGGTAAAAGCAAGGGGGGTATACCTCTGGGAACACTGAAGCAAGAAGACTTTCACCATAATATAAGGTCGTAAGTCAGTGTCAGCTCTGCCAGAATAACTTACCCATGCAGACACACAGGCAGTAGGTGCTCGAGAACCTGTTCACCTGCATGACCAAGAGCACTTCTGCTCCATTATTCAGAAATGCACAGGTGTTAGCAGTGATCTCTTAACTGCACGATGACTTATCCAATCCCCAGGGGACCTTCTCCCCGAAATCAGTCAGTGTCATACACATCCCCCAAGTCCATCTCTGCATTCACTGGATCTAAGCCTGCCGGCCTCCCTCCGGAAATACTGTCTAACATGACACACATCCAGAGGAATGGTGGGCTATGCCACTGCTATTAACCAAATTTATCTGGCATGACTTTACAGGTCCTTCAGCCATATCACAACACTACACACAGCATCCTACAACACAGCAGAAGCAAGAAGGGTTTACTACACACTACAGCATCTGTCCTTACCTATCAATGAGTAGAATGCTAATTTAAGTGTCATGTTGTCTCATACTTCACTGCTGTGCAAATGGCACATAAATGCTGCTGTCACTGGTGCATAGGGATTGCTTGCAGATAAGTGCAATAAATCTAATACAAGTTCAGAGGGTTGCCTGACAAGTAGCTGCATGCTACTTGTTCTTCACTGTTCTTCTCCCTTTAAACATAAATGGTCTCTAGTAAACTTACTTTTTGGAGGACTCAGCGCTCTCGCCTTATTGCATATGGAACAGTCCCCAGCCCGAGGCAAGCCTCTGGCAGGAGCAGGGAATGAGGTGGACATCACCGACACAGCAGAAGGTTTTGCCATTGCACTGCCAGATCTAACACCTCTCTAGATTTTGAAGACAGCTCGACAGCTGGCTCACCTTGTTTCTGGCAAACATGTTACTCCCACAGCTCATCTGCAAAGACATACAGTGCCTTCTGAGACGCTCACTGAATTGCCCATGAGAGGAAAGTTTTAGGGTACTGTATTACTGTACCTTCATCTACTGAAAAAAAAAGAAGAAATAAGGAAAAAAAATCAACTACTAAGAAATTGCTAAGCCTTTACAGACAGTATACTGTGGCAAGGGTTTTTTAGATCCTGCATCCACGTCATGGTACAGTACGCCAAATTCAGCCTGGTTTCTTTACCTAAACTACAGCTGGTAGTAGCTATGTTCTGTCTGTACACCCCTGATAAGACGACCCTGATAAGCAAGCCAGGATGCAAAAGGGTACTGTAAGAAGCAACCATTACATTCTGGAGAAGCAAAACCATGACCAGAACTTGGGGATTCTACCTTGTGATCTCTGTTTGCAAGAAACAAAATGATTTTGTGTACTGATGGTCCTCAAATCCCCTGATGAATTTTCGTAACTCTGTGATTCCAGCATTTTGAAAAAGGCCTTTTCTTTCCTGCAGTACTCCCTGAAGGGCCTACAGGTAGCTTTGAACAAACATCAGAGTACATCTGCATTCCTGCTCAGCTCATTGCCAAAAATGTACTTTGTGTGGACCAGCACTTTTGAACCTCTAGACTTAAGTTAGGCTTCTAAATCCAGTTTTAGGAACCTGAAAAATTATTGGTTTTCAGACATGCCAGGCAGCTGCATCTACTTGTTACTTATAGAGAGGATGCAGTTGTTCAGCACCTTTGAGTATTGGACCAGCTTTATTTAGGTCCCTAACTTCAATCACCAGTAGAACAGCAGAGTCAAGTGAGATTCGAATCCTTTTCAAAGTGTCATGCTTTTTATACGAGTAAGTGATAAAGCTGCCTGTATTAGGGAACACAAAACCAAACAGCTACTTGGAGCCACTTGTACCAGTGACATCCCACATTTAAGTAATTCCATTCAAGTGTAAATGAGGTGCATTGCAATTTCAGGATTATTTACTACATTTGTTTAGTACAATCACTTTGCAGGATGCCTGAAAGCACTTTATTTGCAGAGCTGCAAAAATTGCCCCTAGGAATATGGATACAAGGTTTAGCATTGTATTTTTCTGGAAACACTGAAAAATCTGAATAGAAAAAAACAAAAAAAAAGCCACAGAAACACATGTTGGGAAACCTGGAAGAAGGGCATAATGTCCTTTTGAAGATGCAGCTCTCAAACGAGAAGGAGAAATGCTTGCTTGTTCTTCATGCAGGTGGAAGCTACTTGTATTTATGGAGGTATAAGAAGCAAAAAAGATTAAAAAGGACTAATCTGAAATGTCCTGACTAACTCACTATACCAAGATTGAATTTGTAAGCAGATTATTATATTAATTATTTACAGTCTTGCCTTAAGAGGATGTAGATTTTTGTGTGCATATGCACATTTGGATTTTTTTATACATTTATAACTGCTGATGTGAAGAGTTTTGTTCTTTGCCTCAGAAGAAATGCTCTGTTCTGCCTTCATTTACACTGATCTAACTCTAAAATCCAACAGTTACATTGCTGTAAAATTACTATTATCAAGGGGAAGAACATTCTAAAATTATCTCTTCAGCAGAGAGCACGAAGCCTGAAACTCTCAATGCTTTCAACACCATTTTATCGGGACTGTGATCTCGGCACGGCTGGTAGTGCAGCCAGCCGAAGCCATGAAAGGGAGCTTTGTGCCCAGCTCCACACCAGGCCATGTAAGACTTCCAGCTTTTTGACTGGCCGACAGGGGTGTTGCTCTTAGTAACACAGCAAGATTGATTAGGTACAATAAAAAAAAGGGCGTTTGGAAAGACAGCAGTGAATAAAGTTCCTCCTCTATGAATGCTGCTACAGTGCATGCAAGCAAAAAAACTGCCGAGTAGTCAAAAAAAGGCAAAATGCTCAAATATTTCAGATGTTCAACTATTAAGGAGATTCAGAGATTTGTTTATAATGGGACAAACCTCAGCCCTGACTGATCCAGAATGAATGCAGCATGGTATCTCTGGTGAAGCACACACAAACCTACAACTGTATCTGCAGCTTATCACCCCATGAAGGAGCACCCATCTGCTTTCACTATCATTGTGCCATTTGCCTTCAGAATCTTATTCTGACTTCTGCTAGTACTTTGCTCCCATGGGTATAGGCTGACCAGCAGAAAGACATCTTCCCTGGAGAGTTGCCCTCCTTCAGAAGGCTCCAGCAGACAGATCCTAGACAGGATGCCAGGGAGCAGAAATGACAGAAGTGAACCAGCCTCCTCTCTGATGATCCATGTCCCATTTCTACCCCTTTGGTGCTGTTTCAGGAGATCTAGAAAACAGCTTTTTCCTAGGAAGACAAGGGTAGAGGGAGGCAGTCCTGTTGGCCAGCTGAGGGCCACAGAGGCAGCTCCTTCAAAGGGTGCTCCCAAAGCAGAAGGAACAGATTAGGACCAACATTTCTGTTGTAGGCTGTATGAATCCCACACACTCAACAACATTTTGTGGATTTTTCCATGACAGACCCCTGAACCAGGTGGCATGTAACCTGGATCCACAGACATCTGTAAAATTTGCCCTGATGTATTTGCACTGTAGTAAAGATTTCACCAACAAATGTGCTAGTTGCAAAAGGTTCCAAACCTATCAGCTAATCTTTTCCCAAGATGATTAAGAACGAATAACACAGCACTGAAGTTTTACTCATCTGTCAAAAAGTATGACTCACCATGGGCAGGTGGCGAGCACCGTACACCACAACTGGCACACAGGAGGGCTTCCTGACTCCAAACAAGATGTCCCCCTGCTACCTCCACTCTGCCTCTCCATGCGAAAGCCGAACATGGAACAGACAGTCATGCTTTTCTCCTGGCTCTTGCCGGCTCCTCAAACTGGACAGACAGCTGCCTGCCACAGGAAGTGAGCAGAAAGATGATGGTCTCAAAGAAGATGTGAGATGGTGATGATTCAGTGCTCACAGTGCTCTCTTGGCCCATGGAATGGCTTTTAAATGACCTCCTTCCACACTTCATTGTTCCATGATGTCTTCATAGGGTTCAACTTAGATTTTGGGCTGGGTAACCCTCTTTCTCCCTTGGACTTTTCCCTTTCCTCTACATTCCTCATACACGTGCCTGTTTCTTAGCATTTATATAGCTACCCATGAAGAGATACTCAAATTGTATACACAAAGAAATGCAGAATGGACCAGCTTTGCTGCAAATCCCTGCAGAGACAAGCCCAGCTAGTCTCTCCCCGTGCTACAAAGTTTGCAGAGCTGCTTTAAATATCTCTTCTCTTCAGAACACAGATTGGCTCATCGAGGTGGTATATACACATTACTCTGTATACTCTGTATGTGTGAACATATGTTTGATAGCTAGATCACTCTATTCCAATACATAAAACCGTGTATACACTTGTTCTTTTAAAACCTCGCTGCTGCTGACTTTCGCAGAGGTTCCCTCCAGGAATCTCACTCCTCTCTGCCCCACTCGCCCCTGGGAAGGTTTTCCTCCAGCCATGAGCAGGACTGTGAGGCTGGCTCCAGAGCAGAGCAACGATGCTGCGAGCATCAGCCAGAGGGGGCTGCGAGAGTGTGTTGTGAGATGCAACAGCCTCGAAGGGCTGAGGCTTTTCTCGCTTGCGTAAACCATTTCTTGAAATAATAATGCCTAAAATAGTGCAGCAAGTCTTCAGGTTCCTCTCTTTTTTAATGCATGCAGAATTAGGCAGCCAGGATTGGAGAGGTACATCTGCATGCAGGCTGGCTATTAGCGCTGGATACCTGAATATCTGTGTGCAAAAGCAGTTGGATCCTGGTTCCACCAAACTCATGGAAATGGTGCTGTGTGTTCGATCCCCAAGCAGTTTGTTTGCAGGGTCTCTGTGGTTCGGCGTTTCCTTACACAGATAGATGTTAACAGTAAAGAAAGGGGCCAGACTTCTTGGGATAATGCACTTGATGGTGATAAAAATGTTTCCATGGAGCTTTCCAGCAAAACAAAAATTGCTGCCCTTTATCTGATGTGCACACATTTCATACTTGCAATATGTCTAAAGTGATTTTATGACTAAATCCTGGGAAAAATGCAAAGAATGCCTGGCTAGAAGCATACTTTTCCAGTAAAAACACAACATGGCTTATTAACTGCGGCACTTGGAGAAGGCTATTCAACATGAAGTGCATTTTTTTTAGCTCGAGACCGAAAACATGTGTTCAGATATACGTTTTCTTTGGCTTCAGGCACCAATTTGACTGACTACATTAGAGGGGTCTCCAAACCCTTTTAGTGTACACTAGCTTCAGTACAAACGAAGTGGTATTCTATTAAACATGCCACGGTACTGCAGCTGAAGGCAAGGTTAAAACCTCCTGACTTTTCAGAATATATTAAGCAGAAATAATGGAAACAAAAAGCTCCATTAGGTACCTCGTTAAGATTTTTGTAGTTGCTGATCAGCAACCTTGTTATGGCAACACTTTTCAAAGTCACTGCAAGAAATGTTAATTGTGGCAATGGCGGGTGGGGACAGCGCACAATGAACTGCGGGAGCAGTACTATTAGTGTTACCGTGAGAACAGATTATGCCATTTCCATTCTATCTTTGAATTCTGGTGGGTGTAGGGTGATGTGACTCTGAGTGATGTCAGATTACCCAGCCTACATTTTTCTTGGAAAGATGCTCCTTCCTCCACTTCTCTCGCAGGAGGGCTTGTAAATACTGCGCTTAGGAAATTTCAGCTTTATCAGACTCTGAAACGATCCCCGGGCTATCCGGATTTTTTTTTTAGTTGCGCAACTGGAAGGTGTACGCTTATTGAATACCTGGGAACACCAAAATATGCTCACTTGGTCTTGTGAAATGGTGAGAACTGATAACAAGGGGTAGTTTTCTGCACTAATCCCCAGGAAACAGGACTTCACTCTCCCCAGTGCGGGCTGAAATCCAGACGATCTCCGCCACATTTGTAAGCGGGTCACAATGTCACTCCTCTTCTCTCCCATTAAAAAACTAATTGTAAAAGCTTTTGTCTCTAATCTGTAGCTAACAAACTGGCAACTCTGCACAAAGGGGACGAGTGCAACTCAGTCCAACACGCCTGAAGGGTACTCTATCTCCACAGCGTGAAACTACAATACAAGAAACTGCCCAGAATACAACCCATCAGGAAATGCAATCAAAACCTGGGTTTTGCTTTGAAACAGATGTGGATTTGCACACCTCTGCTCCCCGCTCCCTTCCCCAGTATTAAACAAGACACCATGCAGCAGAGGGGTGCACAGGGGTACACGACTGTGCAGGGCTGCACACCCAGCACCAGGCACTAAGCCTCGGTTGTGCAGCAGGCAGACATCTCCCAGGCAGCTCCGCTAAACGCAGAAAGAGCGAGCAAATTTCCTCCCTCCCTGCTCCAACACATGCACAGAGGCTGCAGGACAGGCAGCCAAACCATGAAGATTACTCAGTTTACATTTGAGCCAAAGATAAATGATTTTAAACTGCAGTCAGGGCTAAAACATGCTCCCTCCTCTCACTCCTGAGGCACTTTTCCCAATCACGTGGATAGGTCATGCTGGCACTGGCTCTGTTCAACCAGGTGATTTTTTTTTCCCTATCGGGAGCTGCGGACTGTGCTCCTGTGAGAGAATAGATCGGGACAGATTATTTATTACTCATTTTTGTTGTGCTGCCCCAGGTGGGGAGGCAGAGATGCTGGTCTGGTTCAGTTTATCACAATATACCAAAAGCCTGACATTTCTACTCACTTTGGCAGCATATATGAGGGTGGGCATACTCCTTGCCCTTCCCCTCCCATACTGGAAAGTAACTCCAGTAACACTCAAACCAGTAAAAACCACCTGGAAACAGAATCAAGTCCAGAAAGAAACAGACATCAAGCTCTGCTGATTTCTACTGCTACTGAACTCACACAGGACTGAGCTGGGATGCACTACACAGATCATCTCCTTTTCTGTGAAAATCACTTGTACAACACTACTCTCCCCTTCATACTGCATCAAACAAGCTCCTAGTGATACTAAAAGGGGAGGTCTGCTGATGCCACAGCTATGAGATGGTGCCTACATTAATCATTTCGCCTCCAGCTCTTTAAATGCTTGAAAAAGCTCCCTCTCAGAATGAAAAAAAGAACTGCACATGCCATGTTCAGAAGCATTTGTTTCTTTTCTGAAGTAAACACAGGAATTGAATTATTCTTTTTCCTACAGAAAAATATGATGCAGGGTTTTTTCCACTGGGTTAAGACAAAAAGAAAAAAACAAGAAAAAACACATCTGAAATCCACAGTTTTGAAACTTTCTATTTTAACATCTTTCCAACATGCACTGAAGCTTTAAAAATTAATTCTGAAACTTGCTGAAAAAGAATAAAAAGTAATTTTCAGGTTTGATGATACTTCCCTCAAACATACACTCTTACATAAGAACACATGCAAACTTTTCTATTAGAAAAGTCATTCATGCAGGGAAAGAAGTCTGTCCCCAGGTGTGCACAGAAATCCCACTACGAGAAGCTGGAAGGATGGACAGAGCAGCTAAAGCAGTCTTCAGTACACACCTGTGTCAGGAAACATTGAAGAACTCCTCAGCTCATCTCACAAATGTGGATACTCAAGTGTGATGGGAAAGTAAGAGTAACACCACCTTCTTTGAGGTTAGTCTGCTGGTAATTACAGATGTGTTAATATGTGCACATGTAAAAGGCGAAGACTTTCTCATACATGGAGATGTGTTTTTATTCATCTTGAGGCTAGTGTGCAGGATTCTCCCTCTGCTGCACAATTCTACCCCTCATGATCATCCCTTGGTTCCTTCTGTTTCTGCCTGATTCTCCTATAACCTTTCGATGCCTGCTCTTTACTCCTAAAATACACTTACCGCTGAGCCATTTATATCTCATCCAAGATGCATGTCTCACACTTGGCACACCTGATGAGCCCTAAAGGGAGCTGCTGCCATGTGAGGCTGATTTGCTCTACACTTAGTGCCGCCTCATGCGTATCAGTGTCCCATTTATCTTTACAGTTTCAACCCAGACCCGCTGATGCGCCGCCCGCAAATGTCAGGATGAGCTCTGAGTTGTCTGTTGCTCACTTCCTCTGCCTCTTAGATCTGCGAGGGAATCTTTGAATATTCTGCTGACCCACCGAAATTTTTCTGGTGCTTCTTAATTTTTGTGTGCTTACCCTGATCTATAAACCAGTCCCTTGCACATTGTGGTTTGTTAGCAAAACGTAAGCAATTTTTCTCCAAGCATCTTTCTTGCTCCTTTACTCTTATCTATTTTAAGTAACTTTCAGCTGAGAAGAATGTCAGACTGACTGGTCTGGAGACCAAGGTATTTCAGAGAGAGAAGCCAAGCACAACTCCCTTCCTCTATGAAAAGGTAAAGGTGAGCTCTCTATCCTCTTCAAAACTGCATCCTCTTTCAGTCTGCCTCAACTGCTCAAAAGTCCCTGTTCACCAAACTGATGTGCTGCTGGGCAGGTACAAGACCCAACCTGTTCACACAAATCCCTTTGAAGGGCAGGACTCAAATCCCTAGATCAAGCAGGGTAAGTCACACTGGTAAAGAGGTTGCTCTCTACTTCTGTACAGTCCCATACCTCCACGGATGATGAACAGAGGCAGTCCTAGACAATGTACCTATATAGAAAGGCTTCATCAGAGAGCCACAGGGAGCCAGAAAATGGGCAGGCCCATGTGGAGCCTTCCCAGCAGTCAGTCCAAGCAGACACACCAGCAAAATGTCCCTGTCTGAATTGTGCCCACACAGCCAAGACAGCTGGTAAGAGTGAGTATCTCACTTCTCACTCCCCCTCTGGGGGAGGACAAGACTCTCTGTTTAGCCCTTGAAGGGGAAAAAATCAGGATCTTGGCCTTCCAGTTCTGCTGTCAGCAATGCTGAAATCCTCATCTGATTCCATAAGAAGAAGAAAGTGGCACCAGAGGAGCAACAAGGACAGCAGTAACAGGTAGCTACTACCCACAATCCTTCAAAACCACTCTTTCCAGTTGAATGATTTCTCCACCTGAGAAATTAGTTTCACTGAGCAAACAAAAGTCTTGCCATACTCTAAAAAATTCACTCATTCAGAGGCAAACAGGTTGGCTTCCACAGAGAAAGCTAAGCATGAGCCACAGAAATGGCTGCTGAGGAAGGCAGCAATGCAGTTGAGTCATTAGGTTAAAATTAGTGCACCAAAGGATGGGGAAGACAGGCATTTCATAGAATATTCTGTTGTGGTTTAACTTCACCTGGCAACTAAGCATCACAGAGCTGCTCGTTCTCTTTCCTCCGGTGGGACAGGGCAGGAAATTGGAAGGATAAAAGTGAGAAAACTCGTGGGTTGAGATAAAGACAGTTTAACAGGTAAAGCAAAAACCAGGCACACAAGCCAAGTGAAACAAGGAATTCATTCACCACTTCCCATCAGCAGGCATGTGTTCAGGCAGGAAAGCAGGGCTCCATCATACATAACGTTGTCTTGGAAAGACAAATGCCATCACTCTGAATGTCCCTCCCTTCCTTCTTCTTGCCCCAGCTTTATATGCTGAGCATGATGCCATATGGTCTGGAATATCCCTTGGGTCAGCTGGGGTCTGCTGTCCTGGCTGTGTCACCTCCCAACTCCTTGTGCACCCCACAGTGGGGGGTGCTGTGAGGAGCAGAAAAGGCCTTGACACGGTGCAAGCCCTGCTCAGCAGTAATGGAAACATCCCTGTGTTACCAACCCTGTGTTCAGCACAAATCCAAACACAGCTTCATATGAGCCTCTGTGAAGAAATTTAACTCTATTCCAGCCCAAACCAGCACAATTCCTCTGAGATCTAACTGTCATGACAGACAGAACCATTTAGAAAATATCTCAAAATCTGAGTCTAGCAGGTCTGCTTACAGAAAAGCTCAAAGATAATACAGGGAGGGATCATACTTTCTGTTGAATTCTACAGGACGTAGCAGAAACACAGCTCCTGTTTCTATCATTCTTTACTACTGTTGTGATTCAGCTGCTTCTTGATTGTAAAATGAAATTAAAAAACAAATAAAAGGCAAAGAACACCTCACAAATAGGGCTAAAAAAATCACTACTTTCCTTGCAGATCTCAAGCATGGGCTTTAATTCAAAAGGTTCACAACCATTTTGAACCATCTCTGTTTTCTACAAGCATACATTTAAGAAGATACAATGCTGTCTGAGAGATGACCCCGACTGCTCCTTTGAAACAGGCTTACAAACAATGAAAACAACAAAAGCACATTAACAAGTAGAAGCATGGTTCATTATTTGCAGGCATTACTCAGTGTTGATAAACGCTGATAAAAAAATGAGTAAATCAGGCAACCAAAGCCCAGTGTATTACTAAGTGACAAAATAAACCTTGAAAACCTTGATTTGCAAGCAAACCCTATTTTGGGTTGTTGAAAGCAGCCAGCCAGCCAGCAGCAGCATATGATGTGCACAGTGACCAACTGCTACATTGGTTCGCCACCATCCATCACACAAATTGATTAAATATAGTCCATATCAGTCATTTAATATAGGAGAAATAAAGTCATTGTAATAGAATAAAGTTTTCAGGATCGATACTTCCTGCTAAGGAAATAAATGTTTTGACAATACCTTGATATATATTTCTGCCTTGCACCCCATCCTTGCTCTGGTATTTCAATGGCAGCAGGAAATCATTAACCTTGCTTTTCTGAGACCTGGGAAAGTACAAAACCCAGCTGTAGCATCTAAACCTATATGAAGCCACACAAATGCTCTTCCTCACTTGGGGAGCTCTTGGAAAGAGGAAACACAGTACTGAAACACCAGGTAGCTGCAGACACATGATGCTGACAGCCTGGTCTACACACTGCAGCAGAGCTCTGCATTGGGAACACCATGCAGGAAAATGTGTGCCCGCTCCCTGACCTTCTCCTCAGGAAGCACCTGAGAATGCAACCTGTGCAAGCTTTAGGTGAACAGCCATCTCAGCCACAGACCTTCCTCTCTCTAAAACTTCATTGTACGGACTTAAGCTGAAGGAAGTGAAAGGTTTTTCTCCTTAGATTCTCCATGGATTGGCAAAGAGAATAAAGAATCAGCAATCCAAAATCCCACAGCTGCCTGGGAAGGGGGAGATAAACATTTCCATGCCATTCTTTTAAAGAAAACTTAATGGCAAGTAAAAACTGTGAAGGATATTGTGTTGCAAACATAAGTGACAGAAAAAACTTGGTAGGCTTATTAATAGAAAAACAAAGTCCCTAGTTTTCATCATACATATTGCAGCTTTCCAGCCATGCACTGGAAAATTAGCTTTATGGCCAAGAAAACAAGAGACATAACTATGGAGACCAAGCCCCTACATGAAAAGTGGAATTTAAGAACTTATGACTTGCTTGGATAGAGCAGAAAAGTGAATGAGTAAAACAGGCCTGTTCTGCTCAGTCATTCTCACTTGTAATGGCTGCATGCAGCTTGCCAACAGCTCTTCCTCAGCCGCGGAGAACAGCCTGACAAGCCCGTTCCAAGTGAAGTATAAAAAAGTTTATCACTAGGTAGTTTTACAGTAAGGCAACTTCTGCTCTCTTTCATTAGTTTTTTTGGGGTTTTGTACAACGAGCAGAGACAGTTGCAGGGCAGAAAGCTGAACAGAGAGGGATTTTTGTGTTTCCAAAAGGAAATCCCTATTCAAATATATGCTAAAATACAGTGCTCTTAGAAACCCCCGTGTGATTTCCAGACATGGTCAGTGTTGGCACCGCCCACAGACAGCACGGGAGGAGGGAGAGATGCCTCAAAGGTGACCCCTGCCCAGATCCCTGCCCAATGCAGGGCCTCTCCTGTGCCTTTGTTCGGTGTAGATCAAATGACTCGAGTGACGTGGCTTCCACCCCTTCCCGCCAGGGACTATTTCACAGTCTAAGAGATCTTACTAGATGGAAGTGTTTCTGGATTTCAGCCTATATTTTCTGCACTAAAGTTTATCCCACTAGTCCTAGTCATAGGACCTTGGACCACCCAAAACACTTTTTCAAATTTGGATATTTATAACCCCTCAGGTGCAGCACTGGTAGTTTTAACATCACCCTATTCCTTCACCCTCTTTGTCTCTCACTCACACAAACCGAACATATTTAATTCTTAATCTTTCTTCTCCTCTCTAGTCCATTAATCACTTTTGTTGCAGCTGTCTGAATTCCCTGCAATTTGCCAAAGTCTTTCTGGTAATGAAAGACCCACACACATAAGAACTTTGTATTCCTTAAAGTGCTGCCTGATAAAAGACATGGAACTAATATGCACGCACACAGAAACATGCCAGACATTTTCCAAATTCGTTCTTTTTATAGAGAGAGCTTAACTTCTTTCAGGCAGGAAGCAAAAGGCATTTGTCTTTTTAAGTTCCCTAACAGAGGTGTAAAAGCCACACACTGTACTTTTTTTTCAGATAAGAAACTGCCTGACTCCCAACTGCTTTCCACAATTGCTCATTCCGCCTTGCAAAAGCCGCGTATTTATTGATGCCTACCTCTTCCAGTTCTTTAAGGAATCTGACATTAAAACTTCATATTCTGGTTTTCAGAAATCGTTTGTCTCGCCTTCAGGAGCAGTTCAGTGAGAGCTGCTTAACAGCAACCTGTACCCACCCCTCGCTCTCTCCTTTGCCTACTTTTTGTTAAAAAAAAATGGTCAGGGAGACAGGTTGCAGATATGAATAGAAAAATCCAATTCAACATTCCCTTTCCTTAGATTTTTAAAATTTCATGTTGTTGATGAACAACAAAACAACACAGAGAAAGCAGAATTTCCTTTGGGACACAGAGTAAAACTTTTGTCACCCTGATGTGCAAGTGCACCTGTGCTCCAGAGATCCTGGGCTGATTTTGGACAAATATATCACTGATCTCTGTGCATCTGCTACCTTCTCCCAGAAGGGGCTTTTATACAGAATATATACTTTAAAGCATTAAACCCTGAATACTTTAAAGGCTATTCAGTAACTACCAACCACTGCAGAAGACCAACTTCCTAGCTATAGTTTGGGGTCAGATATACAATAAAGACCTTGATTTTGCTGTCAGATGTGACTTCACGTGATTTTAAGTCCTACTTAATTGCAGCAAGAATAGGAAAAAAAATGGGTACAAGAGTACATATGACATCCAAATGCACTTTAAAATGAACATTCATTGACTGCAAGGCAGGGAAGAGGGAGAGAAGTCTTTGCAGACTGATGCCACTTACCTGCAGGCAAGTTACTTCCTCTAGTAAGACAACTGTGAGTATCTAGCATTAGAAGTAATTTTCTTTCTTACAAATGCCTAGGGCATTTTTATAGTAGAGAGTTGCAAAAAAAAGCCAAAACCCCAAACATGCTCAAATAGCCCCTGAACACCAGACTATTTCCCTTTTTTTAGTCTATTTGTAGGTTTACACTATCCAATACACATTAAGAAGACACCCAAAACTCTGCTCTACTCACTTGTTTCATACCAACAAAACATGTACATGCAAATATCCTGAGCATAAAGAGAAACTCTTAAAGTCATTATGACATTATTTGTACCCTGAAGCAAGTCATAATTTGTATGCACCCTGCCAAGTACTTTCTGTCAAAGCTAAAGTAATTATTGAGAAGTATGAAAGCAGGTGTCACTTCTGGCAAGTTGTAAGATGGCTTTATATTCTCAGTTGCAATGGGATAAAAATGATCCCTAAAAAGAGCATAGCAGGCTATTACTTTATATCCAGCATATATGTGAAACATAACAGTTGCTGCCTGTACTTTTTTTTTCTTGTCTTTGGTATTTAATTAGAGATTCGAGCTCCTAAAAGACAAAACCTAAAAATATGTGCAAAATCAATCCCATTTTGCATAATTTCTATTTAGTTTCATAACCAACTGTCAAGCCATCTGACCCTCATTTGCATGTGCTACAAGGCAGGCAGCCGAGCTCGCTTCCACCACAGCGAGACACAGACTTTGTCCCCGCTCACTCCCACATACGAACCTCCGGCTTCTTGGATGAATCTCTGCTATAGCACTTCAGGACAGAGGGGACAGCAATTGTTATGATTACGGGGCCAAAACCTTTCCAACTTGGGTGCCTAAATTTAACCACATAACTCCATCTTTAGGCATCTGGATAAGCTGCTAGTGTTTCAAAGGTGCTGAGCGCCCAGCATCTCCTACTTGTTTCTGTCAAACTTGCCAAAAAGAACATCTGCCTTTAATTAATTCCGAGAGCTGCAGGTATGCAGGACCTTTGAAAGCCATCCCGCTTATTTCAGTCTCTAAATATAAATCCAGGTGCCTACCTCTAGGCAGTCAACTTTTAAAACGCTGAAAAAGAAAAAAGTAGTCTTATTAAAGAAATAATAAATATAAAAAACCCCACACGCAGATATTCTCAAGGCCTTTGGAGTCTTGTTCCATACTTGACATATGACGTGATGAAAAAGAAAGTAGATCTGATTTTGTCAGAAAGTAGCACTTCATGCTGTAACTGGAGTACATACATTGCTAGTAATTAACATAATTGTAGTAAGGAAAGACATTCTGGGAAACTTTCTTCAGAAGCTGCTCCTCTTCCTCAGATAAGCAACTAAGCAAACCAACCCCCCAAAGCAGTTGTATTTATGCTAACAGCTTAGGGAAATTGTAAATTTACTAGTGCATTTATTATGCAAGTTTATTTTATTTTTCTTTCATTCAGCCAGACACCCACATTCTTGACAGTGTAGAACTTGAAAAGATTTCTTTTTTATTTAAAAACTGCAAACAGAAGAAAAATACAGGCTACCACCTGCCTCTGCAAATCCTTCACATGTGCATTTGTGTGTCTGAGCACGAAGCAACTGACTATCCTGTTAAGAATAATATTCAAACACGGCAGCAATATTCCACCCTACAACAGGGCACTGACTCAAAAGGCAACATGACAACACACGTCTGCATGTGCATAAAATGCTGTTCTGCATCAGGGACCAGGAATGCCTTCCTGTAAGACCAAGAGGTGTTCTCCCTACGGCTGATCAGAGAAGTTCCTGGCTGCAGAATAGAGTGCTGTTGGACTCAATGAAAAGACTCACTGCTCTGGGGCTGTCCTATTTCTATTCAGGACATGCCAGGTAAGGTGTATGCATGTATGTGCCTTCCTTATGAGCATGCAGGATCACATCTTTGCTTCGGAGTAGAAAAAAATGACACAAACCAGGTCTACAATACATACACACCATGCAGTTATTCTGTACCTGTGAGGGGGAAAGGCTCATACTGCCACATCTGAATCCACACAGTTTCAGACACTGTACTGGATCCTGAACTGAGCCGCCAGAGGGACAAAATTCTCAGAACAAAGAAAAAAATATCATCATTATTACTGTTATTATTAGTATTTTATTTTCTTTTAAAAAGCCTCAGATTCCAAGCAGGTTCAATCTCTAGATGGGAAGGGAAAGGGAAAGGAAACCATGCCTGGGGAAATACACTTATGGAAATTCTACATAAGTCTCATGTAACTACAAGGGATAGGACAGTACTCCACAAAAGGTCTAGTTTCCACCACGACCAGGATGACACCTGGCTCAGCCCTGCCTCCAGCAACCTGAAGAAGCTGCAATTTGCTGTTACCATTGCTGTCATTTCAAAATTTCTCCCACAGTGACCACATGGGCCACCACTTCTCTGCCACGCCACATTCCCAGAGCTGGTGCTGCCCTAGGCCTCGCTGTGCAAGCTCTCCACAGTCAGGATGGCACTGGAGGATTTATCCTTTCTATCTTCAGTTTGCAAACACTGTTCCCAAATCTTAGGCACAGGCATGCAGGCAATTACCACCTCCTCCTCACCCACAGGAGCCCCAGCAGGCTGCAGCCAAGCTCACTTTGCGGCCATGCTATGGCAGGCAAATCCCCACACCTGCTCCAGCGGCTCGTTGAAAATGCGTTTTTAATCTTTGCAGACTGGCAGCTGTTCCCCCCAGCCATCAACAGCAGCCACATCTTGCTGCCACTCGCATCAAGGCAGGGGAGAAATGCCAAACTGCTGCCCTGCCACTGCTGCCGGGTGCAGCCGCAGAGAAACCTGACCTGGTGAAGCAGCCAAAGCCACCGAGCTCTGGCAGCACACCAAGGAGATGCTCCTTCTGTTCCTCCTTGTGCTGTGTCTCAGTTCCTCTCATGGTGCATGAAGGAATGGGAGCTTGGTACAAAGTGTATCCACCATGTTCCCTCTGCGCGCTGACACAGGATCTGCTTTGCAGTCCCAACCCTGCCCTTCCCACAGCACGAGCAACCTGCCAGAAGCATAATGGGGCTACAAGGATGATGCAGGGGTAAGAGAGTCTGGTCTTTCTCTGATACACCGAGCAGCTGCTTGACATGGTGCATGTGGGAGATTTGTGCATGGGACGATGTCTCCCCAAATGTGGAGGGGAGAATCCATCTCACCACCAGGGACGCCTCCTTCCCTTGTTTCAGTTTGGACCTACAGCCATAGCTCTTTTGCTTCATGGGGATTGCAGTACAGCACAATTAGATACTCTGCAACTTTATCAAATAACCTCTTTATGGGCACGCACACGTCAGACAAAGGGCTGTAGATTGCTCACCTTGCTCAGGAGGAGGCACCTGAGATGCTGGCCAGGTGCTCTGCCCTGGCCCATCTCCACCGCCAATGGTCACTACTCCTTACACTGCTCCTTACAGCTCTGCAGCCTTCAGTGCAGCTCTGTCCACACAGACCAGCTGGGGGGGCCAGCAGTGCCCACCCAGGTGACTTTTCGAGGAGAAAGCTGCACTTGGGATTGACACAGGAAGGCAGGAGAGCGGCCACCTACACACACTCTGCTCCCCCCATGGCTCCCCCAGGCTCTGGGAGTTGGCCTGAAATAACAACGCTACTCATTTTTCTTTGACATTCCCAAACTGAGGAAACAGAAGGAGCAGCCAAGCAACAGGAAGAACCAGAGAAGGCCATCACATATTTATGTGTCATGAATTATGCTTAGGAGAGCAATAAGCCCAACAAGCTATCACTCATCAAAGCAGGTTTTTGCTGTGTGTCAGAGCACTGCACTTCAACAGAAGCTTTAACTGGGCACTGGAAGGAGAGGGGCCTCTGCTGCTCCTCCCCTTCAACCCCTCTCCAATTTCATCATTCTTCTCACATTGTCTCTTGGATTGTCTCTTGGAAAGGGAAATATTTTTTTAGTGCGCAGGACAGGATGATACTTTAGGACTTAACAGGAAAACCCCTACCCAACACAAATGTGCTTCTGGTAAGAAACTGCTAAATCTTGGATGAAGCACACAAGATCAAACATGTGCATACCTCCTCAGTACCTCATCAGAGAGAAAACACATTGGCAGTGGGATGTGCTAATGCAAACCCATGTGCTCTGGGTCCTGGCAGCATAGGCTCAGAGCTGCAGCTCCTGGTGCTGGCCTCTGAAGACCTGTAATTCTGTTAGGAAGGCAGCAGGACTCCAAAGAAGTCTTGCACATTATTCCTGAATCGTTTCCTTGACGAGAAGTCTGCACACGTAATGAGACCAACAAATGTTTCTACAAGTGTCCCACTAAGGGGCTGTTCCTGGGAAGAGGTGTTGCTCCTGTGAGACCAGGTTGATGGTGACAGCCCAGATACACAGGGCTGGGCTGTGCCAGGAAAAGTGAGGGGACAGCACTTACTTTAAGAGAAGTGTTCTCCAAAAAGGTTTGGGATGGAAACAGGACTGCATTTTGTAGGTGGAGAGGCAGTAACATCTTAGGAAGAAACGTTGGTATCTGCGACTGAAATAAATGCAGGCAGTGATGCTGATTCAAAAGCCTTGACAACTAAAGCACAGACATCTAAGTGTGCTCTTCTGGGTGCATCTGCAAGTGTTGCTGCCCTGGCGTATCACACCACAGGCTTGTGTCACACAGCCCTGCAACCAAAACACGTGTGTTTTGTGCTTCAGTATCCTGTCACGCAGGGACAGCCATGAGAAATGCTCTGTTTGCAGGGAAACTGAGCAGCATCAACTTTCTTCCTTCTAGTGTTTGTAAGAAACAGCAGAGAGCTGCCAATGGAATAAGGATATTGCCCTTGCAGAGGGTATTCCCAAAGGTGCATGCAAAAAAATCACAGGCATGACCCTATTTTTCCCTGCACCTTACCACCCCGGAAACACTCTTTTCAGGGGTTAGTCCACCCACTGCAGTATTTCTCCTAATGACTCACAAAATCCCACGCGAGTGTGATACCATTTGCTCGATAAAACCAGCTGCCAAAATGAAACTATACATTTGGTGCTCAAAAAAAAGGAGAGAAAAAAAACCCCAACAAGATAAACCCCTACTAGTTGTTGTTAGTAGTGAAGTGGTGGAACGTGAAACTGACAGTGTGTGGTGCGACATCAAGGGTGATGGCTGCACACAGACCCTCTGCAGACAGGGGTATGAAAGGGCTCTGCTACCAAGAATTTGCCTTCTGTGTTGCAAATTACACAGATGTTCACATAATTTCTTGCATGTGGACAGCAAAAGCAGCACTAGTTTCAAGAATGACGTGATTGTCTGTGTGGTAAGGATAAGAAAAGAAAACTTTCAACGTGCATCCAATGAAGCCGAACTGTTCCCAAATGCATGCAAAGGACTCCTCATTAAGTCAATGACAAAATTCAGACAGGACTTCTTAGCTTCTTTCTTCCTCTCATTTAAATTAAATTACACTCAAGAATCTTAGGAGATTCAGGAGCATGAAACATATTGGAGCATCACAGTGTTCACTCAGCACTGCAAAACATTAACTAAACTTGCTCTGAAAAATGTTTTGACTATTTATAGAGAAGCCAAGGGGAAAAAAAAAAAGAAGATGCTTGCTGGGCTGTTGGGTTTTTTGGTTGGTTTTTTTTTGGCAGACTTTATTTGAAAGCAGCCAAACTCCCTTCTGCTTCTGAAAGGCAAACTAACAGAGCACTGAGGTCACAGGAAGAGAGTACTTAAGGTTGTGCTTGAATTCGGGACAGCCTTTTACCAGGTGCTTTGATCAAAACGTGCTGATCTCCAGCTTAAGCCCTGCCTTAAGAAGAGATGCTGCTTAAATACTGCCTTAAAGAGAGATATTTCTGTCAGGCTGCTCCTGAGCAGCCCTGGTAGGACTCCAGCCCAAACTCTACTACAGGTTAAAGGCTGACATTTCATTCGCTTCAAAGGATGCAGGGTCACGGAGCAGGAAATTAAAACACCCTTCACTTCTTTTGGGTGCCCAGCACCCCTCAGGATGGAGCTGTCACACAGCTCTGATGAGCTGGGAAGGGATGCTGCAGCAAATTTACTCTTGTGACAACTAAATCATGTACAGAATTTTTAATCTGGTCCATTTTCATAGCAAAAAGGATAAAAAGTTTGTGTTCAAAAGCTGGCTGGAGAGAGCATGCAGCATGTGAAGGCCAATGCCAGAAAATTCCAATTCATTTCATTTAGGGTTTTCGTTGTTTTTTTCAGTTTGACATAGGAAAAGAATTCCTGAAGTGAACCAAAACTTACATGAGGAAAAAGGCAGGTAAGGTAATTTCAGAGGTAACTTATAGCAACACCTAAAAAGCACGCATCTCTCTCCCAACATCAAACAGACTGCAAAGGGCTCTGAGATTCCATTTGCACATCATCCTCCCTAGAATAGCTTTAATATCACCAGAAACCTCAAGTATGCTCCCACCTTCCTTCTCAGCTGGGCAAAACAACAGGTCTTAAGAGCTACTATTGGTTCAGCGAACTCAAAGGCTGTGAAACTGCACCATCAGCTGCCTGCAGCATGTCGCCCCCCCCATATATTGCTCTAACGATCTGAGCACAGGAACTCTGTATCACCTCCAAGTCCTGACATTTCCTCAAGCAAAGAGTAACAATGAAGTAAGACAGCAGAAGGGAGTTACTTTGGAAAGCTGAGCAGCACCAAACAAAACTGCTAATGTTCTTTTGGCAAAGCAAAAGATTTGTATAACACTTGCTCCTCCTACTGAATGCAGTTACTCTTAAAAATCGATTTACTCTGACACTATTTATTGCTGCACATTACTCGATGGTTCAAAGAAACTGCAAGGAAAATCACAACGTTACGCTTGTTAAACTGACCCTACAGGGTCACACCACCAGTGCATGCATCATCCCCAAGAGGCAAGCCTGCCAAAGTCATGCTGTGCATATCATCACTAAACCCAAGACAAAAATGCAAATTTGGCTGTATCATAGCTAATTTGCATAGCTTTCCATTGCGTTTGTACAACCTTTTTTTGCAAAATGCCAATTTACTTCACTTTCCTACAGCTCATTACCAGTGTGAGGTACTCACAGCTTTTATGCAAGGCAGATTTAGCGGTTAAAACATTATAAGATATAATTAAATGCCTTTTGGAAATAGAACATAGCCTTCAACTTGATGACATAGGGCACAGAACTTTGACTGGGACACAGAAATGTTAACGCCCCTTTTCAAAGGTGCAGACTCTCCTCCTCTCTCACATTCAAGAGCTGCACAGCTTTTTCTGCTTTTTATCTGATCTGCAAAAGCAGAACTATTTGCTTGCAAACTATGAAGGGCCTGAATCCAGTTACTGAGTACACATTTCACTCACACTGATATCAGAATGGATGGCTGCCAGTTTAGTGTCTTGGCTGGCATTCAAACATGCTGATTGCTGAGCCTCCTTGGATTCCGCATTCATGGTTTTAAAAAAAAAAAAAAAAGAAAAGAAAAAGAAGGAAAAAAATCCCCAAACACAAAACAAATAACCCTCCACAAACATTTCTGAGATGCTATTGGGCTAATTTTCCCTCTCTCCTCTCTTTTGTAAGCTCAGTCTCTGGAATCGAATGCATGTAAGTAGCACTCTTTGTCGAGAGAAGCAAATAGGGAGTTTGGACTTTATCTCCAAAGCTACGATACAACGAATATTAGATCCTTCCTAGCCAAGAAATTTTCACACATGTAGCAGGGGCCAGCCCTCATTAAAGTCAGCAGCGGAGAAAAAGATCTGTTTACGCCTCTGTATCCTCACTTGAAGAAACGGAGAAAAAAGCAAGAGAATGAAAAGCTTGAAATGCTCTGCGACTGATGTCACAGCCGAGTGACAGGGAACAGAGAGGTTCTTTGCCTTACACATACCTATTTTTTCCTTCCTTCTTCCTCACTACGTACTACCAAATCCACCAGGTTGAAAGGATAGCCAAGAGCTCTTCGAAGCCCCCCTTTTGAGCTCTCAAATAGCCCATCTCTGGGCGCGCTGCTTGGCATGGCTGGCGCTGTGCGAGCCCTGCTTTCTCTGGCACGGCAGCAGACGCTGTAGATCAGACCACTCAGACATTTCAATTGAACCTGACAGGTGTTTGTTAATAGGCTCTACAATACGTTTGGGAAGGGCTGCCTGGAATTGTAAAATGCTTTATTACAACAGTTTAACAAGCCCAGTGCACACAGTTCAGTGTATATTTTGTAAAGCTGTAAATGTAAGTGACCAAAATCTGAACTGTATGGCAATACACGTGTAGCCTATAACCAACATATTAATGGCAAATGCAGTCATACAATATCTGTACAACTAGAGCTGATCCTGACAGGTCAGTCTGGGAGCCTCTCTGCTCCTTGCAGAATGTGTCATCCATGTATTAGCACAATTCACAGAAACCAGGTATATCTATTCGGTGATAACTGCTTGGACTAATTATTAGAAAATTCAACCTATGCTGATTTGCCTGAGGGGAGGGGAGCACAAAATTAACTTGACACATTTATTTAACTTTTTACAGTATTATTATTACTTAAAATTTACGACAGCGTTGTGCCCAGAGGCCCCAGTCAGGATCAGAATCCCACTGTGCTCGGCACCCCACTGTGCGTGTGTGAATATCCTCCCAGCATAATTTCGAGGCAAAGGCCCCATCCCTGGATAGTGGTTTGACCAAACTGTTATGCAAGTGTTTGCCCCAAAGAAAGGGAGTGAGGCCATGGAAATAGAAGGCACAAGTGATGTAGGTGTATAAAGCCACCACATCCTACCATGCACTGGCAGCCCCCACCAGAAACATTTCTATTTTTGAAGAAAGTGACTGTTGAGTCACTTTGGTTTTTACTACAAAACACATCAACACAAGCAAGCCCTCTTATCTACTGCTGTGTTTTCTTGCTTCTACCTTATAAACAGAACCCTCATTCACTGAAAGAAAAAAATCCCATGTGGGGTAAAAGGCCCCAGAAAAGAAAAAATATACAAGTCAGTAACTGATCCAGGGAATTGTCAAAATCTCACCTCTTATTTTAGATACACAATGTGCAACAACACGTTTTTTCCTTGCAGTGAACTTTGAAGTACTCTTTGAAGGATATCTGCCTAAGAAAAGCAGCTAGCTGTTCCACCTGCCTTCATTTCTGGATGTACAAATGCCAAGCCTGAAAGGTCACCATTTGGATGATCATAACAACTGATTGTCCTTGTCTAAGTTGGCCTTTTTATTTATATTCGACACGCTTAACCTCACTGAACAACTGTACTGGTCAGACTAATCAATATGCTCTCATCATTTTAACTGTAACAGATTCAAATATTTTACAATATTTCATCAGAAGTAGGGAAAATGGGAGCTTTTCTGAGTTGGGGCCTTAGAATTAAACTACTCAGAGTACTGGCCAGCACTAAGTACACAAAGGAGTGAAAAAAAACAATTGCTGAGAAAGGGAATGGTGCCTTCAGGAGTCATGAGAAGATTGTCAGAATTAGGAGAATGTTAGCAATAGCAGACCATCTCCTCCACTGGCTCTTTGACAGTGTTTTAGAAACACGCCATCCATGCTGTATGCTCTTAGTGTTTGCTGGGGCTATAGGGCACCACACAAAAGTCAGTGTGGCCTAACTTTCAAGAAGCCTCAGAGGCTCTTCAGCTCAGGGGCAGGGGAGATATCAGCAAACACACTCCATTCCCCAATCTGCCCCACACCCCAAAAAGAGCTGCAATTAGCCCANAAATATCAGAAAAATATTCACTTGAGTGGACTGTCCTAGCAGCCTTATTTCAGCCCTGCATTTCAGCTGGGGTGAAAGCAAGCACACTCACCTTTTACGGCTGCTGCTCCTCCACAGCTAACTTGTCTCTCCGTGCCCAAACACTACAAAGACCTCAGAGCAAGTTTAAACCGAACTCACACACTGCTGTAGCAAACGAAGTTAGGTCTTCTCCAGAAGTGCAGGAGTTTATTTCAAAATGTGAGTCTACTTAATGAGTCTTCTGCTAACCTTCTACTTTCCTCTGCTTCTCTTTCTGCTGCAGTTCTTTGGAGCTGTTTCAGGGTTCAATTAAATATGTCAAGCCTTTTACATGCAGCTGCAACCTTGCAACACAAAGTGACACGGAGGCAGATGAAAGAAAAAGAATCTGTGATTTAGCCACACACAAATTCTGTGTATTTTGCATATCACTCCTGAAACGAACTGGCAGCCCACACCAAAAAGACTTCTGTTTGGGAAGAAAGTGACATTTGAGTCACCTTTGTTTTTCTCATTAGCTATGAAGACATCAAACATCCCCTCCTGCCTAATGGCTCCTTTTTTTGCTTCTATCTTATGGACAGGGCACATATTTCTGTGGTCCTTTAGAGCACTGCCGCTTGGCTCAGCACTGTGGTATCTCGTGGTGCTTGTAGATTGCCCCACACTGATGAAGGGTGTAAGGTGCCACCCATGGCTCTGCTGAGCTGCCACCCTGGCAGGATGCTGCACCACTCTAGCTGTTAATACCAGAAGGGTGCATAAGGAACAGGTCTGTGCAATGCTGTTCCTGCTGCCAGCAGAAAGCACCAGCTTTGCTAGCTGCTACCCATCCCCCTTTCACACTGCCACTTTCTGCTGAAGAAGAGGCTTCTGAACTCTGTCGACTTTTGCCCTGCAGGCCACACTGTGCCCTTGCTAGAACTGTGAGTGAGACACTTTTGGTTAGATTATGCAGCGAGACAAACTTCTTGGAAGGGGGAATTTAGTCCTTTTAACCTCTTACTCATTTTAATGGCTGGTTCTGTTCTTTTTAATTCCCAAAATAACAACAACATCCATTGTTTGACAACAGGCCTTTATCAGGTTTAAAAAAAAAAAATCAAATTAACCTGCTTACTTCAAAGCCATGCTCTCTTAATTTTAGCTGGCACATCATGAACAAAATGGTCTAGAACTAACCTCAAACAGTCATCTGGAGAAAAACAACATATTTTCCCGTGTCATCACCACTATAGCACATACTAACCACAACTATTCAGCCTGTCAATTTTCAGTTTATATTATGATAACTTTACCTAAAAGCATTTCATGGTTCAAAAACAGCAAGTGCAGTGCCAAGGAAACATTTGCTGAACTGACGAGCATGGCAACACTGGTGTGAGGAATATACTTTCTGCAAAATGGGAAGCAGATTAAAAAAGAGATTTCACTGGGAATGGGCTTTTCAGAAATTCCCCAAAACAGTGCTTCAGGTTGGCTTAATCCCACAATTTAGGTTTAGTTTGGTCCTCAGAGGTAAAATTTCCACAAAAATCTCCAAGAACTGTGATGAATGGGAAACGAACACATGAATCTTTTTTATATGCATTGGTATTTCCACTGCCACGCAAAGGAAGGTTTTTCATGTCCACTGAGCATTTAAGAGAGGTAAAAAAATACATATTCATGCAAGTCTGGACAGGGGAGTATGTGAAAGGCACAAAACCAATGCATTTTAGAAGAACCTTTGGCTGTGCAATGCCCATGATGCGCAAGGAACCAAGCATAACATAGTCTTTGGTTGCTTTCCTCATTTTATGGAGGACAAAGCAAATCTCTCATAAATGAAGCAGTGTGGTTCAAATTCTATACTAAAAACCCCTCAACTATGACAATCATATGCCCACTCAGGCTTCAGAAACATTCTCATGTTACAACACTGCCAGTGCCATCACTCGAGAAGCAAATGAGAAGTCACTGCATAACCTCCCAGTGATCCAGAGCAAGGAGAGGGTTGTTGGAACAGCAAGAACTGTAACTGTATGCTTAGGTAGGGACAGCTAACCTAGTAAAAAAACCTAAACCAAATGAAAACAATCAAAAAACCCTTGAGAAGCCTACAAAAACACTCTGCAGGCTATGGTACTACTCTCTTCCTTGTAGTGATTTACCCAAAGTTAGGCTAGGGTGACACTATGCAGGTTTCCGTAATAAATTAATTGGTGGCTTTGCTTTTGCAGGCTGCAAGAGCAGCCTGAGCCACTTTGCTTTGTGACTTCCTACGGTGCAATTTAGACACTCCAGGGAAGCTTTATTCCTAGGGATCAGTAGGAGGGCATTTCCCCTTCTTGGTTTTGGTGGGAGACACACTGAAGGTGAGGCATTCTCCCTAAGGACAGCCAATTTCAATGCCCGCTGGACTCTAAATGAGCCTCCTTTAAAGAGCCATTATTAAGCCAGGCATTGTTCCCTGCTCCTCCCTTTTTATGAATTAGGAAGGATGTGTGTTCCTGTGTGTCCTCTCTGGACAGACCTTCTGCCTGGAAAGATGTAAGAAGTATTAAGGAAGGGGTAATGATTGGGGAAAACGGGTAGGACCCTGCAAGTGAGCTTTCATTTATTCCAGAAGTGAGTGGTTATTCGTCTGCAGTGCCCCACAGCCAAGCCTGCCAGTCTGAGACACAAGTTCAAGCAGCTCTTCCATGATCTCACGGTGAGTCTGAGATAGACCACGTCCAGCACTCACAAAACACACACTTGAGGCCCTCCACTGCTCCTACAGCAATTCCTGTCAGTGAATGTACTGCTGCTAAAATGCACTGTGCTCGCACTCCAGATGCCAAAGCCGTGCTCTGCACAAAGCCAGGACTGTGTGGTGCCCAGGCACAGCTGCTGTTAGCTGTATTTTCCCCTCATCTCATGGGAGCTTTAAGGGAGCCACTAGGTGAAAAGCAGTAGCATTGCAAGTTGTGTCCACCCACTCAATAAACTAACATCCATTTTTTATGCAAGTATTGCAGCTCAGCAGTTGTACTATGGAATCCCACAAAGTATGAGACCTCCTTAATTTAGAAAAACTGCATACTATGTCAACTACTGAAAATCTTGGTGTGCAGCAGAAAATGTTTTGAGTCAACAGACTGGAAAGCAGATTTTTGTTTGATTTTACAGCACGTTTGATGTTGTCAAGATGAGACTTAAGGAGATGTAGTATCAGATTTGAAATCTTCTCTGTTGAATCTTTTATTATTTTCAGACTACGCAATATGCTTTAGTTGAATTTTTAAAAAATTAAAATAAAAAAAAACGTTTCACAGTTGAGGCTTTATCATATTCACTGTACTTAGACCTGTACCTAACTTTCAGTCAGTCAAGCCAACTCCAATCAAAAGGACAAAAGGGTGTTTAAAAGGCAAGTGTGCCCTGAAGTGTTGTCCTGAACAAGAATTAGACACAACTATGTATTAGGTGTCTCTAAAATAGGTCTTTCATCTCTAATAATAAGTACAGATCACAATATACATAGTGTATCAAAGGGTAGCAAGAGCTACACGTCTTGAGGAAGAAGACTGAACAGAGAAGAACTGAAAGCCTCTGGGCATAAGATGTGATTGTTTTATTAGAAGGAAGATTATCACAGAGAGGCCAAGGATAAAGTTGAAACTTGAAAGGAATATGAGTCAGGGAAGCTGTTCCAGATGGCAGAGCCATGTGGGATGTGACTACACCATCTACTGTGGAAATAATAAGGAAGAAATGAAAACTTAAGTGTTGCAAGAGCATATAGGACTGACAGTAAAATAAGAACGAACTGAGAGCAGCAGAAGGAAATTAAAGGCAGAGTGATGAAATGAGTCCTTCAGAAATTCTGAAGTGCAGCAACACTACTTCAATCAGCCAATACAAAAAAGGGTCAGTCACACTGCTTCAGATAAACCCAAACATCTCAGAGTCTCAGTGCCTGTCTAGAGCACATTTTCTCTGCTTTTGGGTTTGACATATCATGTGGGCAGCTTCTCAGGAGAATCTCCAAGCATGTAGTGAAGGAACAGTCAACTAACAGTATCCCATTACTGCTGATTCCACCCCTAGTGTTATATCCAACATCGCAAGTGAGTTAGACAGAATTATGTAAGATGGTGTCTTGGGCAACTTAAGACTAACTTAAGGGAATTTTTTTAAAGTGAAAATTAGGCTGAATGTTATAAGACTTATTAACAGCTCCTTGAGGGAAGTGGAGGAAGCCATGAGGTCTGAACACTGGGAACTTCATAGGGAAAATGCCTTAAAAATGCATTGCAGTGACCTGTCCCGTCCTGTCAGGAAAACAGACACGGCAAGAAGCACATAAATAGGTCTTCTGCACCTCTTACTTCAATGCAAACAGGAGGCACATGAAAATAAAGCAAAAATAATAATAGACAAGCTAATAGACAAAGATCTGAAACAGATTTATACACTATTTGCAGGCTGTAAATTCCCTTTGATTCAAAGACAGGATTTTCAACCAGAAGTTAGAGGTGTTCTTCCTGGACTAATTAGTCTGTTCACTATACAACAGCCCAGCTACTTCCCACAAAATGACTGCGAAGATAGGTGGATTTGGAAGCCAAGGTACACAGTGTCTGACATCTCCATTCTCCACACAAACATACACATGCACATTATGACTTCATTGGTTTGGAGAGTCCTTTTGTTACATTTACATATTCAAATGCCTAGCCGAAATGGGCTTTAACTACAAACGTAAAGCCACAGTAGTAATAATAAGTTCAACACAAGAGATTCTTATTAAAATGGCAAAGAAGTATGTACCACACATTTTAATAACCCCTGAAAATTGAGACACGTCTGATCTTGACTTTCTTTACTGAAAGCCTAACCTTAAGTCTATCAAGTCAATAAAACGACTTGGAGACTTGAAAGCTGACTTTAGGCTGCAGTATTTTTCCATGACTGATGCTTTTCCAATCCTGTTCCTTCCTGGTTATGGCTGCTCTATTTCAAAGCAACCAAACTCTTAACCTACCTAAACTAACATCATTGAAAACAACTGACCTGAAGGTAGCTTAAGAGTCTTGGTCTTCCTGTAATTTCCTTTGTAGAAGCCACAGAGCCTGTGGTCAGATGGCTACTTGTTGACCTGTCCCTTCTTCCCAGTGAAGGGATGCTTATGCAAACACTCCTTATTAAAAAAACCCTAAGCACCATCAATCTGAAAATCTCTTCTCTCTTGCAAAGGATAAACTTGTTCTTTCAAGACACAAGATTAATCTGATTGTTTTAAACTCCCCTGGCTTTATCTGGGTGTGTAAATGAGACATCTAACTGCTACAGCCATCTACGTCAACCTGCCAGACACAGAGCAGTGCTAAAAACCAGTCTGCAACTCTTGCATATCTTTCACGCTTATTCTTTCAGCCTTGAGGATGTTTTCTTGGTTAGTCAACTTTAAATCTATCTATTGTATATACAGTACTATTTAAAAACAGCACTCAAGCGTACAAGATAAACATGTGCCCCACTGAGTTGCTAAACAAGAGATAATAAATTTGCATCCCTGTGAATTTACTACTACCATGTAGCTGCCTTCAATGTACAGAACAATACAAAACCAGCACACTGTGCCAAGTAAGCGAGAGGCCTTGTGCAGTAAAAGGCCAGCGCTCTAGAGGCCCAAACAGAGCTGTGCAAGGGAGAAACTCAGTAATCACTGAAAACGGGGCCTGCCAGACATTAAATGTGTATATTGAGGACAAAGAGAGAATGTTTTTCATGAGAACAAGAAGGCTCTTGCACTTGGTATACATGGGGAGAAGGCTCATAGTTACAAGGAAAGAGGGCAGCTCTCAATTTGCATTCACTGCAGAAGTAAAATGTGGGGCAGCATGAAAGGGAAGGAGCACAAGAGCTTTCCCAAAGCTTTCAGGAAAGATTCAGAGCTCCTTGTGGAAGAGGAACCCAGCACTGCGCAGAAGAGTGAAAACATCCCAGAAACATGAGAAAGTCATGTTTCAAGCAGCCAGAAACAAAAACACCTCCAGGGTGTTGAATGGCAAATTCAGCCAGAGACTTTCTAACACATCCCAAAGAACAGAGAACAGGATTTGTGCTCTGCCATCCTTCTGCATTTATCCATCCCTGCACCATCTTCCCTCTGGTGACCTTCAACAGCTCAGCCTTTCTCCACATCCTGCCATGCTGGCCTGGCACCTGGGCAAGGGCTGCCACAGTCCTCTGGATGCAGAGGTGGGACTCATTGCCAGCCACCGACAAGGAGAGCTACCAAGGGCAGAGCTTAGCTGTCTCTTTCCCCTCAATGTCAGCAGTAGCTCATGGCTCTCACCTTCCCTGCCTGTTGCATTTAACAACAACAACAAAAATAATTGTAGGAATTTAATTGTCTTTGAGACTTTTACTTCCTGCAGGATTTGGTGGGAATTAGCCAAGACAGTGTTATGGGAGGGGGGTGGGAAATGGTGATGGACAATTAAACAGACAGGCATCATCACCATCACACACACCTCATGTCCTTGGAATCCAGACTAAAAACACCCAGGCTCTGGAGCAGAAATACTCATGAAAACATTTCATAATGCTTTACCAAGGAGTAATATCAGTATCATTATCTGCATTTTATGGCTGCAGCACTGACTGGTCATAACACGCCTCAAGTCACCCATCAGATAACAGTTCCTTCTGGCTCTGCCACTGTGTCTCCTGACTGCAAGTCAGTGCCTTACCAGTGGAGTCATCCCAAACCACAGGCTGCACAGGAGGAAAGGGCTGCAGGAGCTAATATATTAATATCTAAACACCAGCTATTCCCTTTGCAGACAGGACAGAGAGAAAAAAATTATAAAAATATGATAAAAACCATGAAATGCAATTCTCTGTCCAAAAGGCAAGACCTGCCTCTAACAGGTTCAGTGCCCTTGAATTGTAGATGCATTTAATGAAAAGGTGTAGTGGGTTGGTTCGCATCTTTTACCTTCTGTGAGATAAGAATTAGGAGGAATGCAAAGCAGGCTCCAAACTTAAAGAATATAAAGAAGCTTATTAAGAGAATTAAAAGAAAAAGGATTAATAAGGGTCAAAATACACCTTCAGAACACTTCTCTTTTCCCCCCATCCTCCTCCCTCTTCCCAGTTACAACATAAAGACACAAACTTGGGATTATTTCAGTCAGTTTACCACCTTTATAATAGTCTTTCATCAGTTCACTTAGGGAGAGGAGTCTCTTTTGCCCATGCTATAGGGCTTCTCCACAAGAAAGAATCTTCTTGTGGCTTCCACGTCACAGCACAACAGCTGCCCGGAGTTTGGTTTTCTGCTGGCATGTGAAAAGTCCCTTCCCTCGACTAACAGCTTTCCCCACAGCTGTTTTTGAGGGTTCAGTCTTAGCTAATGGGGTGCTATTTTAAGGATGAGCTGTTCAAGAGCAAAGGTTCTCTTCATCTACCTCTAGGATCATCTTCATCTCAGGAACAGAGGTCTTCTTTTTTCCTGGGAGCAAGGGTTTTTACTCCATCACTATCTCTCCCTCTGTTTAGGCTTCTCAAGTGGATCACAACTACTTCACTTCACCACTATTTCTCTGTTCAGGCTTCTCAGTGGATCACAGCTACTTCAACATTTACTGATTTCAGAATAGGCATCTTTTCTCATGGCTACAGTTTGAACACTCTACCCCCCGTGCTTACCACAAAATTACAAGGGGTTCTCTGATATATCATTGTCCATCACCATAGTGTTACAAAAGAATTTCAGCTTTTAGGTTTAAAGCATCTCCTCTATCTCCTCTCTCTGGGCTTCAGCTCTTTCTTCTTCACTGACTTTGGTGTCACTATCATGGTGTCTGTTTATGTGCCTTTGCCTTTCCCTTTCCTCTGATCTGGGAGAGGATTGATGTTTGCAGGTCTCATCTCTTCTGGGGAACTTACAGTTCAGAAGGGGTTAATCTTACCCAGAGTTTGCAGCTAGAATTTATCTCTCTGTTGGTCACATGACCTCTGCCGGGCAGCGTGGCCGAGCTGGTGTCCACCGGAGCTGTAAAAGTTTATTTCGGCCGCACCGGAGAGGGGCAGCCATCCAGGCCTGCACGGATCCGCGGGCCCCATGGCCCCAGCCCCCACTGGGGCCGAGGGGTCAGGCCCGGTCAGGCCCAGCCCAGCCCGCCGGGCCAAGTGGCCAGAGCCCAGTTACCTGTGCAAGGGCTGGAAGGAAGAGAGAGTTTCCCGGGCTTCCACATGGTTTAAATATGTAGATTTCGAGAAGTGTTATTAGTCTAAACAACTGTCCATCAACTCAGGTTCAAACCATCACAAAAGGTAACGTAAGACAAAAGTGACTGTGTGATTGCTTAAATTAAGAACCAAAGCAGAATCCCAAATGAGACTGAGCAAGAGAGAAGGTGGGATCTGACACTCCAGCTTTCTGATCAGGTGTCTTCTCAATCTCCTGGGGGCCCCACTCTTAAAAAACCCATAATGTTTCCTCTGCTCTTCAAATCCAGCCATGCTTAGCACTATTAAACCAAACCTTACCAAAACCAAATTGTTACCATTTTCCTTTGTTCCCTTTGCATGTAAAAGGATAAAGTAATTTGTAGTTGCTCAAAAATAATTTAAATGATTCATTATTTATTTTTAAAATTTCCCTTATCTTATCCCTTAAGATAAGCTGTTTTAAATTCTTCATATCATAATTAATTCTTACCAAGGGAAGAACGTTCCTATCAATATAAGATGAATTTTAAAAAAATTAGAAAATAAGAAGACAGGAATTATTGAATTTAGTGAAAATAGTGAATGCTACCACTACAAGTTATTGCATATTAATGCAATGCCAAAACAAGTACCATGTTGTGATGTCAGGACACAGCCTTGCCCTCATTTTGTCACCTCCTCTATTGAGGTATCAAATTCTACTTCCTGGACCACCTTTGAACTGGATTAAATAAATCAAGGGGAAGGATGCTGTTAGAAAAGAAATACTTAAGAACACAGTAGTTTGACACATGGGAACGTTTCCCCAGATGAGTGCTCCTCTCACTCTGCTACAAACATGTCCATATCCACTCTGATCAGGCAGGTAGGCTGCCTGTAGCATCTCTGAGGGTCACACACTGTTTAGATAAGGCAGTGGTCTGACTAAGAGCCATGAGAAAGCCTCCTACAGTGTCTGTTCCAGTAAGATGGTTTACAGACAAACTATCATCAATCTGCAACTCCTTGTCCCCCACACCATCTTCGCCAAAACACAAATGGAAAGTACAAAAAAAGCCCCCATAGAACCAAGAAAAGATGCTTAAATATGACAAATCTTTTCTAAACCAAATCACTTGGGTTTTCCAGCACAATACAGGCACTGAGACCAAACCCACCGGAGTGCAATTTCAGTTTCAGCCACACAGATCCTGTACCAGCTTTGCACAACCACAATCAAATAGTTTGTTGTGCTCTTTGCAACATTTTGAAGTTCTGAAGGAACATGTAAATAGAAATGTCTTCATTGAGCTTAAGTGCATTGTCACAAGCCTTAAAACGCCAATCATAATTCAATTTAGGACCACTTATCCTACTTCCAATTGCTGTCCCAAAGAAGCAATCACCAGTGCTTTACATGTTACCTTTAGGACTGATCTCATCAGACAACAGGCTTCGTGTTGGCGTGGTGGTTTCTCTTTGACCAAGGACAAACATCATTCCCTACTGCTTCAAGGCTCCAGCCCTGACAGGTCAGACAGCCTTAAAAGCATGCACAGGTTAACAAGCAGGCTCAGGGCTCAAGCTTGTAAGAGAAAAAACAGCTACTTCAGGTCTACAATGAGGGCCATGGAGTGCAAACACTGGGATTCATCCCCTGCCAATAGTAGTCCAGTGCTCTTTCTCCTGTTGCTCCCCACTTTCAATTTCAGTGCAGTCACTTCAGTGAACAAAGCTCATCCTGCTCTTTCAAAACATTTTTATGCACTTAATTGGTGCAGATTTGGGAGCAAAATGAAAACTGCCGGTTCCAACCTGACCAAGGAGCAACATTAAATCTGGAATTTTGATTGAGCTGTCCTGTTACAATGCTCCTGGCAAGATCTTACTAGGCAGCTCGACTGAAACCAGTAACTAAGTCATGATTTAAAACTGGTGAAATACCTGTATTGCAGTGAAAAATTATGTACTTACTGTTTTCATGTGTGGTTTATACAAAACAGACTTCCTCTTGAAAATGTGGAGTACAGCTCATTCTGAATCGACTCTGTCTTGTACATGCAACAGGGGGTGCAGAGCCAGCACACATCCGTTTCCAGGAGCAAAACATATCCCTCTAGTACTAGACACACTGAGACAGTGTTTACACACTGATCTGCTAATAAGGAGACCCGGGAATTCCAGAACACGAGATTTATTTTTATTGCTATTTTACATTGCCACGGAATGTGCCAAGTTTGGGCACTTCAAATGATGAGGGCTGCTATTGCACATTCCCTTATCAGTCTTTTGCACAACTGCGTTACTGAAGCATCCTGATAAGAATGTCTAAAATGTCTGCTATGTTTTAAAACAGCAAACTCTTCCTTTTCTGCTCTGACCCAGCCATTTCAGTCAACAAAGCTCTTTCTACTCTTCCAAAACACTTTCTACTCAACTAATGGTTGTGATCATACTGACTGTCTTAGAAACTACAACTCCCCAAAATAATAGAGCACAGCTATTTATTTGTAGCTTGACATGATATTTTGAGGACTACTCTTTCACAATATGGAATGAAACATGAACATCCATCTTTTGACGAGATCTAAGTATCACGCTTCAGAACATCATACACAGAACACTACCGCACCTTTTAAACGAAGAAAATCAGGAAACTGTGCAACTAAAAGGACCAACTTGCCAAACCCAGCATATGTTTTTGCACTTGCTTTTCCATTCCCAGGCTCACTCTGATCAATGTATATATAGATAGGCATGCGTGTATGTGTGTATACACACGCATTCGTTCTCAACAGCATCTCCCAGGGAGGTGCCAGTCAGAGGAAGAACAGTCAGGGAGTAAAAAGCCACTTCTACTATAATGAGTGAAAACAGTTTTATTTGTTGTCATTTTGGGGTTGTCAAGGTCTTTTTTGATTGTTTCTTCTAGAACCAGTCTTTGTAATCTTACTCAATGTCTTTGAAATAATATTTGATAGCAAACTTAGCTGGAATTGAATGTTAAAATACCAAATTATGAAAGTCACCTATCCCTGCACTCATTTCATTCTACGAAAACCCCACCTGGGAAGGAAGGGAGAGGTGGAGTTGGAAAAGAACAGCTAATTAGTGAGGTTTGACGATCTAATTCAATATGCCAGCCCATTTTTCGGTCAGTCCTGCACACATAAATAGGATGAAAAGTAGAAAGTCCAAGTTCTTCACACTTTTATTCCACAATTCCACCATTTCTGGTTGTCTGTCTTGGTAATTCTGTCCCCTCACACAACTCCCCCAACTCCCTCAGGGCTCCAGAGCACCACCTCCAGAACCAGGACCGAAGACACCCAGCAGGATGTGTTTTCCTGAGAGCAAGGAGGCTACAGGCTATGAACTGTTCAAGATCTTTCCTACCACTTAGTACCTTCACTGCAGTCCCAGAAGTCACCTGAGGCTGAGTGATGCTTGATAGCATGTACAGTAAAACTGCAGGCAATACCTGTGCTGGCTGCACAGCCACTGGCACAGACTCGTGGGTTTGTACCAACCAGGCTCAGGCATTGAGAGGATACATTGCAGGGCAAGGCTGTACAGACACACTTGTTTGACTCTCACCAGTGTCAGGCAGCACCCTGCTCAGTCTAATTAGCATAATCAGAGAAGATGTAAGGAGAGAAGCAGGGCTAATTAGCCTGAGCAAAGCACCTTGTCAGCTTGGGAATCTGCACAGGGCTCAGATGCACAAATAGATGTACCCATCGTGACTGAGCCTTTCTTACTCCCTGCAGTCAGCAGGTATTTCATTATGCCCAAGAACTACTTACTGCTGAAGCAACGTGTCTTGTCATGTGAGAGCAGAATGGGGTGATTCCTGAGTTCTTAACGCTGCTTTTTTGAAGCAAAGAACTGCAGGGATCTTATATATCAAGGTATGGTGCTTTCTCCCATTGCATGTGCTTAGACAGATACTCAACAGTCTTCCTCTGCATGATCTTTTGTGAGGGAAGACTTTAAGAGGATCCTCTTATGGTTGCCGTGTATTTGTTTATTTCTATTTCCTTGTATAGCATTCTAGGTAGTTGAAAAGGAGAGGAAGAACACAATGCTGCGAATAGTTTCACTACTTCACTGTACCTTCCCCATCTCAAAATACTCTCCAGATGGAAAGAGTTTATTTGGAAGCAGGCAAGCAGAAGGCTGACTGAAGAAAAGTGATAATTACATTAGAATAATAACAACAAGAAAACCCGGAGCTAATGAAGCCTGACGGCTTCATTTAATTTAAGAAGAGACTTCACCCTATAATGAAGACATACAAAGCTCTACAGCTCACTCACCCTTTCTATGGATACCATCAGGAGCAGCAGGACTGCTCACTAAGCCAAATCCCTTCAGCTGAACTGGTTTGACTGGTCAATGATAACAAGAAGGAAGTGCTTGTACTTACATCTCCTTGACTGCTCTGCAGGCTATCCCTCAGGTTGAATAAAGATAGTTATACAAACATTTTAATGGTTCTGGTAAAAGTAAAAAGGATCCTGGTAATTTGCACTGTGGAATTAATGGACATGTCTTAACTCAGAAATAGGTTACGAGGACCCTCCCACTTCAAAAGGCAGCAGTACATGACTGAGTGACAAAGAGACATTGTTTTGTCTCTTTTCCCCATAAGAAGCTGATTCTTTAACAAAGTCACTTGCAGAGCAGAGCTTTACAAAAACACAAACAAAAAATACTCCTTCCAAAAAATTTAAAATAGGCCCAAAATATTTTAACTGTGAATATGAAAAGTGTCAGCTCCTCCAGTGCTCTTCCTGCTACTCCACCCTGAGTGTCAAACTCCCTTTTACTTCACGAGAGGTTCATGTTACCTGAAGTTTCTTTTTGTCAGCTGTTTGCATCAGAAATGATAAATCAAGCTGTTGAGAAGACAAGTTTTGTCTGTCAGAGAGACAAACTCCTGGGAGCTGAAGGCTTAAAGCACAATTTGCCCGCTGCCTCCATTAAGGACACTTCTGTTGCAAGGAATCTCCGCAGCTCTGTTCACAAATGTACCCCTGTCTGGGAAGCCAACCCACATTTTGCCCAGCTTCTTTCAACTGACACAGCTTTTGTAATGCTTTAGCAGGATTTACTGCAGTCCAAACGCTGGAAGTGAGACAAAGGGAATTTATGTATCACCACCCCAATTCTGACTGAAGGTTGCCTGGCACAGAAAACCACAAATAATGTTCCTCCCCTCATCTAATGCAGCCCTCACTCCCCAAACAGATTTCTTCTATTACTAGTGCAATAACTTGGTAGTAAGTTGCACTAGTGCAATAAACTTTATTTGCCATAGTGGGGAGGGTTTTTCTTTTATTTAAAGAGCTGCCAGGAAAACTCATTAGAAATAAATAAAAAACAGTTTCTCCGGTTTCCTTAGTCTGTCTCTAGTTCTGACACCTCAACAGGAAAAGAAGCTAAAGGCAATCCCGTCAACTTGCTTATCTTCTTCCTCTTGACCTTTGTGCCATCGGGTGCCTCTGAAACATTCATCAGTGTCTGTAGCTGGAAACAGCAAAGCTGATTAACAACAAGAAACATAAAACTCACTGAGAAGGAACACTGATAGCATTGATACAGCCAGTTTGAATAAAAGTATCTGATACTCCTTCCCAAATTATGCATCCAGGGTCAACATGCCTAGCAGACTGCAAACAAACCTGAAATAAATATGAATGAACAAATTGTTCAGAATAATATTTTGCTACAAAGGGCTCGTGATTCCTCTTAACTAACCTGCCACTATCAGCACCCTTTCCTTTTGAATGCACACTCCAAACAGAAAATGGAAAAAAACCTCCTCTCTAGGAGAGCTTAATTTATATTCTCTTCTTGCTGCTGCTGCCACAAACATTATCAGCTTTGAGAGAAGCATTGGCAGGTTAGGAGATACTGTTAGGGTCATCACGGGCACAGCAAACCAGCTCACCAGTGATGCTAACTATCACAGCAGCACAAGAAAGCAGCAGTGAAACACAAGAAGTGTAAGAAAAGTGGAAAAAATATTCTCACAGGCATGAGACACCTGTGTTTCAATCAGCTTCACCTCAGACACAACCTGCAAATAGTAGGGCAGCTTTCACTCCATGCTATAAACCTGTGAAGGCTGGGCTTGGTTCCCAATGCTTCTTCCTGGTTTCACTGGAAGTCTCTTGGACCAAGCAGTGCTACCAGCAAGGACCAGAAATTTCTCCAGTTGGCACCACCAAGTTAAAGATAAGTAACCATAAGCTGCAGTGCTGAACTACAGGAGATGCTTTTGGTGGTCTCAGGGACCACACGGGTATTGTAATCATTAACAAAGGCATTATTCACCTGCCCGCCTTGCTGCGTTTACTCGCTCCAGTGCACTGTGCACTAGGACCGCCTGGACTTCTCTAATGCCAAATCATGAAACAAAGCTGACAGCAAAAAGCTGGGGCAGCATTTAAAGTGACTGCCAAAGAGAAATCTGTTTGCTCAGGCAAAAGCTGTTCTCAGTCCAAACATGGGAGTCATAATCTTACAGCCATTTGCTTGGAAGACAATGAAGGGAAGGCAGAACAGACTGGGAAACTACAGCTTGCCACAGTAGAGAAGAGAACAATCTTTGTGCCCAGATTTCTTTGCTCTGCAGGGTAAGTTTTACAAAGCTGACAACCGGTAGCAACATGTAGTGGCCCCAGGCGTCTTGCCTGCCTATCAAAAACTTGGATTTTAGCCCTCGAGAAATTACAGCTTCTCACTTCTCTGGAACCTATACCGGCTGAGAAGGAAGCAAGAGAGTAATGAATGACCTAACTACAATTTATTTTAATACATGGATTGCATACTATAAGCCATAAACTTAGGAGTGCAGGGAGAACTGGAAGGAGGTGTGGAGAAGAGAAACATCATGTATTGACAAGAACACCATAGGCACAGATGACAAAAGACAACCAGCTGGGGGCTAGTACACCAGCAAAGTCACCTATTGGAGTGGTAGGGGCTGGCACACTGAATGGAAAAATGGGTACAGCAGATAAGCCCTGGAGACAAAAGAGGAAGCTCAGCAGTTCAGTCTGGAAAAGACAGCAGGAAAAAGACATCTTAGGAAACCATGAGTTGAGGAGCCAGCCAGCAGGAATGCAGAGAAAGGTAAATCCAAGGAAGCTGCACAGATATGAATAAAAAGGAATTTGGTCCTGTGGAGCACTGGTGGCTTATAGCTTCGTTGCTGCATGTCCTTCTGCAGGACTTGAAGCCACCCTGGCCACCTCTCTGCTGGGTGGCAGGTGCAAGCAGACACAGCCCAGCTCTCACCTGCTGTCCCTAGGTGTCCATACACTGACCATACAGGGGATCCCCCACCAACGAAACAGCCCAGCTGCTGCCAGCTGCCAAGGCCAGTTTGCCACCCATGTAGTCTGAGGATGGTTGTGGCTTCAAGGTTGAGAGAGGGGGTGAGCTGACCTGATGCGTAGAAACGCCTACCACCACCCACTTTGCATCTGCAGAGACACACTCGCCCTGCAGGATTTCTGCAAAATCCATTTTAATCCAATGTTCAACAGCTAAAGTAAACTGCACAACTGAAGGCCCAGAGTTATGGTCAGAAACTTTTTTTGGAAGCCCCACAAGAGCCTCAAACTGTTTCAGCTTCCTCTCCCAAACGACAGCCTTGAGCTGTTCTTGCCTGGCTGCCGGAAGCCTGTGACGTGAAATAAAAGCCAGGAAATATGACTTTCTGAATAAACATTTATTTGGTGAGAAATACTTCTGATTTTTTGGCAGAGATATGGAAGAAACCTGAAGCCCTATGTATAGCGTGCCTGCAGAGAGCAATTTCTATTTAAAGGGAAGCTGCAGCTGTCTGTAGCTCTAAATGAAGAATAATGCCTAGGAATAAATTACTGCTGTTTCTGAGAGACATTTCTCAGATTAAAGCGATTCTTCCCTTTTTCCCTCTCACTATAAATACCGAGTGGCATGTACTGGGCTGTTGTTTGGAAGAATGGACACATGCAGCTCTGCTCTTTTCTCAGCAGCCTGGTAATTTCCATAGAAAACCATGAAGTGATTTAGCATACGGATACCAAAGCGACACAAAAGCAAAGACATCCAGAAGCATTAAGTCTGCATGTGTCAAAGCTTCCCGTCGCTCTTCCAAGGTGTGTACAGCTCAGAACAGAAACCAGGCATCACTTCCAACCACACCACAAACCTGGCACTGAGGCTCCAGGCGTGGGAGACGGTCGCTCGCAGAAAACCGCCGTGGAAGGCTCGCTAACCTTCAATTTCCATCACTTGCACAAGCCTCCTCCCCGAGGGGCTGCCGCAGCGGCAGGACGGGCAGGCGGAGAAGGTGATGCTCTGGGGAGAGGGTGTGCCTGGGCTACAGCCAGCCTGGCTAGGCGGCTCAGGAAGCAGCACTGACATCAGCTCCAGGAGCTGTCGCTCCCAGACCCGTCGCAGCTCCACGTGCCAGGAAAAACAGCCAGCAGCCAGAGGGGGAGTATGTAGGAGATAGGACCCAGGGTAAAGGAAGCAAGGAGGGCCAAGGAACAGTGAAAGAAGGCAGCAGCTCAAAAATGGGATGGAACTGGGGCTAAGGCATGTGTGACTGCAGTCGCCCAAGACCCTCTCCAGAGTCAGCCCTTACAGCAGCAGGTTCCCACTGACGGCGGGGCATAGAAAGCCTGTCTGGGCTAGAGATGGGGATGTTTACTATCCTACCATCTGCAGTTTGCCCAAAATAACAGTTATAGATATGAGATCAACTAAACACGTTTCTGTTATTGACACATACTGGATTTAGAGATCTATTTTCCATTTCCCACAAACCGTGCCAGAGGTTTTCGCATAAGCACAGGAAAAAAAAAAAGTAATGTGAAGAAATGCCTGTGAGTGAGGAACATGAACAGTTTATTCCTTGCTCCTGTTAGAATGTGTTTGTGCTTGTGTGGCTAGCACTCCAAAAAAGCTGTGGCATATGTTTTCAGGATGGAAAAAAAAAAAAAACCTCAGGATACCTACATCCTACCAGAAAGTTACAAAACCGTATGCTGGAATACACAAGGTACCCTCCAGCAACAGCAAAGGAGCCTTGTCTTACTTCACTTTTACCCTTGCTAAAATAAACGTTCCTCCTTAACGAACCCTCCTGACATCCCTTTTTCTCTACCCAGAAGTGGAATATGGACTTGATTTGTACAAGCACTGCTATTCCAGAAATGCGTTTCATCCAAATGAAGAGAGCAGGAAAAAGGAAGCAAGAAATTTGTACTGTTTAGTAAACAGTTTCTAGGTGGGTACAAGACACTGGTCCCAATTTACTGCATCCCTCCCTCCTCACACTCCCCTTCCTCTGAAATTTGCCTGGGTGGCAGGAAGAGGCAGCAGAAGGGAAGAGAACAGCTACTGCTTGCAGTGGGAAAGGTTTGATCGCTTTCTTCATATCTTAACATGATAACACCCTGCAAACAGGGAAGAGAGAGCAGTAGTTTTCAGTAAAATCACTGTATGCCAGGATTTCCTTCCAGGAGAAACACTGTACCTCCTCACCTCTGGTATTCTTGTCTCCCTAAGAGGTTAAAGGAAAGAGGAGAGGAGGAACCTGGCTGACTGCCTCCTTCTTGCAGCAGTGCCCTCCAAGCAGAAGCCAGGTGACAAAATATACTCTCAAGGAACTGCTAAAAAGCTCTCCATCACCTACAAATGCTTCCTCAAAAGGAACCAGTCCTGGATGCCAGGGTAAGAGCCATTCTCAAGAACACTTTTTCCCACCCATACCTGGTGAGAAGAGTGCTGCTTTTTCTGCACAAACCCAGGCCTCCTGAGTGTAATTCAGCGTTTTGGCACCACAATAACAGCACATCACACTGTGCTTAAAGTAGGCTGAATTTAAATCGTTTAGGACAGGGCAGAATGTAATGATCACACTGACAGCATCTTCAACAGATATTCCACCCCCTGTAATGGCTGATGATTGCCTCCTTCAGTTTATCTGGCTGATCTAGCGCACCACATACCTTACAGGACCCAGGGAATGCTCTTCTTCACATGAGGTGATGCTGCTGTTGCAATCAGTGGAGGTGATTGCAACATCTTGAACAAACATCTCCTGTTATCTCAACAGCTCTGCATGCTAGGACAGTTGGTTTTTTTTATTATTATTATTATTGTTATTATTATTATTATTATTATTATTATTATTACTATTATTATTTAAGGCTGTCCTCTCCTGTTCTAGGATGCCAGCATGCAAAGTAAGCTCTTGTGGCTTTAAAGAAGTCTTTCAAAGTGTGGGAATAATAAAGCTGATAATAATAAAGCTGATACAGCCACGTCTGCGTGGATCCATAGACAGTGAGAAGCTCCAGGTCTCAGAGGTCCCTTATTCATCTTAATGAGCTACTAACTTGGCAGCTTAGTGGTAACAAGTAAGTAAAAATTGCAAATGTCGGCTTTGTTAACTGTTTCACTGTAGATCAAAGCAGGTGGGAAAGGCAAGAGATGATGAAATATGTTCAGTGTCTTCTCCAATATTTATTTATTAACTGGTTCTTGGGAAAGCAGCACCGTTTAGACTCTTGTCTTAATCTGCTTCCGAAAGCCTGAACCTAAAGGGAAAAGCAGAGCAAAGGAGGGCATCCAACTCTGAGGGAGCTAGAAGGCATGCCAGAAAATATATTTATATTTACTACATTAATAGAAAGTGCACAACCTAGTTTGCTTGAACTGGAAGAATCTGGAAGATTGTTTTATCACTACTAACATCTTGAAGGACCAACGTATACTTTGGGCATAAGAATTTAAATACTAACTTGCCTAACTTGGAAATCCCCATGGTTCACTCGTAAGAAAAAAATAAGGATTATTCTAAAAACTGGCAGGCAGAGAACCCTTGTTTTCCTCTTTTTGTGAGAATGTTTACATTTGATCTGCATGTTTGCCCATTTCAACCCAGAAAAGCAGTGGGCTTCATAAGAAAAACAATGAACATAAAAATATTTATGCCTTCTCTTTAGCCATCCCTCATGGGAACATTTATTAATACCACAGCTGATTCAAGGTCTCAGTAGAGTGACTGTGTTTCCCTCTGAAAGGTATGCTACTCCAATTCCTATGAACACAAACCTCTGAGAGGATCATCTGTATTGGAAATACTCAATCTAATATAACAAACTGACCAATAGGAGTTTGGAATACCAGGCAGAAATAACTACATTTGCATTCCTCTAATTTGAAAGTAGTCAAATAATTTCAACCATTGTATAAGCATGTATAAAACTCCTGAATCTGACCTGTAGATTCATGAACTGTTATCCATAGTATTTTTCATTCTTGTTAGCCTACACAGTCACATGGCCTTCCAATGCAGGCTCACATATTTAACTGAAAAGCAATAGCAATATGACAAATAACTGTAGCAGTCCAAGGGAAAGAAACCCACCATCTTTCCTTAAATAACACTAGTTTGCCCTTAAACCCATTAAAAGAAAGAATAAAGAAGTAAGAGGGAGAGAAATTCAAGTCTATCTTTGCAGCCCAACCCAAACGCACCTGCCTCTGGTGCTCAATGCATCACAGGGAAGAGACCAAACACTACAAGGCAGATACTACCTCCCAAAAGACCCAAGTGGAAGTATTTGTTATCACTGCTAGAAACTCACAACATTCACTATGTTCTTCTTCAGGGAATTCTGGATTATCCTTTAGCATGAAGATTTTTCAGAAGCTGCTGGATTGTTCACAGGTCCTCACTGGCTTTCCTCTTTCAAATAAAGTAAGGTAGAGCTGTAAAACAAAAGCAAGACCAAATAAGAAAGGCAAGCAAGGAATGAAAGAGGAAAATCCATAGAACGGTTTAACAAATGAGCAATTGACTCCTACATCTCCTTGAAGCAAATGCATTTTTAATGAGCTGCCAAGATGAAGATTCCAGTACAGAGTGAGTGTATGGCAAACACTGCTGTAGGATAGGAAGAGTCATTTGCCCTGTACATACTATTACAAAAAAATTAAACCCCAGTTCAGAATTGCTGAAGCAGATACATAATTAAAATAATTCTTGGATACTTCTGTTGCTGTAACAAGAGAAAGAAAAAACTACTTGGAGTTGCTGTTTAGAAAAGTGTCTGCAAACCAAGTCCACAATGTGCAGAGAGAGCCACACAGGAAGATTTATGTCCTCAGCGAACTCCTCTAATGCAAACACCTATCTATTTCCATGGTTATCTGCAATATTATAACAGAGGAGTACTGAAACCAAAAATACACACACACACTCTTGCTGTTCCTCAGTAGGAAGTATTTTTCATATTTGAGATTTTTAATATTGTGTGGTTCTTTCATTAATTTTTTTGACAAAATTTCCTTGTGGACCAACTCTTAATTTTTTTTTTACCTTCCATAGAAGGTATCAGACCATCCTCAGCCTTTTTACTGGGGTCTGAGGAAACTGCTGGGCTTCATTTTTATGTGAACCCCACACAGAATACTTAAAGTAGAGTGTATATTTCTACCTGCCCCAAATCAAACATTTTTTCCTTGAGCCAGGTTCCCATGGTCTCCTTGTGCTTCCTAAATTCTTAGTTTCACTTTGTGCCACAAATCTTTCCTATCTCCTAAATGTAAGGCTCTTTAAACAGCTCATACGTAATTTCAGGATTTGTGCACATGGATCCCATCCTACCAGCCTTATGATGGGATCCATGTCCTCGAATCCAAAACATGTGCAGGACAAAAGTCTATGCCTTAGACAGTGCAAACTCTCTTCACTTGTTGGAGGAAATGAGACAATCTAGAAAAATCTAATTTGACCTATCTTAAGCATCTGCTTTAGGACAGAATGAATCACTCTCTAGAAAGGTCTGGCTCTCTCCATAAAGTGAGTCTAGACACTGAGCTCAGATTAGATGGCTACAGATGAATGCAGATGAATCTCACATTACGTGAAGGCAGGAAACAAGTCAGACAGATGGACAAGTGCAGTTCATGGGTGAAGAACTGAGGGAAGGCAATGCAATGATAAAAAAAGCTGCTATTCAAAAAAGTTTACATTATGACAGTTTGTTTTAGTGGAACATACAAAGCAACAACAACAAAACCTTCCAAAGGCCAAAGCATTATCTGCCCATCTGATCCAGCTTTGGTGTAAGACTACTCCTGGATTTACTGGATAAGGCAAAGCCCTCACAGAGCACTGTCCGTAGACCAGCATCCAGCTGGTTGGGACTTGGGCAGGCACTGGGCAGTGACGATGATGGTGACCACTAGTCTCAAGGTACACGTCTTTGTCGTCTCCCTGATGGACTGTAGCAAAGCAAGATACCTGTTACAAAAATCTTCCCAGTTTAAGACACAGTAGTTTCTTAAGAACTGCAACTCCTGTGTGACAGAGGCACCACTACCTCAAGAGCCTTCAGATACCCAGGCCCTGACTACACTTCCAGGACTCTGATCAACAGCTTCTCTCCTCTACTAAAGTGGGACTCTGCTGCTTATCTGACAGAGAAACACACCATTAAACATGGTCTCACAAGACTTTTAACTTTGGAAAGCAGACCGAAGAGAGAAAAATAACACAGACCTATTTTTAAAAAACCCCCTTGAAACCTTGTTGAAATGCAAACCAATTTATTTTCAAGCCATTTATTTTTTCTTTAAATTATGTAAATCTCACAATGAAAAAAATTCCACTTGTGCTCAAAATACTCAAACCATTTTATTTCTAAGTGTTAAAAGGAAGCATTTCAGCATTTGCAAATTATTTATGGGGTTTTTTCCCCCAATTAGTTGGCAACCCTAAAAGTTGCAATTTTTAATCTTTATTTCTTGTCATTCAGCATTCAGGGGAACCTGCAAATGGAGTCCAAAAGACTATGAGAAAATATTTAACATTTTCAGCAAAAATAGATGTTTTCCAATTATTTTTAGTAAGAGCAGGGAAGTTTACCCCTTGCAAACTCCTGCTTGGATAGACTCCTGTGAGCCTCCCTGGAGAGTCAGCTGTGCATAACCCTGGCCTGACACCCACCACACTCAGTGACTAAGTCCTTCCACCAACTTCAACAAGTGGGATTAGGATTTTGATTCTGTTCAAGTTAAACAAGGCTCTGATTGCCCAAACCAGGGCTTTGATCACTGAATCAGGAGTGAGGCTGCTTGCTAGCAGGGATCTTGCTGCTTGCTATGCAGGGATCTTGCTGTCAGCCTGGAATGTGTCTTGCAGACCCCTGCCAGCACAGGGACAGAGGAACAGGCCACAAGCAGCACCTGTGCAATACAGAGCAGTGGTGGTACTCTGGGGCAGATACCTTCTCCATGCACTCACATTTCATGGGAAAGATGACATGAAGCAAGGTAGCCTACACCTCAGGCAGAAAAAGGGGCAAGAGACCTTGTATTTACCACAGGGTGCCTTTGTACCATGCACACAGCCAGTTACTGTGAAGCAGATGTTGCACTATAAATTCGCAAGCTAGTTTAATTTGCTACAACTTGCTCACTTGACCTTACCCATAGGCACTTCACTCTGTGAGGAGCAAGGCATGTCTGCCTGCAAATGCTCCCAGACCCTTTTATGCTTAAGATTTAAAGATAACATAGCACAAAATTCAGGATGCACAGGGAGCTGCTGCTTCTTGAAGCCCAATCCTCACCTGAAGAGCAGAGTACTCAGTCCCTAATTGGGACAATCTTTTTGCTCTGCAGATCTGATGGGCTGTGGTGACATGCTCGACGTGGAACATGTAAAACAGTCATAACTTGGAGGACCAGCAGAGAAAGCTGCTTTGCAGTACAATTAGGTCTTACCCAGATTTTGCAACTGAAGTTTCAACATGATCAACAAATCATTATCACATACACGGTTACCGATCACATCACCGCTATAAATGGGAAGCGTTACCAAGGAAGCTGTTTTTCATGGTCCCACAGCATTATGGTTACTCAAATATCACAGCATAGCCCTGTCTTTGAGAGCTAAAAAGGACACTGGGCTGACAGATTAGAGGTGTAATTGAGACACGAACAGATCTCAAATCAAAGAACATGGAAGTACTTCTTGGGAGTATTTCGAGACAAAAATTGGACCCCAGGGCAATCAACAAATAAGGACTGTAGCACAAGTGAGCAACTGCAAATTGGCAAAACCTGAAAACCAGAAGTTGGCTACGTGCAATATCCTGTATTTATTCCAAGAAAAGGTCATGCTCTCCCATCTTGCTTTGAAGATCAGGCAGGGAGAGATTACTGTTTTACTAGTCCTTTCCTGCAGGTTTTTAATTGTCATCCCTTGCTCTCTTGCATGACATAATTTGGTTTCCCTAATTCACAAATCAGCATAAGCTAATAAAACTGTTTAAGAGATGGCAGCCTTGTACCCAAGTTGTTTCATTGTTCACTATTACCCCACAACTAATCTTTCAACTCAAACAAAACTATAATTCATTTCCTGCTTTAGTGGCTCTCTACATGAAATAGTTTTAGACAGGTTCAATCCTGCTTCACCGCAAATGGGAAAAGAGGTTTTATCTTCCTGGAGCACGCGTGATTTCAATTACCTAATGTGCGTATCATCTATCATGTCAGGAAAAAGCTCCTAAAGTATTTTCGGCTGGTTTAGCTGACTTTACACAAGGAGAAAAGATTCTAATGGAAATTTTAAAAAAATAAATAAATCAACAAGAAAAAAACCAAAACCCACAAGCCAACCAAGAATTCACTATCTTTTAGATTTCAAGTTAATAAAAGCTTCTTTACACCAGCCAAGCCAAACTTTGCCCACCTGAAAATCTTCTGACATTTTGTCTACAGGTATACAAAGGCTGCTGCTGATGTTCTGCTAGTATAAAAATTACTTAAAACCCAATTATGCCTACATTAATGCTATGGTGAAGCAATATGACCTTAGGACAAAAGAGGTTTTGTTTGCATAAAACAGGCAGGCATCACTCTAATTTCTGTTTAGTATCCATTCCTCCCCTGAAGCTTGATCCTCCATGCTTTGTCATGTAAACAAACATTTCCCATGCCTTTGCATGTGGTCCACAGTGAAATGCCCAACTTCACAAGGTGTTACACCCATTTTGTTCAGGGTGAATAACTGTATGTGGGTGCATGGGAACAGTAAATGAAGTTGTCAGCACTTTGCACATCCCGCAGGTCCTAAACCAGAAAAACAGCATGCAGATCATGCGGCTCAGACAAGGAAGCAATCCATGCGCCCCACAATTGGTAGCAGAGGAAAGAACACCTATGTTGCCTTCCCCAACTCTGTGAACGTGGGGCATCCCAGCCCAGCACATCTTTCCTGTGTGAAAAGCATTTCCAACGTGAGTGCTTACCCAGAGGGAAAATGCAGGATGGGAACATCTATCTGTGAGCAGTACATGGACAGGACCAGCACGTGGGGCTGAAAGGGCAAGGCTGCACTCACACCCTCCAGTGCAGGAGCCACTACTGAAGATGGCCACTGATTGTGCACAATTAACGTTAGCCGTGAGTCATCTAGAAATTCCTGTCCCAAGATTTAATCTAAAGACCATTATTCATTATTGCTTCACCCACAGCAGGTATTTTTCACTACTTAAGGCTCAGGTAAACCACTCCTCATTTTAGCATCAGCCTGTGCAAACAGACTGAGAGTTTTCAGCCCTACTCACTGGACTCATCTGCCCTTCCAAACCTCTTCATCTGGAAACCATGGAAGCAACTTTGCTCCTGGAGCCATCTCCGCTGCTCCTGTTATCCATTCCCTAACCTCAACACCTTCAAACAAGCAATGGGAAAACAGACAAAAGTTCATCACCACTGTTGTATTGAGGAAAAAATGCAGAACAGCTCAAACTCACACTCTCCATTTACATGATGCCTAATAACAATACAAACACAAATCTGACTAGGACCTCAGAGATACCACTTTTACACAAATAACAGCAATCACAACCATACTCCTTATTTGTATTTCACTAATACCCAGTTTTTCCAGAAAGACTTGAGGTTAGACTGTGCTTAGACCTGTGCTTCTCTTAGTGGGCTTAGTTTCTAAGTTCCATGTGATTTTCCCCCAGAAAGAAAGTGAAGTATAAGGTATTAAAATAGTAAGTCCAGAGACGGGCTGTGGGTGCAACACACAATGCCACCAGGTGAAAAGAAAACTAAGAGGAGCTTGTCCAGGTGATTTTGTCTAAGCAGCAACAGTGCAGACCCTTAAGAAAAAAAATACCTTACAAATACCTCCTATCAGATGCCAGTGATGTACTTTTTAATAATAAGCTATCAGCTTATTCACATCAGCACCCCCTATTTGCCACTTTTTCATGGCTATCAAAGCAGGAATACTGGTAGGGAGGGGGCGGAATTTCAACACAGATCTACATTTCTCTTAGGATGCCAACTTTCTTTACTCTCATACGGAGGTTTAAAGTGAAAACAACTCTATTGCCTGTGTGTTTGTAACACAGTCATTTCTACAGGTCTTCTGAGAAGAAGAGTTGAGAAAAAAATGCAAATGGTCCATAATAATTCAGGCTGAGAGCCAATAATGTTGAACAGATATAAGCAATAAAAATAACCACTCTGGATGCTTCTGTTACACAACATAAATATTTCTCTTTTACTTTTATGGCAGCTATTATGCAAAAAATGCAGCTCAGCCCTGAGTGGAGACAACGAGCCTCCTGCATATTTGAGGAACTGCAGTACCCTATTAACTTGCTACAGATGAGAACAAGCTCAAGGGCCTTCACTACATGTACAGACACCTCTCATACAGTGGCCACAGCTCTCCTGCAAAGATGGTGTTGAAGGGGGCATCCAAATGCTGTGAGTCACAAACAGTAGCAGCACCAAAAGCAACGGCTGAGATTCTGTTTAATTGCAGTATTTTAAGTAGCCAGAGGCAAAACCTCCTGAAAAAGATTGTTAATGCTACAACCCAGAGAACCAGAGAAGAGGCTTCATCTCTGGTGGCAGCAGTAATTCCAGCAGATGCTCACAGTACCAACTCCCTGGTGCCAGTAAGATTTGAGTTTGGGCCATGGCCTTTGCCTCACTGGGTTCAGCCACAGGTGCACACAGCTATTCATCTGCTACTTACGCAAAATTTTCAGGGAGAAGCTTCCCCATCTCCTCTACCCGTGCAGAATGTTGGGTTGAGGAGGACCCGACTTACACCAGCTGCCAGGCTGGGGGGACACACATGGGTGCAGGCACAAACAATGCCACCACGTAAGCTTCGCTTCCTTAGGAAGCCAGCCCAGAACGCACCCTTAACCTTCTCCCCGCTTGCAGTGCCGCCAGGTCTTCTGCACTGCTGATGCAACATGAAACACAGAGCTGGAAAACAAAGGCGCTATTGACTAACTTTTTTGCAGGATTAAGATGACTATGCTGGCTTACAATAAAGATTTCAACGATTTCGACACTGAGCGCTAAGTAACAGGAACACGGCTTGGCAGTAATTCCAGAGATTACCTGTTGAAACATTAATGACAAACATCTTTTGATGTGGGCTGCTTTATGTGGTGCAAAAGGCAGTGCTGTAATTATGCATTTCCTTTCTATGAATCTAGTATTTAACAGTAAAGCACTACTGGGGGTGTGCGCACGTGTATGTTTGTGCATGCGTGTGTGCATGTGTGTGTGCGTGTGAGACAGGAAATACTCCACAGCTGAGCCTGCGATTTACCAGGGTGGCTGCACGTAGTAAATCTGCAGCAGGGGAGCTCAGCCATTTCATTCATCCTGCACCAAGCAGAGGGCTAAAACAATTGCCATGCTTAAGACAAATGTCAGCGTGAGTCATACCAGCCGGAGCGCAAACATGTTTGCTATCGGGTGAGTCAGAATATCACATCCTGAATTCACAAATCTTCCTATAAATAATAATTTCCAAAATTGTTGCATTTCTTTAATACAATGCAATTTTAAGTATGATGCCAAATCCATAAAGGCTTTCCTGACTATAAAGAAAATGTTTTTTCTCCTCTTCCCTTTCGCTTCTTGTTGCCTGTATCTAAATTAAGTAGTAGGTTGTCTACAGTACCTGAAGTGGTAACTGCCTTGATTCACACTTAGGAAAATGCAAGCAGGGCTCAAAATACGTCCAAATGAGAGACAGCCCCCCTGGCCCCGAAAGAAAAAGAAAACTAAATACAAGCAGTAGGACCTTTCACTTACTGTATATGCGTCCTACATCTTTTTTGATGCTGTAATTCTGACAAGCTTTAGCATGTTCAGCATTCAGAGAAAAAGGACGTCATGCTGGCATGAGAGACACAGAGCAGCTGAGAAAAGGGGTGAGAAATGCTGGAAAAGTGGTGAGAGAGGCCAGAGCAGCATGGTGCATGTGAGCAAGGAGGGACTGTGCCTGCACTGTAGTCGACAGCTGAAGCACCCACAGCTGAAGCACCGTCCCTGCTTCGGGTAGTGCTCAGCCTAAATACAGCGTGCAGAGATCATTCCTCCCCACGAATACGAACATACCTGGTAATGAAATTAATGCACTGTAATAATTGGCAATGATTATCCATGACTGCCTCTAATTCAGCAAAGTATCTGAATCAGAAGTTATGCAAGTGCCTTTTGAAATAGGACTGAACTCAAGGATATGACCAAATTTATGCAGGAGAGTGCTGATAAAGATGTGTGTCGTCTCTGTGAGCAAGGGGAGAAAAAAGTAGTTTGTGTAAGGTTGTTGGGGGGGGATGTTTCTAACTCGATTTTCACTTGGGAATTTATTCTCATCTTACATGAAAGGGAATTCATACACATATAAATCTCCTTACATCAAATCAAGGCAGTCTTGCTTTCTTCTAATTGTTTTGTGGAATAACCACTCAGAAGTTCATTTCTGTTACCTTTCTCAAGCAAAATAAAAGGCCTTTTAGAAAAATTTTATTGCTAAAACAATGAAATCCTCCTGGGAATGACTTCGTTATGGAAATCAAGTGACAGTTTCTTTTATCTAGCCAAGCAGCAAGTCTGCATTTATAAAAGGCATTCTATGCACAAAGTACAGTGAGTAGGAGGACATGAAAATCCTATTTTTAAACCAGATTTCAGCGTTCCTCCCATACAGATTTCCTGGAATAATAACAGCAACAACAATAATGATAATTAATAATGCCAAAAAAGGAGTATCATCTCAAAGGTGAGTGGCACGTGAGAAAGCAAATTGTAGTTAAGGACTTGTAAGATTTAGGGACAAATGTAAGATTCTTTCAAATAAACTGGCATTGTGCCATGAATTTCACAGAACTTGAGATTTGCCCCCTAAATTTCATACTGCAATTTTTTTCCAAAAAGGCAATAAATTAACATTATGTGTAGCATATGCTCTATGTCTACCATTTGTTTTCTTGCAGCAATTGTTATTTTCAGAAACACCACCAAATGAGAAGTTAACTGTGGAGCGATTGCTATCACTGTGTTTGGGTAAGTGACCATGGCAGCTTTTAGAGCTGGGGAAGAAAGGGAAAAAAACCTGAAAAAATCCAGGGCTAAGCAATGTTTTCATTTGCAACAAGAACAAGGGTACGATGCAGACTTTGACCCAAAGCTTAAAAGAAAATACTGGAAAGATCCTTTTCTGCTTTGCTGACCTCTGGACCTGTCTCTCAGGACACTCACAGAGCAAAGACGTTGAATTAACAAATACGGAAAAAGTGTGGGTCAAATCCTTCATCTCTACCAGGAATACGCTGTCTCCAGTACACTTGGAGTGCAATTTTCCGAGGGCAGAAGTTAGCCCAGATTACCAGAAGGCTGTTATTCAATTGTGCTATCGTCTACCAGTGGTAATTAGAACAAGCGTCTGCATTTCACACCTAATAAAAATGAAGAGAGTGCGCAGGCAGTTACAAAATGCCTGGGACGCCGAGGTGCAAGGTGAAACCTGCTGGAGCGCTGGCACCTAACAGCAACCCCACCACTAGGAAGTCCCCATTTCCCACGAAATTAGAGCAAGGCAGAGAAATCACACACGCTGTCTGTCCCTCTCTCACACTCGGCAGCTCTAGCACAGACACACGTTGTAGTCTGGCACTGACTCATGTTCTGAACTCGGGAGCACCCCCCAAGACACGCGCCTGCACACAACCCCCCGCTCCCACACACCCTGCTCATCCCCTGGCTCATGCTGCTGCCGTGAGGTACCAACCTTGTCAAAGTGATTTTCATCCATGTTTTTAATCCAGTGCAAACCCCTCAACAGCAGTAGCATGGAACGTGGAGAAACCATCAGCCTTGGCATGCTACTAACCCAGTGAAAAATCTGCGACCTAACCAGGTATGGTCTGTTTCTAAAAGATATTATTAAAGGACCATTGAGGGCATGTTTGGAAGCACTTCCACTCTCTCACTCTCCTACAAGACAAATTTTCATGTCATTAACCTTTAGTTGCCTTTTAAACAGTAAAATGTAAGTCTGTTAAACCACAGAGTTCCAATTTGAGTTCCTTCATCTGCTTAATGGGAAATGTACAGTGGTCAGAGAGGAAAAAAACCAGGCATGACTGGAGTAAGTTAGCGCCATTTTCCTTTTTTGCCCACTGCTTGCTGCCAAACATGCTTGCTGCTGGTCACTTGCCTCGCTCACTGCCAACAAGTGCTCTGCTGGGCACGTCACCAATATTTAACCCTCAATAAAATTAAATCACAATAATGCTTTGCACTCATTTAGGGTTTTACATACCACAAACACTCTAAAAAAAATTAACTGCACGCTGTGTAACACCCCTGCAAGGGAAATTGAGTATTGTTATTCATACCTTATGCAAAAGAGAATTTCACTGTAGATGGGATAATTGACCTGCCCAAAGCTATGCAACACAGGTGTTCCTGCTTCCTGGTTCTCTCTATATGCCAACAGACCAGTTTCAGCCTTTCCTGAAATTCAGAGTTAGTGTTCTGCCTCTTTCTGCGGCTGAGGGAAAGCAGGGGCAGGTCTCTGTACCCAGCGGTATAAGTGGTACATGGGTGGTGTAAAAGTGGTACATGGGTGCTGTTAGAGTGGTTCCTGGCTGCATTGCCTGTGGTGGGACCAGGAAAAACAGGCCTGCAGCACTCCTGTTTCTACCTCCCTGTGGTAAGCGAGGATTAGCTGCAGAAAATTATTTGATCTATATTTGGCCTATAATAATTTACTAATAATTTGGTAAAAGGAACATTAATAGCCTTTTTCACAAAAGACTACCAAGTTTTAGCTTCTCTGGATGTCTTCTAGTACTGCAAGGAGGACAGCAGAGGACTCAGCAGTGTACCACACACTGCTCCTCATATTCTCCCTCTCTTCCCCTCAACAGCAAAAACGGGTATGACTAAACAAATACAGGTTTCATCCCAGATAAATGGTGGCAGGGCAGGAGCAGTGCGCAGTGCCTGCCCCTGTGGGCTGCAGCCACCCCTGCTGACCGTCACATGGCAGAAAACTCCACACTGGGCTTACCTGCAGCCAGCACTGGCATATTTGGATGGACCTGAATGGTTTCACCACCTCTTTGAGGTGAAAACCCTCATATGTCACAGGCTGGACAACAGATTAGTGTAGTCAGAGATCCTGTTACAACACCAGCTGTTCCTCCTGCACCACCACCAACAGCCACAGTGTAGGTAGGACCCAACCACGCTTACTACATTAGAAATTAAAGGGGTTTTACCTGTAAAAGATCTGTACTCTTATGTGCAGTGACACTATTAAAGCAGAAACGTTAACTACTAGCCCTGTGGATGCATTATCCTAGTTAAAAAGAGGGTTTTTACTGGCAAAGCTCATCCCTGTTCACAGACCAAGTAAGCCCTACCTTTGATCAAAGCAGTTAAGACTGGAAAAGCACTTGAACATGCTGATCAGCTCCCAAGCTAGGACAAGGCTTAAGTAGAGGGGTTTATCTCTCACAACCTCTCACTTTTAACCACGTTTGGTTGGGTCAGGGCCAACTCGGTGTAACCAGATCCTCAGCCCAAGCTGCAGGTTTTGATTGCCCTTAAACTGTAGCTCAAGCCAAAGCCTCTTTAGCTATCACACCTAAGAGCACTGCCACCCCTGCAGATCAGCAGATGAGCTCCATACTTTAAGTGGATTAGCTGTGCTGAACAACTATGCTACATCCACTTCCCCTGTCCAGTGCTCGAGCTTCAGTGAGCAGTGATCTTTTATACAGCTGATCCAGGAGGTTTTGCTGCAGAGGACAGAGCTGGGCTAAGGAGAAGCTTATGCTGTCTTCAGGCTGTAAGAGAAGACAAGCTTGGAGGTTGGGCTCGGTGGGCACCCCAAGGAGCTCAGTGAGCCAGTGGTGTTCTTGAAGATCGCCCCCTCCCACAACCTCTCTGGCACCAGAGTTTGGGGTTGGCTTCCCACTACAGTGCGTGACTAGGGTGACTAGGGTGAAAAATATAAGTCTAACACACCACACACCACCTTGCCGTGACTTATGCAAAATCCTCAGCAGTGGCACACAACAGGGCAGTGCATATACCACCACAGTAAGAGGATGCCCTCCTTATACCACCTATCTTAGTCTGGGAGGAACAGCCTCTGCTCTGTTGTAGCAGCTACAAACCTCAGTTCCAGTAAACCTCACAATTTCCCAGGTACACCAGATCCTCCTCTCAGCCACTCCTCCCAAAGGCAGCAGGCAGAAGTGCCGCTAACATAGCATAATCAGTGTGAAGTTGTAACAGTGTGGGGGTATGTGGCAATTCATGGAAAATGTCTTCGACCAAAAGGCAATTAGCAGCGAGTCTAAATGCAGCAGCAGAAGGGAGTGGTTTCCTAACAAAACAAGCCNAAAAAAAGGAAAGGAAAAAAAAAGAAAAAAGAAAAAACCAAACCACCCTAACACTTTCCTCAAAAAAGCAGCATTCTCAGGAGATTGAAAGCATGTGGGAAAAAATACCTCTGTGAAGCTTTCTGTAAAGATTATTCTTTACAGACACATTTGGCAACCCTTTCTGCTCTGTCTCCTAATGCTATTGAATATAACTATGTAAAGTCAATAAGCAAAGCCACTCAAAGTGGTTTTTTTGAGGTTTTCTAGTCCAAGAGAGGAAGCAGTGCGATAGGAAAGTTTTCAGAAGTGGGACTTGTGCCTGCCTTGCTTCTAATTGTAGTGAAACTGTCAACCTCTGCATTGTGTTTCAAGACTTTACACTTCAAAATCATTCTCTCTGTGCTTTGAATTGCTATACTTTTAAGCTAACTACTTCTAAAAGTGCTGTTTAGAAATGACATCTTCAACCACATTTAACATTGAGAATAAATCTAAATTTGCAAAGTCTCATTGGGTCCCTGCAGAAGTGCAGCTTTTTTATTGCACTTGACAACCAATCTCTTGAAAAGTATCTGTGCAGAAATTTAGTTTAAATTACTTCATATCAAGACATTTAGGAGAAAATGGGGGTTGCTATAAGTTAAAAATAATTATGTTCTTTTTACCTTAGATAAAAAAGCACCAACATTCAAGCAACAAACAGCATCAAAACCAATTAGTAACCTCACAACCTGAAATCCTACCTACATGCAGGCATGCATTAATCATATTTCAGAATGATCTCCAAACGCACGTGGCTAAAACAACTGAACTACGCTGACTTGATTTCTCCCTTGTAAACCACAAACAGTAAAAGCAGATCCAGGTACTATGGTGAGATTTGCAGGCACTAACTGCCTGTGGAAGGATGTTCTCTGCCTCTGATCACTGAACTCTGGGAATCACCCCATCAGTGCCAGAATGGTACATTCATAGATAAGCCAATGTGCTAAATTTCTCTTCAGTGTCCAAACTCAATTCTGTAAGGAGACAGATACCTGCCAAACTGCAGGGAGCTGAGAGAGCCTCGTGCTTTCCAAGTGCCCCTGCACACATTTGAATATTAGGGTAATCGGGAGGCCATGCTCCTTTCATGCTGTCACGAAACACAGAATATTTATATTGCTTCAGCTTTAATGATTTTAAAATAGAAGAAAGATCATTTCAGTAGAGTAAAAGCAGATTCAGTAATGCTCAGGCATATTTACACTCTGTTGCTCAGTGTGGTAAAACTAATTCAGGGTAAAGGTTTCCTGTAAATACTTGGGGAGACAGCAAATAGGCACGTAAGCAGCTCAGAACATGCAGGCTCAGAAGTCAGCTCAGTCAGGAGCTATTTTCTACCCAGTGTGACAGTGCCCAGCATAAGGAAGGCCCAAGAATGACTCCAGTTCCCAAGTAATACTTTCACCAAGCAGAAAATTATACTGTACCTTGTGGGGCTGAACAACTTTGAAGTATTATCTCGAGGTCTGCCAAAGCTGTTCCAGATGCCCGGTTTCAATTTAAGCCCATCTATTTTTCATATCCTTCTCACAGACTGCTATCTCCCTGGTTTAAAGGACGACAGAATGCTACTTAACCCTGAGAAAAAAGTTCCTACTGTTTCTCAGGAATTACTCCCCTCCATAGCATTAGGAACTCACACTGATCACCTTGCAAGGAAGCCCCATCCCACTCTTTGCTCACCGCATGATGGATGCTTGGCTGGGCCAAGCTGAGGTGCTACAAACAAGCTATCACATCAGCACTGGTTATTTCTGCACTTGGGAAGGAGGGGTATGTGGCCTTCCCTCTGCACTCTGCTCATCACCATTTCTCCATGCATGAATATGATTCCTCCTCATGCCTTCCCAAACTAACAAAAAAACCCCTTAACCAGACAGGAGCAATGATGGCAAAGAGCGTTCTACTCCGAACTCCAGCACCAGGTCAGGCAAGAAGTGAGGAAACACAGCCATGTCACAAGGGAAACAGCTGAGCTATTGCAAACAACAGCAACCCTTTTGACTTAACCAGAAAGTGCCCAACCCAATACTAGTTTCCAAGTGGAAAGGCTGCCCTCCACTTACCACACAGAGCTGGATCGCCTTCACAAATATCCCTTGTCTGCCACAGCAGTCCAGCAAACATTGCCATCTAATCATTCCCATAGTACACGAATCCCTTTCTGGCTTGGTACAAGGTGAGTACAAAGTTTTTGCTGATCTTGCACTTACAGTAATTTCCCCCTCCCCATCACATCATGTGAATCATCCTCATTTCCAAGCATCAAAGAGTTAATGGAAGAAAGAACCACCCTACCATGTGCTTCACTCAAGGGTAAGTGGACTGGCCAGCTACCAAAGCAGATTGTTAAAGACTGCACCGAGCTCCCGATTTTTTTCTCTCGACTGCAATAAATGTAAGGATTGAATGTGGACATAAATGTAAATCTAGACCACATCTGCTGATAAAGCAAAGCCTTTGTACTTGCACAACTGCTATTAACTGTACACAAAATACTTAAATTTCATTAATTCTCCTACATTCAAAAGCTGACCTGCAGTCTGCCCAAGGCAGCCAATGCGAACTGCATGCTCAGCAGAATTGCACATTAAAGACAGAAGGGAAACAGATTATAATACAAAATCAGACTGCTAGGAAAGTGAATCATTTGTGCAACTGTTAAACACTCAGAGTATTTTGGGCACACTTTACCACACCAGATTAAAACACAGCTCTGGTGGTTCTCTTCTGAAAGGCAGTGTAACAGGTAACAGGTTTCTGTTATTTGCCCCTTTCATCACAGGCATGAACAAAACTGGTGCCGTTAGGACTCTGTCATATTCCAGTATTAGAGTTTTCTTTTGAATTAACTGAAGCTACTTTGCTATTTGAAGATTTTTACCTTCCCATAATTGCATTAATAGCTTGGAGCAGAGTATACGTGCATATGCACAACATTTCTTCCCAAATATCTCTCAGGGAACTTCAGCTGTTCATCTTTGCCATAAGTGTTTACCGCTTCTTCTCATAAGATAATTTCAATGTAGTATTCTAATTCTAACTTATTTCTTGGTAAGATACTTCCACCTTGAGTTCATACCTGTCAGACATGGATTGTGGAGTTCCCTTGGTTAAGTATTACCAAATCATTTGAAGGTTTCTCCATCACCAATCAGGTATAAGCAGCTAGGAGCTACCTAACAGGACTCCATCTCCAGACAGTTTCATTTTGAATGGCATAAATTATCTTGGGCCAGCTTATTTCCATTGCTTCGTGCTCTGCTCTGCTGTGACCTCTAAGGAAAACAATTCAGGGACCCATCTGTCCCAAAGTCACTTGTTTTCCTTTTTAGATTCCTTCTTATTTCAAGTCTACCATAACTGGCCTATAGGCATGAAATCCACTCTGGGATGTGATTAGTGACCTTTTCTATAGTTTATATTAACATGATTATTTACATGATCATTATTAACAAGAGGAAAATATTTTTATTTTCACTGCTACCAAATTCAATTTTCACATGTATGATCAACAGAATCATGTCTACAAATAGATGTTTACTCTTACATGCTGGGCTTGGAGACACAAAACACGATGTGCTTCTTAGCTGTCCCCATGGCATCTATACCTAATAGTGCAATCACAAATTAAGCAGAAGTCTGTGGTAACCCAGTTTGTTTTCAGTTATCCAATACCTTTCTAGTTCATGAATAGTTTAATTTAAAAAAAAGCTTATGATAGAATTTCATACCCAGATTTCAAAGACCTAATAGTGTTGGAAGGTGCACAGTAGATCATGCTCAGAGTACTTCATGCAAAAATATCAATCAAGAATTTTTGGTTCTTCCACTCAGGGTTGCTTAAATTTGTGATGCATGTGGGGAGCCATTGCTAACAACAAAAACAACAACCTCTGCAACAAAAATGTAGAAACTACAGTTGGATCTTTGGGTTGAGAAGTACAGCGATTTTGCACAGGAATTGCACACACCCCATCTACTGGCTTTTCAGAAGACTGAGAATTTTAACAGCGTCAAGACAAGTTTACCTTGCATTGGAATTATTTACCAACCAATGCCTGTGAGGTTAGTGCTTGATGAAGGTACAGGAGACCATCAACTAATCCCAGGAGAGCCACAAAGCAATCCAAAGCTGACAAAACTGTTCAGAGCCTACAATGGCAGAAATAGAGGTCACAGGCTAAAAAAGTAACCCGAATCATCACAGCACCTTGTACATTGTGAAGAAGCTTAATAAGGAATCAGAGAAAATGTTCCAGCTGACAAAGGTGTTAGTTGTGCTGAGTGCCTGCTGCGAGGCCTGCCTTGCTGCCCTTAAGAGCAGGGGCACCGTCCAGCAGAAAGGCAGCAAACATGCACCCACAGCAGAGACTTTGGCCAGTGCTGCTGTTGTGCCACCTCTGCAGCACCCGGGGAGCACAGGCATTGTAATTTTTTATTCAAGAAGGTTGCATGCCACATCGTTAGAAGAATTCACAACAAACTTCAGTCACTGAGTCAGAAATGGAACTCAAGTTACACTCTGTCAATCAGGATGTTTGATCATAGCAAATCAAAGAATCTGCTTAGCTCTGCTGAAAGCTTCCCGAAGCCAGTGTAGTCTCCCACTCCTTTAGTAGTCTGCAATGCATTCATAGCAGATGGCAAAAGTACTGAGAGTAAATCCAGAGCTAACAGCAGCTGAGAACACTGATAGTTTTGCCACTGGAGTGTCAAATTGTGACACTTCTTTTCCAAGCAAATTAGTAAAGTTAATATACCCACACTGCCACATCAATGGTACCAGCCAGAGTCTGCCTGTTCATTTCTAATTCCGTAGTTGCAGGCAAGAGCTCAGAGAAGTGCCCAACAGCCACCATAATGTCAGTCTATGGTCTTAGGAGACTAAATACATTTAAACCTGTCAATACACTCTTTAGATGAAACTTGCATCAACAGTAGGCTGTTACAGGTTACTGACAGTTGTGTGAAATATATGGTCGTCCACGATACAGGTTAGGGGGATTTTCAGTGCCTCTTCACTTTTCACCCTGGATTTCCAATGAGTTTCTTTAGGAAGCAGTTAGTACTAATATACCAGTGCCTTGTCACACAGATGCATAATGGACACGATTTCTAGTAAAAGCCAAAATCACAGAAATTTTATTTACATATAGGATTAGAGATGTTTTGAAAACAGACTTTTCAGTTATCTATAATGTTTGGAGGAACTCTGTTGCAGAAAGAAAATGATGTTTTTCCTTCCCTTGCTACTGTCCACCTCACAGACAAAAACCTGCTCTTGCACCCAGTGTGACTTCAGCAGAGTGGACTGGGATCAGAGTGATGTAATGCATTAAATGTCCAGTTTTCAAACAGCAGATCAAGTTTTGTTTTAAAATGCTGTCTTTACTCAGAGCATTTTAAACCAACTGTTTGATAAGAGGCTACTGTTGCTGCTGACCCCTTCTTTCCATTTTCTGTGCCAAAGTTGTGAAGGTACAGTACCGTTTTAAGATGTACACCAGCCAAGGAGAGTACCGTGATGTGAAACTGGTATTTGTGTTTTGTCAGTACCAGCAAAGGTGTGTCTGCACAAAGCTGTGATAACTGTCAGCAGCTCAAAGCAATTTAGATCTTTGCTTGTTTGTGTGCCAGGCAATCTTAAAGAGCTGCAGAACTCTCTCTCTCTTCTAAGTGTTAAGATCTCAGTAACTTCAACTATATAAACTCCTCAAATTAAAACAGCATAATCATCAATTTTTAGGAATACACCACAGTTTGGATGACACATTATTCCAGTGCTCAGTTTCTTCTGGACCTGAAGGCATCCTAGAGGTCTTAAAACTCAGCCTTTCTTCAGCTCCAACTGGAGCCAGACCAAGCGTTCAGCACTGGCACCAGACCCACTGCAGCGCCAGAGCATTGCAGAAACTAAGCCAAGAGCTGGGGAGGTGTTTTTAGGAACCCTTGCAGAAGGCACCTCTGCCAACAAGGTTCAGTGAGGTTTCAGCTGGTGACTTGAGAAGACATATTGAATGTCAACTGGCATGTTTATCTTCTCTAAACACTGAGCTTCCTTTCTAACATCTAATAGGGCAGATTACCGGTTTAATACTAATGGAAACTGATCAAAAGACCCTAGATTATTTGGTTGGCTTACCTTAAAACCTTTTCCTGCTTCAGTTTCCATGCAAAATATATCAAAACAGTATTCCTACGAATGGAGAGCCTATCAACTAATCATTTAAGGAGATGAGGAAAACTACATTTAAAACTGGGTTGTGGGTAAAAATGCCAGAAACTTCCCAGACCAACAGAAGGACCTGCTCCACAAATTTTCACAAGGACTACTTCGGAAAATAAAACCTAGAAAAGCATACTATATAAGGCCATTTGAAAATTCTATTCCTTATCTACAAAAGGCAGTTTCTTCTCAGTTGCCATCATGGTTCATTTGTCTAGGGACAAAAGCAGCTGGCAAACTAGCACGAAAAAAGGAACAAGTAAACACTGGAATGTTAAGCATTGTCTATAAGCAAAGATAAACAGCAGTGATCAAATGACAACTGACCAGGTTTCTTTCCATACCTATTCGAAGGGATGATGGCTGGGAACAACCTTGATCAAGGCTATCAATCCATTTAAATGCAGAAATGCTTTCATGATTTCAAGGCAGAACAAATATTTCTTTTTGTCTGCATTTTTTAGAAGACATGAACAGTAACCTCAGAACAGAACATAGATGCCTGTTAACAAAGCCAACAACAATTACTGCTATGTCTAAGAATCAACAAAAAAACCACCAGTGTATTCCAAAGGCATTCGCTCCCAAAGCAAACTCACTCCACGCAAGCTCAAGCACAGAAACGTGATAGTATCTCATGATTTATGTTCTCTCAGCAGGTTGTACCGGGTCCTCCAGATTCCATGCTTGCCTTTGAAAGCAATTAAGTTTCTAGCACTTCTGGGAGCGACAAAAGCTCTCACTATGAAAACCAGCATGCTGCACTCGTGCTGAGTCTGCAGCTTGGCAGACTGAAACAGAAGCACCACAGGAGGTGTGAACTTCCCCTGCTTAACTCATCTGGGAGCATTAGTATGTGAAGGGCCATCTCTAAACTTTGAAGCTATTTCCAAATTATGGCTTTGTCCAGTGCCCAAAGAGCCAGCTGCCACTGTGATTTGGAGAACATTACCAAAGCCCCTCTCAGCCCGGAAAGAAAATCTCTTTCCTCATCAGCCTGCACACAGGAAACTCTACAAGTTCTGCTAATGTGAACCATTCTAATTGCTCAGCAAGACAGAGTACCCTTACTTACATAAGAGCATGTCCAGACACCACGATGAAACCTGGGTCCTGCTGTGCTATGCACTGTACAAACACCTGCTCCATGGAGTTTACAACTTGCAGAGTAAACTGTACCTAAGGGAAGACAAGGGCAAGAAGCACATGTAGAGAAGTAATCAACAGGTGTTTCACACAACTAGTGTGAGAATTCTGCTTCTGATTTATTATAGTACAGGAGTGCTGCCTGATCAAAAAATAGATCTGTGATATGTCCCTGGCTGAATAAAACAAACAGAATAGCAGCAAAGTCAAACTGTTAAACACCCTGGCCCCAGCAACAAAAGCCCCAATGCTGTTCAAAAAACAGACTGCCTGGACAAGGCACTGCATCTTTTACCTCCTCAAGATAGAAAAAAAACTAAAGCCATTTCCCATCACTGTTCTAATTCTACCCATACTGCAGACAGGAGTGACCTTGTGAAGCCAGAGCCAGAGTGTTGAGCCGGTGTGACAAACACGGCAGTTGGGTGCACGGAAGGGCGTGTGCCCACGGGCAGCCGAGTACACGAGGGAGGGCAACTCCTTCCAGGCAGGGTAGTGAGCCACCTCTTGTTTACAGCAAGGCACCCTGGCCTGAGACCGCAGCCAAGGGAAGTTACTCAGGGATTGCCCTTACACGTGGACTTCACATGTCGCTTACTCCGTGGCAAACAAACTTGCCAAGACGAACATTTTTTCACATCAACTTACTTTTGCACCTTAGACTTTGCATGTTTGGTTTTCAGAATTAATCTTCATAACTCAAATGAAATCGGCTGGAGTGATGCACACTCAGCACCCAGTATTCTGTAAATTTATTTTTTACTTATCAGTGTACCTGTTTCCTCTGTTATACAGTGAGACACCCACTATTGTGCAAGTAAGTTAATTTCAAATACTGTCATTTTCAAAATTATTTAAGCCTAGTTATGAGAGTCAACCTGGCTCTGTTTCCTTCTGACAACATCTGTGGTTTCATAACTTTAGTTTTTTGTACCTCTTGTTCACCTGTTACAAAGCAAGGACTTACGAATTCAGAGAAGTGATTAATCAGGGAGATTTGCAAAAAATGACCAACTGCGATTTTCTACCAGATTTAGAAGAACATTTCTTCCTCTTATCTCCGTCACTCAAAGTTGCAATCATTTTTAAGAACCAGAGGTAAGCACTTTTGGAGACAGAAATGTACTTAAAGACACATAATGGCAAGAGTGTAAGATGCTTCAATGTCCTCTAAGCCCCCTTTAAAGTGCTTAACATCTTAGGACAAAAAGTATGAGCAACTCTGAGCTTGGTCACAGATAGTTCATTACACATACAAACATAGACAGACATGTCAGAAATGTTAAGCCAGGAGCTAAAAGGCATGGAAATACCAGAAATGTGGCCAATTGTGTAACATTTAATCTTTATTCTTAATTTAGTGATCACAAAGGGCGTTTTTCTCCACAGGAAATGGTGCCATTCACGGTATAGTAAAGCTGGTATTACTGAATAAGCAATCCTCAGTAGTTTACATTCTCAGTATTAAAAATGGCCCTAAACGCTACGCTTTAAAGACAGAACAACTATTTCCTTCTAGGTTATTTTCTGGCTGTCACCATATTACCTAACTGCCTGATTTACTAAAATTAGCACATGTTCACAACACCCCAGTGAGGAGGGTTTTTTCCCCCCATCACAGAGACAGAACTGAGACTCAGAGAGACAGAGACTGTGGACAAAGGTCCCTTCCAAACCCAGCTATGCTGCTTGATGAGATTTTCCTCCCACACATGTGCTCAGCACCAGCTGCCCCTCTTCCTGTGCTGACTGTCTCCCTTCAGAAGTGCTAACAGTCTGGTGTAAAAGCGTTTTGTAATCCGTTATGGTGAAAATAAACTGGAGCAGCTACAAACTACTCTTTAGGCTCTTTTATGCTAACCCAGTTCTGCCTCCAACCAGCTGGGGAACGCTCACCAAAGAGGGTCCTTTCCGAGGGGAGGTGCAGTGAGTATGTGGGAAGCTCGTGCTGACAGAGGCAGACCCAAATGAAGGCATCTACACTGGTCAAAGTTATCACCAGGGCTGAAACTTTTAAATGAAAACAGACCTCTTCTACTGGAGGAACAGAGATGACTGCAAGCTATCAAGGATCTCACATGAACCAAAGCTGTAGCGTTAAGACACCCAGTTTGCATTCACAGATTAATGCTGACAGCACAGGGACAGCAAGATTAAGGTGTAGGAGCAGGTGGAAAGAGATGCATTCACACAAGGTACTACTGCCAGCAAGACACTTGTTGCATCCTCTTGATGGAGATTGCTTCTCCACCACTGAGCTGTTCGAACAAACTGTATGAATGCTGCTCATCCACTTCAAGTGTGAAGTTAGACACTTTGAACAGACTTAACAGAGGTTTAAGCTAAACTGTGCATTTTTACACAAGGGTTTTTGCACTGATGCAGAGGGACAGATTGCATGAGTCAGTCTGCTGTCTCAGTAGCGCTATGAGGCTGCATCAAGCATTTGGACTACAACAAACCATAGGTGAAATGATGCTGTATCTTCAGACCAGACAGGACAAGCAGCATCCAAATGCAGCCTCAGGGAATCACAAACTCCATACCAATGTACAGAACAGAGATTTCCCTTTTCTGTGGCTTCAGTTCTGCTGCTTCCCTCCTCAGACTCTTTATACCAGTTTCCTCCTGGTTTCCCATCTTAATCCCCATCGCATCACACAGTCCATCCCTGACAGTCACACCAGCTCCAAAATGCTGTCCCCACACTTGGTGCTTTTAGTCTTAACTGCCCCTCCATCTCCTGGTTCAGTCCCATGTTCCTCAGTAATACTCCTGAGCACATCCTCCACCGCTTGTGTTTTCCTTCCATCCTTTCCTTCTGCTGCACCCTGTCTGGGCAAACAACAGCTTTGCTGAAAACATGGGAGGACAATCTCCTTTCTTTTGCCTCCTATATGCCTAGGACCAAAGCACTTCTCAGGAGACCAATGCAGAAATATCAAAGAAATATCAAAGAATATCAAAATATTCTTCAGCTTTAAAATACAGCATACTCAATGCTGCCGAATGAGCTCCTGCTGTGTGGGTACAAAATGAGAGATCTCAAAGTTTATATACTGACTATGGACCAGTTTTTCTGCAAATGAGAAGGCAAATCCCTAATATTGGGGCAACTCTACAGCCAAATTTCAAATATTCACCCCCCCAAATGTGAAGGTGCTACACAGGTACTCAAATGAAACAGCTGACCTATTTTTTAAAAAGGTACAAAAATGCAGAGTTTTGTATAATGTTCTCAAGACAACCTGAATCATTCATGCTGAAACGTAAAAAAAGAAAAGAAAAATCAACACCAAACTGACACTGCTTTTGGAAAAAAGTAATTTTAAAAGGTTATCCTGGAAAAATCCTGCACGTTGTGCAATTCTGATGGTAGGCAGTTCAACCTGCTTTTCTTATGTTACTTGCAATTTCCTACAGCTATTGCTGAGAAAGTCCCTCAAACAAATCCATGATGTAGAACAAAAACGAAAGATTATAGGCTCTGGTGATGTCTGGGCATATCTCAACAGGAGAACTACACACTATAATAAGGATGCCTATTAGTGAGGCAATAGATAGCTAACACAGAAGACAAGACAACACTGTGTGCAGTGAATTTTTGATTCAGATATGCAAGAGACAGGAAATCTAAGTGTCATGGTCACAGCCTATTTACAAAAATTAGGAGGAAATGTTGATTGGTTTCTATAGACACAACACTGATATTGACACTTGAACTGAACAACTATTCTTATGTCTGAAAGCAAGGTCAATCTATGATCATTGTAGTTCAGCAGACAAAGAAAGATGTCACGAAAATCTTGTTGATACATAACCTTCACCATCTAAGAGTCTGGTGACTTGGCTACAAGAAAGCAAATAAAATTACTTTAAACCAAACATTTAGTTCTTTCTTCATAAAAATACGTGGCTTTTCATCAGATTACTCAAATGTGAAAGTTTGTGGTTTTTTGCTCTGGCAGCCAGGCGGGCTGGATTCTGATCCACTATGTAAATGACTCAAGTGTTTTTCATTTTCTAGGGTGCCAGCTACACTCCTGAACCCTCTGCAAAGGGAACCACCATGGCTGCTGAGCCTCACAAGAATAGAGCAACAGGGTATGAAACATTTTTTCCTCAAAGATGACTACCACCCAGTTTTATGGCATGACAGAGAGGAGTTGTAAAGTCACTGTCTTCTTGAGTAACGCTTTTGAAATAGAGGCAAAAGGTCTAACTTTCTAATTTTATTGAAAGAGAGTCAGGCAGGAATTCTGCCATGGGACATTCCAGATCTGGGCTTTGCAGAGCATCTCTTCTACACTGATGCTAAACCTCTCATATTTTAAGAAAGATGTACAAGCAGAGGAAGAAAAAGCCCTGCAAAGTAAGTCCCACTTAGATGGGATCCTTCCGTGTGTTGGATGGGACCTTCCTGGAAGGACAAATGACTTGCAGGCCTTGGTGCTTCCTGCTTACTCGCCTCCCCAGAATGAGAGGCTAAGCATGGGTTTGCAGGGGTGATTTAACAAACAGAAGAGTCTTAAAGAGCAGCAGGCAGGCAGCTTCCAAATGCAGAGGTAGAGAAAAGCTACAGATGGGCTGATCTCTCAGGTGCTCCACTGGAAACTAGGAAGCTGGGAACAGGTTTTCAAAGGGACTTAAAGCATTGCTGAGACTTTCTGAAAACCTCCTAAGATAAAAGTCAGAGATCTAACCCCATCACACTGTATGACACAAACTCTGTCCTGTTCAGGTGTCTTGAAACATCACAAACCCCACATATTTCTAGCAGTAAATATAGAAACACCTGACTTTTAATGCCCATAATAAACTACATCTACACTGGGAGAGTCTGAAGCATTACTGCCGTATCTTCGTAACCATGATAAGAGCTGTAGCATAAAGAAAGCCTGGATAATTTTTTTTATCCCATATAGACAGAGCTCTAAGTTGCTGACTTCTGTATTAAGTTGGACTTCCTGGCTCTCACCTATCTGAATCAAAAAAAAACCAAGCTCTGCAAACATCACTGTCTTGTCTTCTGCATTCACCTAGTACATAGGTCTATCATGTGGACCAAGGTGAACTTTTTTTCCTGTGAACAGGTAAACATATATGGGGAAAAACCAAAATGCATGTATCAGTATCAGGCTTTCATGGCAATCCTAAAGAGTTAGGCAAGGAAAATTGAAACCTTCCTCCAAGTGGAGATGAAATGAAACTAAGCCAGAGTGTTCTACTACTCTCATGGTGAGTGCTCTGGCTGGAGAGCTCCGTTCCTCCATCTGGTGAATTTATCTTGACTAGAGAAAGAGTAACACAGTACAAGAGAATGTAGCTGCAACCTGGTGTGAGTGCCAGGCTGAGCAAAGGGTTCAGCCAAATTCTCTCAAGCAGAACTGCTACAAGAAGAAGCACACCATGTTCAAATATATGCTTATTTTCTGAAAATGTGTAACTGCTCAGATCACAAGACAAGATAGAGATGTGTACAGCCTGGTTTTTATTTCATGGAGCATAGAGAAGTTAATTCAGATCCACATGAGTTTTGGATACCCGATCTAATAACATCCACATCCCTTAGTGTCAGACACTGAAGTCAGAGGTTGAGGCAGGTAAGCAGTAACAACTCAGTCTCCATGTTTTAAAAATCATCCTGGTTTTCCTTTGAGTCTTCCAGGAAAATCAGACATACAGATCTCTCGTCCTCACAATTCATCATTCTCTAGACTACGCAACAAGTCCCCATAATGTTCCACTTTGGCTAGCAGAGCACTGAACAGATGTGGAAAAAAATTCACTCACTAGTGAAGAAATTCAGGGCAAGAAAATAAACCAGAATTAACTGGACTGTGTCCAGACCTATTCACAGTTTTATGAGGAAGAATGTTAGGAAGCAGAGGATACATGCTTTGATTTCAGAGACCCAGTTCCCCAGCTGCAACATGAAAAACGTGGTCTACCAAGGGGTGTGAGGAAGATTTCCATCACCCTAATTCACCAGATAGTGCTTTGGTACAAATCTACAGGAGTTTTTCTAGGTTGAAGAGCTATAGCAACTTACATCAGATAGGAAAGTGCCTCCCAGTATTTAAAGAACCACAATTATGTAAAGTTCAGATGGTTATGGAGTGCCACAACAGACACCCTAAAGCATAAGTAGGTTTGGAACAGGACATCTCCAGGGACAGTCTACCCAGTATGTGTGAAACATGCACAGGGCAGGGGAGCAAAGGGCTCTGAAGAAAAGGGAGGTTTCCTGGAGCAAGAGTGAGTGAGCATCTGGAAAAAGCATCCTTGAGCTTCAGATCACACTGGATGCAATACAGTAGAGGTCTGGGCTCTTCCCCTCTCCTAGATCATGTGGAGAACCTTGAACAAGAAGAAGAAGGTCTCTACTCATACATAGAACAGAGGTGAGAAGAGCCATGTACAAATTCCCTGTGCAGGAAAAACAGCTCAGGGTTTAACCTTCACTTCCATGCTGTAAAACAGCTTTTAAAAGCTGTAGAGAGGAGAGAGATTTGGGACAAATGGCTTGATTTATTACCCATGATTTTGCTAGAGGTTTGTGGTTTTTTAGATGCCCTAGCTGGCAAAGAAAGAGAAAAGAGATAAAAAAATTTAACGTAAAGAGTCATCTGAAGGTCTAAATCTCCTGACAACTACTATCTAAACTTGGAGGGTAAGGCAGTAGCTGATGGAGAAATGAGAAAATAAAAAGGAATTTGCGTCAAGTGAAAGTTTCATGGACAAGCACTGTCACTTCATTTTGTTTTGAAACAACAAAACAATACAACTAAGTGCAGAAGCAAGATGCAGGGGGTGTGCTGCAGCTTAAACAGTTGGACTTTAGGAGCTGATACACAGACTGAAGAGCCCCAGGGCAAATTTCACTCTCTGAAGCAGTACTATAGAGGGAGAGAGTGTTCAATGATGTGCCACTGTCTCTGAAGGTATAAGGCTCCAAGTCAAAGATGCGAGTTAGCTGAGGTAACTGAGCTGTGACCACACTGAAAAAATGGGAGCAGAGAGAGCAAATCAATGACAAAACAATGAAAGAGCAAAATTGAAAACAATGGGGAAAAGGATTCAAGCAGAAGGGTGACCTACAGGATAAAAGTTACAAATGATTTGGCAAATTTATTAAGTCAACCCTCAACATCACTGATCTCTTATGAGCCTGTCCTTCAGCCTTTCTGTACCTCATCTGCAAAATTGTGCCAGTAGTAGCCAGCAGCAGTGAGAACAGCTGTAGGTGTGCCCAGGTAGAGGAACTCCTCCACTTAGTGAGAGTGCTCAAGAAGGAGTAGGTTGAGGAGAAGCAGCAGGAGAGAGATAGAATACTGAAACTGCACCCTACCTACCTTCCCTGGGACAGGCCCAGCAGGCAGTCAGGATACATGATACAGAAGATTCCCTGTCCTCTCTCTGCCTGGCTGAACACAGTGACATAAGGGACAGGGGCAATGGTGACAAGTTCCTGCCTGGCACAGCATGCACGTTCCCTGTGTGACTGCCCCACCTTCCCAGGTGCCCTGGCGTAACTGGAATGGGGCTATCCAAGTGGAACCAAACAACAACAAGGATGATAATGGTTCATCTACTGAGGCCAGTTCTGTTTAATGTCTTTATCGATGATCTGGACAGGCGAATTGAGTGCACTCTCAGTCAGTTTGCAGACAACACCAAGTTGGGTGGGAGTTAATCTGCTGGAGGGTAGAAAGGCTCTGCAGAGGGATTCAGACAGGCTGAATCAATGGGCTGAGGCCTGTTTTATAAGGTTCAACAAGCAAAGTGCCAGATCCTGCACTTGGGTCACAATAACCCCAAGCAATGTGACCGGCTTGGGACAGAGTGGCTGGAAAGCTGCCCAGTGGAAAAGGACCTGGGGGTGCTGGCCAGCAGCTGGCTGAACAAGGGCCAGTGTGTGCCCAGGTGTGCCCCGGTGGCCAATAAATCAAATGGCATCCTGGCCTGTATCAGAAATAGTGTGGCCAGCAGGACCAGTGCAGAGATTGTCCCCCTGCACTCAGCCCTGGTGAGGCCACACCTCAAACCCTGTGTTCAGTTTTGGTCTCCTTACCCCAAGAAAGACATTGAGGTGCTGGAGCCTGTCCAGAGAATGGAAGCAGAGCTGGGGAAGGGTCTGGAGCACAAGCCTGATGAGTCTGAGGAAGCTGGAGTTGTTTAGCCTGGAGAAAAGGGGAGGGGAGGGGACCTTATCACTCTCTACAATTGCCTGAAAGGAGGCTGTAGCCAGGTGGGGGCTGACCTCTTCTCCCAGATAACAAGTGACAGGACGAGGAAAAGGCATCAAGCTGTGCCAGGGGAGGTTTGGATTGGAGATTAGGAAAAATTTCTTAATGGAAAGAGTTACCAAGCATGGGAACAGTCTGCCTAGGGAACTGGTTGAGTCACCATCCCCAGAGGTATTTAAAAAACATACAGATGTGGCACTTAAGAACATGGTTTAGTGGTGGACTAGGTTAGGTTGACAGTTGGACTCAATGATTCTAAAGGTCCTTTCCAATGGTAACGATTCTGTTACTCTAAACATGAGTGAGGGCAGTTGCCCAGCTCATGCAAAGCTGTGGTAATGAAACCATAGAGGAGAGCAGAACACTCAGCAGCTGGTCTCACTGATCAGTGAAGAAGGGTTCCCCACACAACTGGAACCTCTGCCTGCCAAAGAAACTTAATTTTTGAAGTGGTTGCACCCCTCTACAGAAGCTTGCTAAAAAATGAAGACCTTTGCTTAATCCCTGAGGCAGAGTGTGGCTGAGAGGTTTTCTGATTCCTTTGGCATTAGAGAATTAAAGTAATTTCCTCCTTTTCATGATTTTCTCACAATTTCAACTATCCACATCTAGATTTATTGCCCATTTAGAAAAGAAATACTACTGAAGGGACCACATCCACCAGAGTTCTTATTTCATCCCTCTGAAACTTGAAATTCTCACTAAGACACAGCAGGAAGGATTTTCAAGCACAAGATCCTTTAAACATAAAGAACCAGACATCTTAACTACTTTTAGCAGACTATAAGATCTTACACATTAGGAGTCCCCTAGACATTCAACAATGTTATATTAAGCAAATACTGTGGGAAAACAGAAGACCTGAAAAGTCCATAAAACAGGGAAGTGTATTTCAACAATAGAAAGTACATGCTCATAGAACTCAAAGATAAATTCTTGCCTGTAATATTAATTAGTTTCAAACACTAGCTACCAGAGAAAAGTCTGGCTCAGAGAAAAGGGGAAGACAGAGATTCTGACTGAGCTATGCCTCTATGATTTCCTAAGATCAATTCATTGCAGTAATTAATTAGTCAGATCACTCTTTTATAGTCTTCTTTAGTAGGTCACAAATCCATGCAAATTCTTTACTGCTTTTAGTAATGATCTGCTTGAGAAGTTGTCTTTGGTAAGTTCTTCAATTTAATACTTACCTTGCAAATGTGCCAGTTGACTAAGAAGAGAGGAACAAAAGAATAAAAAAAAAATTCTGACACAAACCAGCAAATGTTAGGCCAGAAGAACATTAGTCGTTAAGAAGAAAATACCAACGGTAGAACCAAAAATAGCTCTTCAACCATTTGTCTTTTCAAACCTATTTTTTCTTCTTAGGATCCATGCTTCTCATAACTGAATGTTTCTTATGCTTGTACTGGGGTCTCTCAGAACCTCTTTCCACTGAAAGAAAAATACGTCTTTTTCCCTATCATGTTATTAACAACCATAGCAAGTGGTTTTATTTCTTTTATCTCCATGACTTTCTTGAGTTTTGCCTACTGTTTATCTAGATGCAAAAGCTGGTGGTCAATGCTTGTCACTCTTTTATTAAGTATTCACATGAAAAGTGATGCTACCTGTCACTCAAATGTACATTTAAGCCATCTCTACTTGGGCAGGGAGGAACTAGGCTTTCCCATTGGCAAAACTTTGCCATATATTCTCCTCCCATCTACCAGAATTTCTCCTATCCCATACACCTTTACTTTTTCTTTCTTTTTTTTTTTTCAGGTGTGTGACTGGTTACCAAACCAAATCTTTTCCTTCGGCTCATGGAAGTCAGGTTTTATGCTATCTTAATGTAAATTGAAATGACGGCCAAAGCAAAAAAGCAACAAAACCATCAAAAGTCGCCTGTCAAAACAGGAATATGTAACTGCTGGTAAAAGTCAAGATATGCTGTATCTTTTGTGACATGCTGGCATTTTGTTGTAGTTGCTCCTCCCCAGTAATTATCAGATGACAGTTTAGTTTTAAAACAAGGGCATTTTATAATCAGTGAACCATCTATGCTACTCAGCCATTTGATCTGTCTCAAGGTCACTGTCTTCAGTAACTGGGTAAGAATTACATCATCTGTCCTACTATAGGATGGCAGTTACATCATTGATCAATACCTGAGATATTAGTATGACCAACAAATTCATGTTAGGGATGAGTTACAACTGGGCAGATACCACAAAATGAAACTCCTGTTTGCTTCAATCCACATCCCCATTAAGACTAAATTATAAAACTATCAACGCTCTTATTTGTAGTACAGTGCAAGCTGGGAGCTAAGCAAAGATGGAGTATGGAAGGTGGCACAGTGGCATGGCTTTTGCAAAGGCAGAGAAGATCGTCTTTGCTTTGAAGAGCTTACAGCAGCCTGAAGTGACAAGAGCAACGGAGGGTGGAGGAAAGATGTGTAAGCAGATGGCAGCAGACCACGTTATTTTTAAGCCTTTAGTGGCGATGCAGTTTGAGGCAGTCACATGTTCATCTTCAAGAGCAATAAGTGTTTTAAGCTATTTTAGTTCCCTCTGCCTTGAAAGAGACGTGGAGCAAGCAATCAGCAAGCTCCTGTGTCTCAGTGGAAGATGTGTGTATGCTTAGGTATTCTGCTCCCCTGCAGCTGGTTTAGAAGTGAAACATGGGGTTCTGCATTCTGTGAGGGAGAGATCAGCTGAATGAAAGGAGCATGAAGGAAGGTCCACAGAAAGTGGATAAAGATGATCCAGCTAAGAGTGAAGTTGAGTAGAAGAGGCTCAGGGAAGAGAGAAAAGCTGGACCAAACCACAAATCAGCTTAGGGTAGAGATTTATATGCAGTTTGAACTCACAGTTTGTCTTCTGGCTGCTTTTGCCACTGTGCCTCTTCTAGCTCAAGCCTTCAAAAAGGGGCAACTGCCTCAATCTCCCTTACAGGAACCTGTTGAAGAGGAGGAGCTTGCTTTGCTCAGCTTTGCTCATCCAGGGCTCAAGCAGCTGTCAGGACCAGGGTAACCTGAGCAGAGCCCCACTAAAATGTTTCAGCAAAGTACCTACAGTAAGATTCAACAGAGGGTGGTAACTCACCCATGGGGGTGGATGTATAATATACAGCAGTACCTACAGGCACTGACCTATTTGGCTTCTGTACTGGCATACAGTGAATGACAGCTCTCATCTCAAATACAAGAAGCAATACACGGACTACGAGTCCCAGGGAGAGAGAATACTAAGCCAACATTTTCACCCCTGGATACACTAAATTAGGTACCAATCCATATTTTGGGACCTACATAGCTGGCCTCCTCCGCAGTAGTGCTGTATGCACCCAGAAGCCCATTAAAATGGAGAGTTGCAGGAGACTTGCCTGCTCTGAAAACCAGGCTGGGACTAACCAGATTTGATAGCTCTGACCTTAACAGATATAGCTGTGAAACACAGACAAGACTAGCACCAGCAGGAAAATAATATGAGGTTTCTAAAACATGAATTAAATGTTGAATCTTGCAAATACATACACTGCAGCTACACATCCTGTATCACCTGTAAGGGAAAAAACTCATTTGACCATTTAAAATGCTGGCTTTTAAAACACTTGCTTTTGCAGGGTGTAGGTTGCCTGACAGACAGACAACCTTCTCTGTCTTCTAGTGTCAGATACACACAGTGGATATTTAGTGCCTATCACTCTGTCTTCTCCCTATAAATCCAGAGAGACAGTGTGGTTGTCTTTAAAACATGAAGTCAGTAAAAGCATGACATCAGAGAAGAGAGCACAACATACTCACCTTAAAGAAGAGGTTTTTATTTCAGGTTAGGGCAAGGTAGTTAATAACTGTGTTTTCCTGATAGAGCCTACTCTTATGTATCTCTCACCGAGAGGCAGGCAAAGAGAAAATAGCTTTGGAGAAAATAGTGAGGCAAGATTTGCCTCTGTGGGGCTCATTACAGGCTAAGGGCATTAGACACTTTATCTTGTAATAAATCCTTGGTGTATTTGCAGTAAAAAAAAAAAAATTACTTTCTAAGTTTTGTTTAAAGTACTTCAAGTTCAGTGTTCAAAGCCTCAGATCACATTTGCAACAGATTTAATAGGGCAGTACTGCTGGCCTCCAGAAGGTACTTCTTACTCTTGCAGACTAAAGAATAATCACACACAGAGAGGCTTATTCTGACATCCCTTGTACCAGATCTATGCTGAAATAACTCCAGTGATGGATGAAATTAAGATGGAACCAGACTACAATAATCTAATACTGAATCAGGCCATAAAAAAGTATAATCTGCTTTATCAAAAATGTAGTTGACTCAAGAGATTTCTTTTCCTTGTTTCCTATACAGAAACATTCTTTTTTTCATATAAGGAATTTTTGAAAAAGCAAAGCCTGTAGGATTCTGGGTTCATCACAAAGTTAAGTGCAAATTCCTTACAGGTAACAGGAAATTAAAAGACTATAGGAAAATAAGTTGTCCACAGAGCTTTCCATGTAGCTTATCAAGCAGATAAATATGAAGTTTAATAAAAACTTAAATGCGCCTTCAGTTTCATGACTGCTAGCTCTTCATCCCTGTCGCAGAACCCAACTGTGTTCTGTGGAAGAAGAAACATGTCAGTGCAGCTCATTTCACCTGCAATGAAAAGTAATTTATTTTGCCTAAATGTGAAAAGGAAATTGGTATCATCATCTAGGAGTTCGTATCTCCCAAGAGTTGTTTCTGTAATTTGCCCTTTTGAAAAAAACTAAGATTAGAATAACTATATAAAAGCATGCAACTAATTTTAAATTAAGCTTGAATGCATGAAAAGTTGCTAGATGATAAAGGTTGGGAAGGGATGTATATATGGCACAAAAAGAAGTACAATATGGGTATGAAAAATAAATCTGATTCTTAATTACTAGTGAGATACCTTAGTCGCAGATATCACAAAAAATTCCAAGAAAAAATAATCTTTTCCTCTCAAAATGTGTTTCTAGATAGCCAATAGTTAATTTAAGAAATAATGCAGGAAAAGAGTGAAAGAACTGATCATTATTTCTTCTGTGTTACTGAAAGGCAATCTGCATGAGCACAACTGAAGGGGAATAAACTGAGAATTAAACCTTTATCCTGAAGCACCTCACCACTGGATTCCCTTAAATACAATTAAAAATACCATCATTTTTCCTAGCAACATGGATGATAGTATTTGTTTCTTGCCACTGGAGCATTAGCTAGTTAAGCTTAAGAAAAGTCAAAAGAATAGCGTAGGACAAGGGTTAGAACAGGAATTGCATACAACTCTGAATGCTCACTCTGAATGCTTTACAAGTCCCTTGAGTGCACAAGAGGGACAGAAGGTGAGACTTTTCCAACAACTGGTTTATGTCTGCTGTGGCAGATCTCTTCATTATGCAGGTACTCAGTTTCCAGAGAGGTAAGATATAAACCCCTGAGCTCTTATTAGCACATCAACAAGAATAAACTCCAGTCTTTTACACTGCTGAAGTATTATATACAACAACAACAGAGACTCCTGCTTCTCAAATCCAGTGCCAGCATCTTCCAGTACACTTGCTTTCCACTCTCCCCTCTCATTCTTTCCTATCTGACATTTTCAGTTACCTTGTACACACTTCATGCTCCAGCTCCCATGTACACTATCTTCCCAACCCAAGCCTCAACCTATAGCGTCTTCCCATGTTACTCAGCTTTCCTATTTACCTTCCCAACACTGGTAACCATCCTACTGCTCCTTCCGTCCTGCTGATAATCTGTTTTTAAAAACAGGACCTGAGATTTGTTTTTTCCCTAATACCAAAAACTCAAAAAGCCTTTATAGAAATCTATGGAACTGATAACAGATCAAAGCATTGCCTTTGGTTTTACTTCCTTTAGAAGGAAGGACATGAAAAATTTCATCAAAGACACAGATCAAATTTATAAAAACAAAGCAGTAGAAGGCAGGTGTGCTTTCTGAGTTAACCTTGGTTAAAGAAAAACACTATATATCGGAGCCAGGGGAACTGTTCTCTGTGGATCCATTTTCTATTGAGGCTGGGGAGTTGGGCTCCTCTGGCCACCACTTTCACATGACTGCATCTCCACAAATTGCAATCTCCTCTCCCTGGATAACCTTCATCACCAAATGCTGAACACACTGATGAAGCTGATGAACAGTAAAGTGGTGCAGCAGCTTAACCGATGGCTGATACAGTAAGTGTGTTGCATCACTTCAACTATAGCAGCTTAAAGTTTGAAAATTACTCTTCTGAAACTTTATCCTCTCCCTCCCCTTCAAATGAGCACCTTCCACCTGTGAACATGGCAAGAGTGACTTTTAAAAGAAGGACTTTGGGCAAACCAGAATTGCACACTGGTAGCAGTAAGCAGGAAAGAAATTTGCCTTGCAAAATGGCTGGGCCTCCAAAGTCCCAAGCATGGCAGGGCACAGACAGAACGATTACAACCAGGTTCAACAGCACAGAAAGATGTATCATGCAGGCTGCTCTAACAGCAACAAGAAACTCACATATGGACAAATAATGCTGTGGAAACCTTTGTGCAATGGGTAGGGGATTGGAAAAGGCCTTTTTAAAATGATAAATTAGGGAAAATAGCACTCAGCAAGGAAACAAAGGTGAATAAAGCCGAATCCTCTGTCAAAAAAGACTAATGCTCATTGGTTCTGGAGAAGACCTGTATCCATGTTGTACACAGAGGATGTCCAGTTTTGGGATCCAGTCTGCTCTCATCAACAGCTCTTTATAGCTGCCAACAGCAGACGGCAGCAGAACCAGTGCTTGTGCTTTCTAGCAGTGAAAGCAGGACCAGGGGTATATTCAAACAGATACTGATGCTACATGCTCTCAGTTTTATTCTTGAACAGCAGAAACTGTACTAGTCAGTAAAGCCTTGTTAAGCATACACAAATGAAGTCAGAGTATTTCTACATGCAATTAATCATGATTTATTTGAAGATACTCGGTTAGCATTCCCATTTTCTGCTTCCTGAAACTTCAATTAATGAGGGCCAACCCTCAATCTGAAAATGCTTTATTTCATGTGTTGAACAAAAGCAACCCAAAAAAAAAATGTTATTATCTAAACCAACAAATGTTCTGACAAAAAATTTCTTTGCAATTTTGTGCAGAACAAATGACTTAAAAAGAGAGGTTGGGCAAACCAGATTAAATAAGTATAGCACTTAAGAACTTGGAAGCAAAACAGTTTTTATTTAATAAGCAGCTAAGTGGTGTTTCTGCCATCACTGCTATTAGTCTTCTGCTTTCTCCTCTTCAATGTCTGCAACTTATGATCTCAGAACACAAGCTCGTTTAAAGTGTCTCTGAAGCAAATGAGTGAGGAAATAAACATGCCTTGTTTGTGATAAATTTGCTACACATATTTTTGAATCTACATGTTTGCCTGTATAAAAATACTTCCAATGGCTCTTTTGCACTTAGAGGAATAAAATCCACTTTTATTTTCCCTAATATTTCAAGTGCTTAGGTATGAGAAAACCCAGGTTACTTCTTAAAACAGTTTTGTCCAATTTAGCAGAAGATGAGGTTGGTGACATTGCATGAGTTTCACACAACATATCTAGTGAAACACTTAATCTGTCTTCCCTAAAAAACTTCATGCCATTACAAAGGGTAGACCCTCTGTACCAGATCCTGGTGAACGTACCATACCCATGGACTGTTCGCTGTAGTCCAACAACAACACAGTGTGAAAGCAAGTGATCATAATGGCCTTCAAGTCAGAAGTATCCCCAGAAACTGAGGGGGAAGCTGTTTTTATCAATATAGGCTTTCATGGTCAGATTTCTTAGCACTGCATTTTGACAGGGTATAAAAATCTGTAGATATTTCAAATACTTTCGGAATACCTGTTCCTTACATCAGTCAAATGGGCTATAAATACTCGTGCTGTACAAGCATGTTCCTTTCATAATACCCTAAGTGCTTTGATACGATACTGGTTTATATTTCAGACCCTAAGCCAGGTTTGTTAAAATCTGCCCAAATATCACATACAGAAACATGCAAAAGATGAAGGAGCCGTGCTACAAATAGAGCAACTGCAGAGGCTACGGCCCTGCCCACATACACTCTAGTGTATTTTTACACAAAGCCTAGCACTGCATCATGCGGGTGCCAGCTATAGCTTGTACCATGCTGCCAACAAAACAGGATCCAAAAACAGATAACAAGGAAAATTCTAGGGCAGTCTCTGTGTACTAAGAGGAACAGAATTTGTTGGGGTTTTAAGAATCACCATTGTAATGTATTACACAGACATTGAAAGCATGGATGCAAACAGCACTACAAGCATCAGTCAGAAATTATTTCAAACTCATCAGTCTGACTTACTTCTCTCCTCCTTTCAGGCTTTCTGAACCTGAAGAAACACTGCCTGGCCTTCTCTTCATGCCAGAACAAACCATGTTCTCTGCCACTTGGACTTATCACTTCTAGATATTGACACAAGAAGACAGAAAACAAAACAAAAAATGCTGCACAATCTTGTGGAAGAAAAACATCTGAATTGCTTGCAAATTAAAGCCTTGACTTTCTATTTCATTAAACAATAACCAGAGTTTATCTCGGAATAGAAAATTACAGCTTGAGCTGCACATCCGCAGCTGAACCCAAGCTGTAAACTTGTTCAATCATTTACTTTTGTAGGGGTTTTTTTCAGTCAACAGTTCTGCGATCCTGCAAACATTTTTGTCCTTTATGTCCCTTTATTCCAGCTGAATGACGGTGCTCTGTAGTTATGTTCTTCTTGGCAGAGATACAGAAGAACTAGAAGTCTCTTCGTGTTGCTCCGTGAGTATGCAGTGGAATCACCTCAAGAGCAATGTGACAAACGTCTCCCAGCTTCCCTGTGATTGCTGGTGCCATCTCTGCAGCATCCAGAGCCCTGCTGAGCTCACAGTGACCCCGGGCTCCTCTGAGTGCCACCAGCGCAGCTGCGGTGCCAGCTGGCACCTGACAAAACGTAGGAACATGAAAACTAAAACGAGAGTTTGAGAGGAGCAGGCAGTGCTCACAAGGCAGCTGGTCTGAGGTTGGCTCTGAGCAAACTAAGGATCAGAGCATGGAGTCATGCTAGAGAAGACCATCTCAGCAGCAAGAAGTGCTTCAGATGCAAAGCTTTGGATTATAAAAGATAAAGCACACCCGTGGGAAAGAAAAAAACACCCAGGCAAACTGCAGATTTTTACCATTTTATGTGCAGATCTTTAAAACATTATTTACATGCATGTTCATTAATATAAAGCAAATTACAACGTGTCCCAGAGATTATTAATCCCCTCAATAATGTAATTCCGTAGCCCTTTGGATCCTGAAGTACCACATGCAGTCCTACACCCTAGGCTTCCACGTTGCAGTACGAAATGGAGGGTGGTGAAGGGAAAGGAAGACATAGCACTTTCATAGCAGATTTTAATACTGTGGGTTACAGGCCAAAAAAACAGCTGGGAATCCATCTCCTCTCCTCAACCTGCATCCCAAGTGGTCTCTGAGGAAACTTGCCCTCGCTCTTCCACTATGTCACTTTGATCACGTACATGGCACAAGCTGACACCTTCCTCACTGCAGCCCAGCAAACACCACCATCTTTCAGGCCAGCCAAAAATAATGACCCCTCAAGTGAGTCACAGAGCATATCGCCATTTATTATCTAAGACAGTTGCTTTAATAGTGCTACTACACTGGGAATTCAGTTAACCCACCCTACAGACTGGATTTCAACAATATTTAAGCTGCTGGATTTCCAACAAAGGCTTAAAAGACTTGGTGATTTTTCATTTATTTGAAGTTTTTAAAACCACATAAGAAATGTCACTTGACAAAATTTATGGCTAGCCCAGTGGCAAGTCTGGTGTTGGTATGTAAGATTCCCGATGAACCCTACTTCTTTAAAAAAAAAAAAAGACATTGCAGAGTAAAAGCATTTCTAGCAGAAACGACAAGTAACTTTCTCTAGAGATCAGGTTTACCACACTTTTGTGTGTACTAAATAGTTTGAGTTTAAGTGGGAAGATATCAGACAAACGTTCTTGGTCCTTGTTTTTTCTGCTTTCCACCATTTTTTTCTTTCTGCTTTTCACTGATTTTTGAAGACTGTGGCTGATAAATACTATCAATTTCAGTCAGTAGCTTAGTCCTAATCAGGTCATATCACAGTTCACTGCCTGGGGTTCTACCCAACAAGCAACACTGACCCAGCAGAGCCATCCTCCTCCTTTGGTTGCCATAGATACTCCTTGGTGACCTTCTGACACATTTACTTGGCTGGCAAACAGAAACTGTCATCACTTCAAATGCTGGTCCCTCTTCTTCTCATTGTTATTAATACCACCCTTTCTCCTAGTGGCACCAAGACTGCTGCATTCATATTCACTCACTGACATCGCTGTACAGCTTCACAGTGAGGTCTGAACTGACTCTAACATGCCTCCTGCAACTGCTTCAGCAACTGAAACCACTCATACTAACCCAAAACATACACCAAACCCTCTTCGAAGACATTATGCCAGTGAAAGGCTCCAAACTAGAAATACAATTTCAAGACAAAACCCCACTCAGAAAAGTTTTATTAAGTTTGGGATTTATTACGGAAGTGCTTCAAATTTCATTCTTAAATTATCCTTCCCAGCAGGCTAGCTTTCTTTTACACTGCCTTCCTTTCCCTCTAAGGCATTTTAAGATCTTTATTTTTGCTATAATCTGAAGAACAAAAGAGGTCACCAATACCTTTACTTGGTTTGTATGGTTGGAGAACATCTGGATCCAAAAATGACAGCAAAAGAAGAAAAATTTCAAAAAATCCCACAATACTTATATGAAGAAATGAAGGGTTTACTTTTCCTAAGAATATTCAAGTTGGAACAGAGGAAACTACAGAATATCAGAGTTTTCCACAGAAAAAGTGATTCAATTTTCAATCATGGAAAAAGAATTATATTTAGAAAGGCATAATACATTACTTTTTCTTCTGGTAAATTTAATGGAATTAGGATAACCAGATGGCCACATATCTATGGAGTATTCATCTCTATCATCCTGATGTAGAAATATTAGAAAGGAAGAAATCCTACATGTCTTGAGAGTAGCCTGTGCAGACCACATAATAACAAATGACATCATTATGCACAGCCTCAAAGCAAATGGTCTTTTGACTTTCATCAATTTATGTATGCTGTGAAATGTTATTATCATTTTTTTCTGTTAAAAAATGCTTGAAGCACTATTCTTCCAATTTAGCCCAAAGATAATACAATGATAAACTTCTACTCCCAATAAATAATCATTCGGACACATCGGTTATCATAGAATTTGAAAACACTGGTGCTATGAAACATTGGTTTACTGTTTAAGTGCAAGTGAAGAATGAAAAGCACAGCTCCAAATCTCAATCTGAAAAAAGGAACATGCCCAACCAAAGCACCACTGATGCACACAGCAAAAAAAGCACCCCAGCAAAAGGAAAACTTTAATGCCACTTTAACACTCCTCAGCAAAGAAAACTTCCCGGACAAGCTGTGTTGGCAGCTTCACAGCATCCTTTCCCAGTGTTTCACTCATGCAAGTCGATGGCATAGAAAAGAACATTTACAACCATCGCTCAGGATGAAACAGGTCTTTAAACTGCAGAAGAGAGGAAGGATGACACAGTGCCGAGAGTCCTTCGGTGGGACTTGGGAGATCCAAGCTCTCTGACATGCTGCCCTTTGGGCCACAAGCTTACCTCCAGGCTTGACTCTGCAATCTGAGCAGTGGAGGCACCACTGAGGGGAGCACAGTCGAGACAAATACAGGGAAGCCTGAGAGGCATCAGGTAGTTATTGACATGCTGCACGCAGGCTCCCTACGTGGGCTCTGGAAAGTGTATCCTGCATTTCTGTGTTCTGCTTTCACCAAACAGATAAGTAAAACTGGAGGAATTGGAAGGAAGAGAGTAACTTTGACAAGCACAGTGAAATTCTGCCAATCTTTCCACTTGAAAAATTACTGATTTAGACACACTCCAAAAATAATAGCAATTCTGTTCTAACTTCCTGGCTATAGCTATGGTAACATTTTCAGTACTACCGTGTTTCTTAAACACAATCAATGATTATTAAAAAGTTTTCTTAGAATAGTTTTGAGGTGAAATCTAATGTTCTGCTTTCATGGACTGCAAACAAATGTGATCGGTGCTGACATGAAAAGCATTTGAACCGTGCAAACACTGTTTTCTTCTATAAACACTAACAAGAAAGCACCATCCAGGACTTGGTCTAGCTGATTACAAACTATTTCAAGCACTGTCTCTATACATTGTGTTAAAAATAATTTAATCCTTTTTTTTATAACACAGAATTGAAAAACATGACAACTGAAGAACCATTTGAAACATAGGCTCTGGTTTTAAACTATGTTCATGGCATGGAGGATCATGAGCAGATATTATAATAGTACTTTTCTTCCCTCCACTCCAAAAAAACTTTAGTATTATAATGTCCTACAATGACACATCCCTCAAAGGATTTCCCTCCTGCTTGCCCACAAACTGTCCAGCCCCCACAAAACTGAACGGATTGCACGTCAGCCCAACTAATTAATTCAAGCTTACAAATAGCTACCCAATCATTGAAGGCTATATACCTACACAGTGCTTTCCCACACACATTTTACTTGGGTATTTTATGTTTAGACAGCCTAATATATTAATCAGTATGAAAAGAGGAAGAAGGCAAAATGAACTGTATGATTTACACATTGTTCAAGATCTTATTACTTGCCTCAAATGTGTATGAAGATCAAACCTTGTGAGTGGGTCAAACCCAAAATACTGCTGGGTTTGACTTCAGCAGTTACAGTCCCTAAGAAGGAAAATATCTGTATTTATAGATGTAGTCCCAAAGACCAAATGGTTCTTCAATCAGCAGAGGTCTCATTCTAGAAGACACTGAATATGCATTGAACTCTCTGAGCTCTGAATAATTCTCCCAAGAACACTACTTGATCAGGCCTTAAACACAGAAATAATCTGAGGATGATTTCACACATGGTCTTTTTACTCAGCCCTCCTCTTTTTTTTCTTTGCCTTTTTTTTCCTTCACAGTTCACATATATTTGCTCAATTCACTGTATTGAGGCTTAAAGCAAGAAAACACAGTTGTGAAATCCAGTTGTCATTAATTGCTAGTAACATCACAATTACAGCCAAGAAAAAAACACTGCTGAAAACTCAATATATTTTTATCTACACATACATGACTACAAACAACTTCTTCGACACCAGATATGCCATGCATTCTGTGCCCATCACTGCAGCTTCAACCATGAACTTATCTCTGCTCAATCTTTTCAAACACAAGTAAGCTGTTATATTAACAAATAAAACAAAACCAAAACCCAGAAATCAAACTCCTTGTGGTTTCTCTAACTAAATGAGAGCATCTTTCTCCTCAAGAGGAAACCTCAGTGTTTGTGTACCTGTGAACTGGTTTTGCTGTTTCTGTAGTTAATTCGAGTATTCCCCCATGCACATCATCCAAGCTGTGGCAGACCAGGTGTGCCCATGGCTCACCCAGGGACAGCACAGGGAGCATCTTCCCTACGAGCCCACCCACCCCTACAAAAAAAACCACATGCAGCTCAGTTAACTGAGAGGGGCCTTTGGTACACATTTTGAGAAACCTCTAAACTCCTGTCTTTGTGACACAGTATGTGAAGTTCTGTGCCACACGCACTCTGTAAACTTGATAACAAAGTTGGCTGGAAAATATCCACCAGCACTACCCTTAGTTCCACATTCCCACAGTCAGCACCCTCTCCTAGCTGAAGCCACGTGCCCCTTCTCAGAAACATGTGACACCTCACCCAAAGTATCAGCCCCTAAGCGGAAAGATCAGCATCAGCAAGCTGGGGCTGAGTTTTTTTGGTAGGTGTTGGGGGTTTTTTTCTTGTTTCATTTGGTTTTGGGGGGTGGGGGAGGGGTGTTGTTGAGCCAGTTCTTCTGTATTATGATACTAAAGCAACAGCACCAGTGTTAGTGAGGCCAGCGCAAAATGGTGTTGCCAGCTTTGGTGCTTTCCTTCTAGGATGATTAAGAGTATCTTGACTTAATGTCCAAAACATTAAATCTACTTTCAGTAATGGACAGAAAATGATACTTAACTTGCAGGCCTAAGTAACAGCTCTGTATCTCAATCATAGGCCCAGCACAAGCAGTCACAACTCACAGTGCCTGTAGCATGTACTATCAGTACCTTGCAAACCTGGAGAGTTGAGATGTCATTTCCACCCTCTCCCTCAGCAAATGGTCAGTTTGTCAACAGAGAAAAATTCTGCTAGGAAATGAAGAGATTAGCAACTCATTTCCATCGAATCACTGGGCAATAATAACAAAAAGGGTCCCACTTTAAAGCAACTCGTTAATACAAGCAAAAATCAGGGTAACACACATAATTTCAGAGGTGTAATAGAAAAAGGAGATTTGTCCTTTAGCTATAATCAATGAAGACCAAACACAAACTTGCAGTTCTGAATGGAAAGGCCTCAGCCACTGGGGAAGAGGTCTTCAGTCAGTGCCACCCACAGCAGTGACAGATGAATTAGGCTGACAGAGTGTCCGTGTTTTGAACTTTCTCATATAAAGGATAAATATAAACAGTCACATAGAGCAGATGGACAGTCAGACAGCTATTAAAAGCTCCATAGATAACCCTCTGGCAGTATCACCCACATAAAACACAGATACTGAAGAAATTTCGTAAGCAATAGTTCTCAAGCTCAGATATTCTAATGCAGTTAAGATCCAAAGAACATGCTTTTTAAGTTACACAGATGATTGTCCATTTATTTTTTAAGAGGAGGCCAGGCGCATTCAACAACATATTTCTTGAACCATTAACACAGCAGAATTCACTTTTTGCTTCTTATTTTTAGTACACACACAGAGAAGGAATTGGTGATTATTACTAACTGGAGCAATACCGGAGCTTGTTAAATAGAGATCCATTTAATTTCGAAGTATTGCTCTTGCTAAAATTTACCAAAAATATTGTCCCTTCTGATTGCTTCTTACAATAGTCACTGTAGCAGCACAAAGCCGGGGAGAGGCAGCTGAACTGACACAAGTTGCAATCTCTGGCACTGTGTGCTTTTTTAGCACGGCATTTTGAACTAGCAATGGAAAATAAACCATTTTTAAGCACATTTCACTGAGCAGCTCCCAAGAAGAAGGTTGTAATCACAGACTTTTACAGATGTTCAAACCTGCAATGCTTCACTCCCACTATTGTTCTAAATGCTGAGTACACACCCTCCACTCCACACACACTCTCACGCAGACACACGTGCACGCTCACATGCACTCAGTGTCACACCATGTACTTCACTTCTAATAGTAAACCTGACAGAAAGGAATTTTATTTTTACACTTTCACACCTCCCACTCCTAATTAATGTCAATCAGCATCTTCTGCATAGTACACACTGCAAATATACATGGCCTTATCTGTGCTCTGTGGAGGGCAGGGGCAAAAATTTCCACTCTTGCTAGAAATCGAGTAGGCTCTATGTGATGGATTCACACAGGAAGAATCTGGAGATGTACAACCCTCCTTTAATGACCCTCCTAGGGGTCAATTAAAATGCTCTGACTTTTGGGGGAACATTTCTGTTGGTTGGTTTGTGCTTTTCATCCCACAGCTATGAATAGGAAGCAATTCTCCAGTTCAGAGGAGTTGTTGCAGACTTCCCGAGGTGCAAGAGGGCTCAGGGACTTGCCAGTACATCTTGACAGCTGCCAGGAACAGTGGCAGCAGTGGGAGGGACAGCAAAAGAATTTTGCCAGTGACTTCAGTAGAGCCAGTCCACACTGTTTAGACAACCACGGACCAGAGCCAGACAATTAAAAGCAGTGGTAGTTATGGGGTAGGCACCTATACTTGCACTCCCCAGCTGTCCCAATAACCAGCGCAGTAGCAGAAGCGAGGGTGGGAAAATCTTGCTCCCCAAACCCAAAGCAGACAAACTTGCTTTCCCAGCACACACACCACTCACTTCTTTTTATAGACTGCTTTTCTGTCGAATGCAAAAGTAAATCCAGCTCAGATGATTTCCCTGTCTTAACTTTTGTACAAGAGGAAGACAGAAGGCTAAAAAAGGAAAATTAGACACTTCATGAAATCCGTGATTAAGACACAGAAACTATCAAGACAGATGGGCTGAAACATTCAGGGAGCTTCAGTTCAACAACCCATGTTTTTCAGAGATCTACAGTACACTATTGTCTTCTCCCTTTAGAGTTTTTAAATCCCATTTTTCATTGCAGTAATTTAACACCATTTCTAACTTAAAGTGCTCTTATTGGGTAGTCCAAAACAAACCCCAATATTTACTCAACTAGCACATGGCCCTAGAACCTAACTATGGGGTTTTTCTCCCCATTTGCTCCTTTTTTTTTGGGTGCAGGTAATACCCACTGCTGCTGGCTTGTGAGCTTGCTGGGGAGGCAGAGCAGGGTGACTACAGATGGGCGGGGGAAGAGGCAGCACCTAGCTGCCGGTCCCTCTGCTCTGCTGCAGGCTTTGCTCCCTTTTGTGCCCCGCGGGAGGAGCTGCTGTCCCTGTCCTTAGTGGGTTACTGCCGTGCACACAGAAATACAAGGGCAGCCACGCAGCGAACTCCCTTCTACAAACGTTTGTCTCCCAAGGGCAAGAAGCAGAAGCCAATACTGCACACTCTGAAATGAGGGGCCAAATGCTTCTAGCAAGGGTGATCTGCCCCTCTACAAGCTCCTTGCTCACAGCAAGGACTCAGGCTGGTTCATCCTTCCACTAGATCCCTTCTTCCCTCAGAAATTAAGTCCTCTTTTCTGCACACTGCACAAAGCAGTCACTCGCCCAGGAAAAAAAAAAATAAGAGGGGCAGGGAGAAGAAGAAGGGGGGAAAAAAGAAAATTTGTGACTCTGTGCTTGGCAAAATCCAGTCATCAGCAACAAATGCCGAAAGCTGAGTCACTTCTTTGCCTTCCACCTGGCGAGTGGCTGCCCCAATCCATTCAGCAGAAAGCCTCTTTTTCACCGAAACTGGCGTAAATCTGGAGTAATTCCCTCCATTTCAATGGAGCTGCTCAGGATTTATGGCAGTGTGACACAACAAGCAGAATCCTGTGTGCTGAGAGCTACAAGCCCAGGTCTTCCTGCAGAAAGAAGACAGCATTGCTTTGCTCTTGCAGGCCACGATGCCAACTGTGCAACAGCACTGATGCCACGGCTTGTTCTGTTTTTCCTGATGCTGCCATCTCCAGCACATGCTCTGCAAGCAGGACCTTTGGAGAATTCACCCTCTTTCACACACTGCAGGAGAATTTTGACAATCTATGACCAGAAGAACATTTATTAACTTGAATTAATTATTTTTTTGGATTCCATTTTTTTCCCCAGATTTCATTTAATGCTTTAATTTGTTTTAGCAAAGATTTATAAAATTATTATTTTTTAACATCTCACTGGACTGTGTGAAACAGAGTTCAGAAGACAGCAGAAATATCTTCTGTGCAGATGATGTGTGAATAAGTAAGGGATGAGATCAAGATTACAGGAATACCAATCAGCTTTACCAGACAATAATCTACTCTATTTATGTTCTCAATTTAAGAAAAAGCATTGCTAGGGGATTTGTGCATGCATTGGAAGGTTTCTCTAAGCAGGGAAAGACTGTGAAAAAACTACATAATACTCCCCCGAGCATGCAATGCAGTGGCAAGCAGAATCAAAAATGGCAAATGAACACAAACCCCAAGCTTTGAAACAGGGCTATTCCAACAGAGGAGAGCTTCAGCTTTACAGTAAACACACCACCTATGTAAAAAAAAATGTTCATAGATATACCGAGGGACTCACAGGGTTTTTCTAAACAAATGCAGTGAGTCTTGTCTGTCCTGGCTAAGTACATTTACAACATTCAAGCACGGGATGTAGCTGCCTAGAAACAGCAGTGTTCATGTAGTCCTTTCAATATGGGGAACACAGTGTGCTATACAAATATTAATTTAGCCTGAACAACCAGTGAGGTATGCAAATATTACTCCCAGCTTCAACGGGGATTGATTTGAGCACAGAGGAACAGCAAGGGGGATTTTTAGCAGTGCTTCAGGGAGCCAGCTCACAGCCAGGGAGAGCTGGAATCTTGCATGTCTGCAAGTGCTTTCAATAGCCCTGCCCCAACCAACTTCCTAGACCTGCCTGTTCTCTTCAGGAGACCCAGATGAGCAAACATTTTCTGTATCCTGACTGGTTATGCTGCCAAATTCAACAAGGCAGTTGTGCAGACATGGGTGCACCGTGCAGCGCCTCCCAGATCCTGGTTTCGACATGGTTCAAGAAAAGCCACCACAGCCACTTAACCAGGCAAGAGGAACTGAAACACACCCCTGCTGGGTACCACTACTGTCCAAAAAGCACTGATGGGGTAAAAGCAGAGAAAAGCAGCAGGAGCTTCAGCAGCTGACACTGGCTTCTTGTTTGCTGAGTAAGTTGCAGAACCCCTGGGGCTCAACTGATGAGGACAGGGCCAGAGCAGAAGTCCAGCAGGTCTCACTGTGTATTTTGCCTTTTTAAAGTTCCAGCTCTAATCCAAAAGGAGGAAAGAAACTTTTGTGAAGACAAAGAAGCAGACAAGAAAAGGAGAGCTGAAACAATGCAGATCTAAGTGACCTGGAAAAAATCATCTCCTGCACCATTTTTTTCTACTGCTCAACAGAACAGCAGTAGAAGAAAGTGAAAGGCAGAGAAATGGGTATCTCAAGGACAGGGTATATAGAATTGCAGCTGAACATACCACCTTTAGACCAGCAGCCCAAAGAAAGCAATTCTCAGAGCAACCATGACACTGAAGACTATACAAGCATCTTCCTCAAGAGCCTTGGTTTTAGCTTTTTACAACTCTGGCAAATGAATTAATATTTTAATAAAAGATGCTTAATATAAGCATAAAATATGTTTTTAAATATTTTAATTAAAATCTTCTAATATCTGCCTCTGACTGACCTTTTGAGGGAAAGTTTCAGGAAAAAATCAGCCATTTTGGAGAAAGAGAGCAGGCAAACAAGAATGTATTGTTGACTGTTAAATTTACTTCTGCTGCTGCTGCTGTTGTTGTTGCTAATTTACTGAGATTTAAAAAATGGCTTCAGACTCTGGAGCAAGTCTGGAAATTTGGCAGAGGGATTATGCTGATCAGAGATGTGTTCTATCCCTGTGAAAAAATCACCTATATTTGGTTAATTTTTAATCTCAGGTGGAGGAGACCAGCAGCTGAATCTTCAGACCTTTCACCAATGTAAACTTCACACCCCAGGCTTTGACACAGCTTCACATGGGCCTCAGCAGCTATAGAAGGATCTGTCTGGACAGGGTTCACTGCAGAAGAAAAGACTGAGCTCTAAGCAGCTTTGGGACTTTTGAAGTCAATAAACCACAGTTAGTAAAGAAAGACACAATTACTTCAATGTACTATTCTTTACCTGAATATGTACAGAAACAAGGCAGAGATACAGAAAAGCAAAAAAATAGTTGGAGCTTCTTGTTAGTTTGCCCTTTTTTTTTTTTTTTTTTTTTTTTTTTAAGAAAGTAAATCCATACAAGCAGCAGAGTGCAAGCACTTAAAATATCCCCACCACAGAACTTACCAGGGTAAATATTTTCTGGTAACCCAGCATGCCATCATAGAAGATTCATGGTCTGCTGTTCTCTAGAGTATCCTTCTCTTTCAGGAGCAACACTCAGAGAGGGTGACACAATGCCAAGTTGCTCTGCCTGTATTCCAAGGACCCTCCACTCAAATGCCCCCAAATCCCATTTCTTCCTTGTCAGAAATCTTTGTTAACAAATTTCCCTTTTCGTTTATTTTGTGAACTGTGCTTGTCTTTTTTTGTTTGTAAACAAAGAAACAAACAAAAAGCCAGAATGTGGCAAGGCTCTGCCAGAACTCAATTAATAAATAACGAGCATCGAGTGGTTTTGATCATTTCCTTCTGTCTGAGCCTCTCAAACTGACAGTAAAACAGCGTATGACCCTTTATAGAACGATTTTGCTATCACATTTCATCCTCATTGGATATTAAGAACACAAATTTGACATTTTGAATGAGAAATCCAATTTGGTTCAGTGTTACCCACTGGGAAGTCCAGAGCCAGCTGCAAGCCAGCAGAGCAGGATTTGCAAAGCATCCATGTAGTTACACAGCAAACCCCACCACAACCTGCACTAACTTTGTCAATCACTCTGCACTATACAAGTGTGACTAACACTTTTCAGCTCAGAGAAATACTATTTTGCTGGGCTTTTTGCAAGACATAACTTGAGCTTAAGTTGAAGCAGTTCCTCAGGATGCATGAACCCACAGGGATGGGAAAAGCAGGAAAGGAGAGGAGCAAAGACATCCTATTCTGTTGCTACAACTGGAAGCATAGGGATGGAAAGAAGTTACTTTCATATTCAACACTGGAAAATATGAAAAACAGGAATAAGAGGTGTTTAAAGAAGGAAAAGAGTCTGAGACCTGCTGAAAAACTGTGTTTGGTCATCTGGAAAAAAAAAAGAAAGGATGACTAGAGAACACATTTTGCCACAGAGACAGTGTAAGGGAATAGAGAAACACACATACAGAGACAACTACATGAGCAGTTTCCAGCATTGTGTTTAAAAATAGTGGCCAGAAAGACAGATTCTCATTCCATCTTTGTTGGCATAGCGTTACTTGACAGGAATATGCTAATTTATACCAGCCATTGATCTGCATCCTTCATTTATAAAGAGACAAACCCAGTATTGATAGCACCTTTCTGTGTCCTGTTTATGAGCACACAATCTGTTTGCATTTGGAAACTGCCCACCGCACATTCTAAATTGTCAAAGATACATTAAGTGGGCAAAAAGTCAAGATTTCCATTACTTCAGCCTTAATTTGACTAACACCAGCATAAAGTGATCTCCAACCAAAGCATAAACATACTCCTTACAAACTGCTTAAATGCCAGCACTCTAAAGGCTCAACTGTTCATGTGTTGTAATCTCTCTAATGAACAAAATTCAGCCGCATCCACAAAGAAAAGTAATGTTTGTTGACACATCACTGAAAGGAAGCAAATAATGGCTCACAATACTAAGAAACCTGATGAAAATGGAAGGGAAATTACCCTCTGAATAATTTGTGCATGACCCGTAAGTTTTAGTGGGCCACAGGGAATACAAACTCAATCGTTCCATTTTGCTGTCTAGCAGATACTTTAATTTTTACATGTATACATACATACTTTTTAAATGCACATTTAATTTCTTTTTCAAACTGTTTAAACTGCTTTGGGTGCAAAGGAAAGACTGGATTTGAACTCTTGGATTAATCACATGCACAAACTTTCCCAAAAACAGCATGTGGACAATAAAATTAAAAAAAAAAAAACCAAAAACAAAAAAGAGGATAATTTTCCTTCCCTGTCTCTTTAAGATACTGCTGCTTTTCATCCACACAGTGAATGCTTCATTCAAATAACAGAACATGGATTTCTCTTAGTAACTGCAGCTGTAATTGTAACAAATGCTTATAATGCTTCTATCCTATTAGTGTTACAATTGTCCAAAGCAGAACACTCAACTTAATTGCCCTCATTTCTTATAAACATCTAATTTTTTATTTGCAACAGAAAAAAAACCCAAACGCCTTCAGAACGTTACCCCTTTCTTCTGTTACCTTATTTTGCTTCTTTGGCACCAAGAGCATGAAAAAACAATACTGCTTTCCCTGCCTTCAATGTTTGGCAGCCTTTTCTTAAACAAAACCACTCTGATTCAGTGGATGCTCTGCCCACTATTACAGATAACATGCGTTTTCCAAATCTGAGTCTCTTAAGGACAATGTGGGGTAGCTTTATTTGCAGTCATTCACCAACTAGTATCCCATTTAGGATCTAGTAAGAATTGGCTCTTAGCATCTTCCTCTGCTGTATATGGTATTTGCATGCATATTATGCAAAATAGTGATGAAAATAAATGGCCTGGGTTGTTGTATTTACTCATACCCAGAGTATCTCTCACGTATTCTCACTATGATGAAAAGGCACAGGCATGAAGAGTCCATCTCTGCATGGAAATAGAATGTTGGGCAGAGTGGAGGCAGTAAGAAACCCAACTTTACCAACTCTTACACTGACAAGAAGAAAAAACTCCTGCATTATCAACAGGCTAGACAAATTGTATCACTTAAAGCAGTTACTACTCCTAGGTTTCAGTACGCTTCACTGGAAAACAATTTTTTAATACCATTATTAAGGTAGCACACCATGATTTATTCTTACTTGGTTTTCAACTTGAAGTGGTTTTGCCTGCTGTGTATCCTTTTTTGGCTTTAAGGAAGGGTGGCCCAATAATAACTAAATTGAAAAAACCAAACCCAGCACAAAATGCAACCACTTTGATTTACGGGGTTAGAGGAAGAGATTTGAAATGTCCAATAAATCCAAACACTATTTCCAGCCATCCTTCTCATTCATTCACTATTCTGAATATTTTCCTTTGTACCCCTGAACAACATAAGGATAGGCCAAGCATGCCCTGCTCATTGACTCATTACATAACTGATTCCTGCTATATTATCATTCCATACTTGAATAGCTGTGCAAGTTCTTGTTACCTCATCACAATGTGGCTCTGTGGCATTTTGGCAGGTTTAAGAAAGACAGGAAAAGGGAAGAGAGGGAAAAAAGAGCAGAGGAGAACAGGAGGGAAAGACCAAGAGCAGGACTTAGTCTTTCACATGGGAAGGTATGCCAGTGCTTCTCAGCAAAGCTCGAGAGATCCAGGTCTGCAACAAGCCTTGTGCTGAGCACTGGCGTGCGGTGCTGAGCACCTGCTGCTCTCACTGCAGCAGAGCAGGTCACGGCCTCACTCAGGACTGAGCTTCCTGTGTCACAGACCATCGCACTCCCTGCTGCACCCAGCACAAAACATGTTGTCTTCCAAGCCCCTTCCAAGCCCCTTCCTCACACCATTGCATGCAGACCCTCACCTACAGCACATGATGGGGAGGTGACCACAGAGACACTGGGGCACAAACTCTTTGACCCTGACACAAAGGTCAAACACAGCAGCAATACAGAAGCCATTGTTTCAGTGATACAATGCTAAGAAAGTCTAGAAAAAGTATAAACTTAACCACCCAACTAATGAAACTAAACTCAAGTAATCTTCCCTCTCAAAAAGCTCTGAAGGAGCACTAAGTACCTTTAGTCACTTAAATGAACAAAATTCTCTATGGTGTTACTTCTCAATTCTTGCAAAATACTGCTGGAAGTTTCTCGAGCATCATGGGAACACCTGAGTGCACGTGTTAAAATGCACATTTAACAAGCCTGGTTCTTCTCTCACTGAAATCAGCTGCCCTTAATTTGAACAGCAGGAGACCTGCGCCTTTTCCACTGCCATGTTCCTTATCAGAGCTCTATAAATGTCAAATCTTTATTTTATTAGTGAAAGACATATTTTATAGATTAACGATAAAAGCATTCTTGTATGTGAGTTTTCTAGCCCCTGTTGAGACTCTGAATTCTTGAAGGTCAAATAAAGCAGTCCATAGGAAGGCAGATTAGAAAATGCTCTGCAATATCCTTTTAAAGAGCCTCCACAGCAAAGAGAGAATAAATAGCTGATTTGTTACATGGCTTTGAGGGTAGCCACAAATGCTAAGACCACAGGTAAATGAACCTGGTCATGAAAGGAGCAGCAGATCATCCAGTACTGTATCTACATTAGTTAACTGTCTTTGTGATTCAAGTCCAAGACTTTGCATTGTTCTATTTCCGCCTATTCCTCTGCTCTGGATTCCCTTTGTGACACTTTTATCAATGGAAAATCGAGGGAGGGATTTCCAGCTGGGAGCCCAACAAAAAAACAGGAGGTTCAGTCTGGTTTTCTCACTTGTGCTGCAAGAACCATTCCAGCACTAGCAATAAAAGCAAAACTACACAAAGAAAAAAAAAAAAGACATGACCTGAAATTATTTTAGCATCATAAATGCTTCACCGCTCTTTATTCTGCAGTATGGTTAGTGTCACACATTGGCACAATAATTTGCTAGCTTAAACAGAGCTCCTTGCAAATAACGAATTTATATTACGGGCCGCTGTCAGATAGAATTCCAGGGAAATGCGAAGAAAAAGATAACAGTGCCATCGGTCAGATCCACTCTTTGTTGTGCCCTTGCAATTTTGACAGATTTATAGCTGCGGTGTCACAATATTTTTAAAAAAAGTCTGACTGTGTCCTCTGCGAGTGGTGGGGAAAATACACACAAACAACAAGGGAAGCCAACCAGCACACGGGGAGCCGTGCAAATGAATTGTGCACAGGGACATCCACATGGCCACAGCTGGGGGTGTCACTACAGCAGCCATGGCACTGCCACAACCACAGCCAGTGGGGTGCTTAGTTTAGTTGTAACCTGGGGAGGTGGCTTTGAAAATGAGATCATTTGTACTAACACATTTGTACTGATTTGTACTAAGAGAATTTTCAAGGTAATTTTCAATGGATAGATTTGGTATCATTTAAGACCACAAAAGACTAATAATCATACTTTGAAACATTATGGCAGTACAGACCATTCATCTTGGCAGACACTTGGTATAGTAACAACAGAGTAATGACTCCCGTACATTTATTGTGAGCACCATTTAACACAGACAACATGCTCCTTGAATTCCTGAGCTATTTTCATACACCACCAAGGAGCCCTGCCCACCCCCACCTTCTCAAACAAAAGAAATGTCCCAAGGCTTTCAATAGTCAATTATCCAACCAGTGCAGGCTCTGCTAGTGTCCCAAAGACAAGTAAAATCTCTTTCTCTTGTTCACATGTTTAGCCTGTAAGGGCTCTGCTGAGAGAAGCACCTTAGATCTAACAGAAATCAAGGCAGCTATCATCACCTTAGTTGCATAAGCTTGTCAAAGCTGCAACAGGACAAGAAGAGAAAAGCTGAAAGTAAAATACAAGGGTGGAGAATCAGATGCAAAGGCTGTCTTCTTAGAGAATACTTGAAGGTGTGCCTTAAAGACAAAAAAAAAAATTGGCAGTCACCATGATCAAATGAAAGTTCAGAAGGCATCTGAGAGAACATTGTATGGTACCCAAATTCCCCTCTATTTTTCAGTCTGTTGGAAAAATATTTTCAAAAGGTCACGTGGATCTCAGGTTACCTAAACGATAACAAATTGTAAATTAGGAAACCTTGAGAACTGACTACTAGTATTCTCTGAATCTGTACCACAGACCTGTTACAGTGAACAAGAGTTTGGGGGGGATCAAGTACCAAATACCTGCCCTGAAGATACCCCTAACAAGAGAACATGCCAAGTAAGAGCGGCTAAAATACTTGCAACGTTTGTGATGAGACGGGTAAGAAAGTGCCTTCATTCCTAATGCCACAAAAACCCTAAGTTTTTTAAACATGCTTCTATTTAAACCCAGTTTTACACTGAGATTTTTATGTCCTCCGTAAGTCAATACACAAACTTTGTAAATGACCAGGCAAACCCATGGATCTCCAGCTCCATTTACTTTATTGTCTTCCGCAACATACAGTGCAACTCTCACTAAGTAGCTGAACGTGTAACATCTCAGTAGAGAGTTAAGGAAATTCTTAACCCAAAACCAGTCTAAGGGCCAAACTATGTGTGGAAAAAATTAATATAATTTCTGTGAAGTCACATGAAGTAACTGAAGGAAGTCTATGTGATCCTAGCAGACACAATCTATACCACACCACAGACAAACCAAACAGGAGGAAACATCCTTGAAAAATATGTATTCTCAGCTCCAAATCCAGACAGCAGCACATGAGCAGGTCAAATTAACTAAATCCATCAAGGAAATCTCCATATTATTTCTGATCACTGTATAGGGTCTGATTTTTCACTGTGGCCAATCTCTGAGAACAACATCAGAAAAGCAAAAAAACCCACACAACATTAAACAAACAAACAAACAAACAACAACAACCCAAGGGAAAAATCAAATCACCACACCCAAAACTCAGACCTAATAATTACAAGCCAAAAACTGAAGTGAGGGAAGAAATCACTTCCCATCCCTGCAGGTAAGGTTGACATTCTGTAGTACTAGATTTGAAAATAATTAATATGAGACCAACAAGTTAAACAGCCGTACAGGGTCTTTTTAATTTATTAAATATATTTTGCTTTAATCACATTAATTTTTTAGAAATGTACAATAATCTTTGTGGTTTAAAATGACTTTGTATTCATTTTTTAATGGAGAGTATTTTTATTCATCTAATACATTATCCTTTCAAGAAAATTATCATACTTGACTACAAGTACTTAACGAGGCACTAATTAATACTCCTATTTCTCCCCATTTAAAACTCCTTTGAGAAATGAGGTCAGAAACCTGGTTTAACACAGAAGACACTTCCCAGAGACTAAAGGGAGAAGGGACACAAAAGGCACTTGTCACCCTTCTCCACGGAGGACCCTTAAACACTAAAGCCCAACCTGACAGCGATCCCTGTGGCCGAGCCAGCAGCTGATGCCGAGCCCCCTGACCAGCAGCTGGCCCAGCAGCACGTCCCTCTGCTCCGCACCTCATGAACGATAAGAAGCAATTCTCCCACTTTTTGTTTAACGGGGTGAATTTTACTTTTCCCACTCCTGTCAGCTTGCGGCAGGCAACCTGCCCACCTCCCCGCGGGAGCACAGATGAAGGGCTTGCCCTACTACAGCACGCTCCTGAAGCCACTTATTCCCTCGTGTCGTAACACAGTGACAGGCAGCTCCGCCTTCCTCCGCGCAGAATCCCTGGCTGAGCCACGGCATTCCGCCAAGGCTTCAGCAGTGGCTGTGCCTCGCCAGGAACGCCGGTAGGAAAATGCGGGTTACAAACACCTCCCAGAGCAGGAGCGGCTGTTTCGGACAAGGAGCTGCCGCAGGGTTAAAGGGCAAAAGCAGAGACCAAGCGCAAGCATTTCTGAAGCTCTCAGGAGATTTGCAGACACTCACCCACGAACTTCACATTTGGGTTCGCTCCACATTGTGTACTAATTGCAATTATCTAAGAGCAGCTCCACGATGGGAGGAGGGGAGGACAAGAAGGCTTCCTTTTGGCACAGCTTCTTCAGAGTTCAAAGGACACATATGGCCTGCAAACACAGTGCAGGGAATAATGTAAAATTAAAGGAGGGATGAGAGGAAAATGACAACGCGGCAGGGACAAGCACTGTTCTGGATCTGCTTGACTGGAATTTTAAATAAAGAAAAAGGAGGAAAAAAATCAACAACCCCCCCCACACTTATTTTAATTCCACATCTGAACAGAAGGAGGGATCACAGGAGGGGCCCCCCATATGAAGGGAAAACCTCCAGGGAGCAGAACCTGAGCACTTTTGCAGGGGGCAGAGACCCCAAGCCCCACGGCCTCAGCCAGGCAGCAGGACCCGGAGGACTGCCCAGAGAGGAGGGCTGGAAGCTGCCAGAGATACAAGGGCTTCAGGAAATGTACAACCAACACCTCCAAAGAGACAGGATGGGTTCATTTCAGAATAAACACATGTACAGTACCAAACCTGCAGGGAAGGACAGCCTGTCTGCTCACAGAGTAAAGCAAGAAAAAATTAGAAAGTGTCCAAATAGGGCAGGTCCCGATTTCCCTTGCAGTGCTCCTCCCGCCACACAAAGGGAGCCACATAAAAGTCAGCAGCCTGCTAGATGGTGCCTGTGTCCATACCAAAGGCTGACACCTGCTTGTGGCATTGTCTTTGTTAGGGCAGAAACCAAAGCCTGCTCTTCTCACTGCAGGGCATATCAAGCACACAAATAAATAAATAAACAAACTAAACAACAAAATATCCACAACAATCCTTGGTTGTAATTTCTACATAATTATTGCACAACAACCACCCATAATGAGAGAATGAATTTATAACCACACACAAGCTATATTTACCAGTGGACTGGTTACAAAGCAAAACAGCAGGAAACCACAATGTGTGTCTTTATATTAGCTCCTCAGCTGTGGTGCAGAGCAGGGCTGCCCCTGCAGCAGGGCAGGTTGGGCAGGTGAAACCCAGGCACAACCACCCAAGAGGAACACAGCCTTATGGGGACAGAACCTGGACTGAGCAGGGCACAAAGATGGTGCCAGATAGTCAAGGGAAGCTATGTAGAGGTGCAGCTAGAAAGATTTGTTTGACATCAGGGTCAAACAGTTGGCAACAGAAAAAAAAAAAAAAAAAAGAGGAGGGTCTTGCCTCCCAACTCTCCCAGCTTCCAGAAATTTTGATACCTAGAGAGAATTAAAAAAAAAAAAAACAACAAAAAAANAAAAAAAAAAAACCACAGAAAACAAATTTAAAAACCACCCCACAACTGGAAATGCAGCTCCCTGTGCAGTCAGGATCCAGGAGATGAACCGTCCCTGCCCCTTGAATTGAGCTGTCACTCCCAGAGAGCGCTTTGTGCTCTTCTCCCATCAGCTGTTCAACAGTTGGCCCCACAGCAAAATGGGCACAATTCAACCCAAACTGGGACAGCAGGACTGTGCCACAAGAGGAGTTCTGACGAGGTCAGCAGCTGAGCCCCAGATGACAACTTTTGATCACTGGGGAGAGTTGATTTGGGTCTGCCTACCTGCCACCATAAATTGCTGAGCTCAGGGGACATTCACCCCTTCAACACTGTTTTTCAGGCAAATTTGGCCAAAACTGCCTCACAACCTTGGAAGTTACTGGGCCGATGCACTTAAGGAAACACAGGCAGCACACTCACAAGAGCCCCATTTCCTCAGGCTGACATCATACAAGCAGGCAGCATCCCTGCTGCCAGCAGTACACCCCAGACCACCTTGCCCCAGCTGCTCTTCCTCACCTCCCTCTGTGCCAGTACAAACCCTCACACTTTCCAGGCCAGTGTGAGAATGATGGCAAGCTAGATCCAGGAACAGATCCTGCTGAAAACTTACCTTTTTTTTTTTTTTAGGGATTATTTTTAACTTGGATCCTTTCCCAGACCTGGCTCAGAGCATGACTACACAATGCTTATGTCAGCACAAGGAAGCCATCTAATGAGCACCCATGGGGGGGCAGGATGGCTGCCATCACTATCCTGGCCACCTTAATGAGCTTGTAAAACAACGGCCTACAGGACAGCAGGTTAAAAAGTCACAGAGCTTCAGTAAATTGAGGATGGCGGATAAAAAACCAAAAAAATAAAAACCGAAACCAAAAACCATACACACAGGTTACCAAGCTGCTGCCACGACAAGCTGCCAAAACACAGCAAAAGCACAGGGCCCTCCACTGAGGAAAAGCAACCCTGCACTCGGGTCCACCACAACGCCAGTGCAGAAGGGCCCCTGACGCACACCCAGGGAAAATCTTGGACTTTACTACTTCCTAAGTAGGATACGCAAGGAAAACCTGCATCTTGTAAACCACTGGTATCTCAAAATTACCTTTCTCTTCTCTTTTTGGCCAGGCATGCTCTCCCTGCCCTGCTCTGTCCCTGGAGAGACACCAAACAGCCCAGCCCCAACTCAAGGAGGAAGCATAAAAGCAAAAGAGAAGGGAAGGTGAACAGATAAAACAATTCTCCTTCCTCATGAACTGTGGGTGCAAACCCATCACAACAAACTGTGTAACCTTAAACACATGTTAAGATGGAGACAAAAATCCATGATTAGTGCTTCTGGTGTTTATGCTGACCAGTGCACTATTAATGCTCTGGTGGCAATCAGTGAATCTGTCATGAAAAGAAAGGATGTGTTGGGTTTGCTATCGATCCTTGTAATTCCTGTCTAAGAACAATCATACCATCTTGAAATATAGCCCAAAAGGGCACTGTTATTCCGGAACTGAGCTGCTTTTGGAAGATGAGTAAAAAGCAGTTACATGCTCTTAGATATCTTCTTGAGGTTGGAGACAATTTTTCCTGGCTTTACAGACACATTTTCTGATCCTTAAAGTATTTTCTTTCCCCTATAGCTGAAAGAGCCACACACAAATAAAGAGAAATCTGGCTATCCGAGGAAATCATGTAACTGACTGTACACAGAGGGCTGTCAAGTATGCACAAAATAAACTAAGTGAAATAATATGATTTTTTGCCCTCTAATATCCTTAATTTATAGTCACTGTCGGTCTGACAACCAATAACAGTAAGTGGAACAATTTCCCACAGCACTTTCCATATTGAGATATTCTTTATCCCCTTGTGCAGTAGACAGTTTCTATCACTTACTTTGTATTAGGGCTACAGAGTAAGGCACCTCCAATTAAGCCTGGAGCAGTAACCGTTCCCTCAAAGCAGGGCTAAAACCCAGGCTAACAGGCCATGACTCTTGCCAGACCACCTCTTTCTCCTCAGTGAAGTTTGGACATCACCAATGGATTGGAAGCAAAAGCACAAGCCTCTGATGGCATCCAAAACTGCCCTCAAAATACATATGAAAACACATATTCTAAGCATGGCTAGAACAACAGTACCAAACAAAACATATGACACTAATCCAAGTGTTACAACAAATTGTCCATTGTAGCTGGAAAACAGAGAAACACAGCTCTGAAAAGGGACCAGAACAATACCGACTTAAAAATTGTTAAGCCTTAGTGTTAAGCATACATTCTAGCATATTCATAAAGCAGATCTTTCTGAAGGTAGGAAAAAATATGACAAAACAGGTAAATAAATTAAATGTAAATAGTAAGGAAAAATCAAAGACATAAACCAGAAGAAATCTGAGCTAAGAAATACAAAAATATTTTGTGTGCATATGTGTGTGAAATTTAATACAATTTCTAATTCTTGGCATCTTGGATAACACCTGTTTGTTTTCCAGACCTCTGTTTCAGAAGTTTACTACTTTTTTCACACATGGTTTCAGAAGGACTGTGGTCTCTTTAACAGTGAAGTTCTGTCCTCCATCCCACACATGTTCCCACTGACTCCAACCAGCTTAAAGGTAACTATAAATACAATGGAAAATCTAAGGTAGCTTGTTGCCTAATTTTTCCCCTTTTTCTGATGTGCTCTTAGGCTATTCATAATGAATATAAAATACTTTTTTTTTTTAATTAACAATTAGGACAAACAAAGGCTCTAATATTTTACATACCTCTTTGATGCAAAACACTAGATATGTGTTCTAGGTCTCTGGTTTTCAGATCTTTATTACCAAATTCTGACTTCTTTTCATTCCATTAGTGCTTTCAACAAGTTATTAACATAAAGCAGGGTCTTGCTAATTTACAGTAATGTTTAGGATACCTACTCTAAATTTATGGAAGAAATCAATAAATTAATCAATCAACAAAACGGAACAGAAAAGTGACAAAAATCATTTTGTTCTATCACTGTGGCAATTCTAAATGGTGTTTTAATTATTCATATAAACATCTCTAATGCATTAGCAAATATGATGTAGCACATATCTACTTTTTTTTTTTTTTAATTCTTGGGTCCCAACTCAGGAATGTGGTTCCTTGCAGAAATATTAAGAAGGCATCTGAATACTTTTTTTAGTATTCGATTCTACTTAGTCAAATGCTGTCCTGGTTTGGATCCAAAATACCACAAGTTTACTTACTCCACAGCAGTCTCTGCTGAGACCAGATCCATAGAGAAGGTCACATAATGTCACAAGCCTTGTAACACACCACACAACACAACCACGGGGCAGAAGCATGTCTCCATCACTCCTGACATAGCCAACAAGCAAATTCCCAGAACTGCAGCTTGAAAGGGGAGGCAATTGTGTATATTGACATTCCACCGAGAAAAGGAGGATGAAACAATGAGCTAGTGAGTATCTTTGGGAAGAGAAGTCAAGGTCTAAATTCTGGGCCTACACCTGGCCAACCCCCTCCTCCTTTTTCATCAACATGTAAAATTCTGTGCACCTTCTGTACACACCACCCCAGGCAGTGCCATTCTCACTCATTCACAGCTCACTCTGCCCACCCAGTAGCTACGCTTGAGTAGTAACTAACATCCCTGTCCCAGGAGAGACACCATCAGCACAAAGGAAGCTGCAAAGCCCAGGAGTGATTCTTCGTAGAGGTGGAATTTTTCAAATTAGATAACGAGCCTCAAAAGAGAGTGCACAGAGATGCACAGCCCCTTTTTACATCAGCAGGGCACATTAAAGGGTTGACTAACCTCTACTGCTTATTTTACATATTAATCTCACCCCTCCCTTATTTAGCAACTTCCTCCTTAAGCCCTGGCATCTCTTCTCCATTTCCCTCACAATCCTGGGGCCTTTTCCTCCCGAGATTATCATCTACTGGAAGCTCCCCCTCCCTGACCACTGCCCACATCCCAGTCTTTGTTCTGGCTCCCTACAGCGCTCAGTGTCTGGACAGGCTTCACATTCACTCCAGATTTATTGCTCTCCTGCTCTTCAAAGCTTGTGAACCAGGTTTTCATTCAGCTGCCCTTGCCTGCCAGGACAGGGAGCAGTGCATGGAAGCTGAAAAGAGCTCATGAGCACCAGGCACCAGGAGAGCAGGGCTTTGCAACTGAAACGCAAGGTGGAAATGCACACCCTGTGTCTTATTTAGTTCAAAGCAGAAATGTTTCTGTCTAGGATGTCTGTTTGTATCTCAAGTCACAAAGAAGCCATTAGTACCAATAGTGTGTCATTATGGGGGCGTCAGCAGAGACTCCACAGCTAAGGTTAATTTGAGATGCATAATTTAAAGCAGAACTAAAATCCCTCCATTTCACACTTTAATGACTCAATTCAAATCATTCTTCAAATTTGACACAGCAGCTCTTAAGGGGACACTTGCATGTTTTTCTTTTCTTTTTTTTCTGGCCAATTTTAAGTAAAATACTTATCTAGTACAGAAGTAAAATACACAGATCTTCCATTTACAACCACTTTAACCTGTCTTCCCCCTCACATTTCTTTTCAGCAATTTCATACTTCACACATTCACTCTGACACCTTAGAATATGCATGATACAGGCCACTTCCTCAAGTTAAAAAAAACCAAACCCGTTCAGAGTTAAAATTTCACTCATCGTAACCCCAGGGATTTTGCCAAGAACAGCTGACAACACTGTTTATCCTAAACATACCACATCACTTAGGTAACAGTGGTACCCCCACAACTCTTTGTCCTTAGTATTTCTACTCTCAGCATCCTGCTAAAATACATTAAATACATAATCCTTGGTTTTCCAACTGAGGCACAGACAGAAGGATGCTGTGGTTCAACAAGTGCTTCAACCTGGTCCAAGTCTCCCAAATCACTGATAATTTGTTTTGTCAGGCAACTTCCCTGAGTACAGCTGATAAAACACAGAAATAATTAAGCAAAAAGCTCATCACAACATAATGAAGCAGCATGATAGTGAGATCTTCATGCTGATGAAGATGCAACACCTCTCTATCAGACATCTCCAGCCTGTTGCTGTGCATTCTTCAATAAAGCTCACATAATGTTACAAAAATGCATAGAAACATAGAATGATTTTTGTCATCTGACATAGCTCTATTTTGTTCTGGACTTTCAAGAAATCACAGTTCAAGCACACAGACATTCTTTGGAGAGCTGCCCTCAATGCTAAAAATGGCAATGGAATTGCACAAGGGGGGGTTGGGGGGGAGGAAAGAAAATTCCAAGAAAACTTTGACTCATCCATTGTAATTCATCAGGTTTTTGGAGCAGAGAATGGAATGCCATCAAGCTAAAATTGACAGAGCTATTTTCTGATCTCTAAGTGATGTCAATACTTCACAAAGCCACAAGTGCTGGGAAAATTTTTCTCTACAAAATTCTAAGAATGATTCTTAAAATTTGTTAGGTTGGGAAGAGATGGGGGGGAACCCAGAGCTAAAAGAGGTACTTGAAATTAAACTCGTACGTAGGTGTGTTTTTGAATACTGAGAGTATTAGGCTTCACAGCTTTGTGCTATCTGTGACTCAGACTTGCTGCCACAGGTGTCAAGTGATCAGGGACTTAACTGGAGCTCTGCAGAAACCTGCTGCTTTGTGGTTATTTTTTTAACTATATGTTAAAAAATTCACCCTCAAAGACAGGCAAAAAGCAGGCTTTTCCACTCAGTACAGACCCGAATCCTTCCAGTTGCCAGATTTTACTGTCTTGTCAACTTTCACCTAGCAAAGCAGATTTTTCCGGTTTTCTGTTGTTTAAATTGTAAGGTTTTCAGAACCACATCATGTCCACCACGGTTTTCAGAACAACACGATGTCAACCAAATCTAACAGGCGAAATGGTTTCAATAAAGTTCTGAGAATAGCACAGCTACTCTGGCACGCCAACACACTATTTTTAATTGAAGCTCATTAAAGATGTAATAGAAGAAAAATTATATTCACTTCCAGCACTGTTCCATCAATGCAGTGAGATAATCATGCTGCTGTACCATACATAAAGCAATATTTATGAGTAGTGGTTTAGGTAATTTAATGGAAAGGCAGAAAGCAATGATTCATTCCTTGTTCTATCTGTTGCTGAAAAATGACTTTTGCCAAGTGCAGAGCCCAAGCAGACACACAGAGAGATTGGTTTCAAATGTTAGTAAAACAGAGACCTGGAAAATGAAAAGAGACAAGCCAGTGGAAATGCCGAACAAAAGGAAAAAAAATCTGGATTACAGATGACAATTACTTTACAGAGCAGCATACAAATGCAGGCCTCTGAAGTAATTTAAACCAAATGTAGATTGAAACTGAAGTCATTTCGTGAGTCAGCACAGTAATAGGACCCTAAAATTACATGTGAGAAAAGTGCAATCCTTTTTGTATAGCACACTGTATTTTATTCCAAATTTACCCAAAAACAAATTAATTGTCTCCTTTGTGTTGTACATTCTTCGTTTCCTTTGGACTCAACCTCTACCTTCCAGAAAGAAGCAAACTTCGTGCAGGCTGACTAGTTGTGAGCGCTGATGTCTAGGACTTGAGTTTCCCTTTCACAAAAATTTCATGTCCAGACCATGACAACATTAATAAACAATCATTGGCACGAACACTACTGACCCTCTTCCAAGCTATGATTACTTTCCTGTGAAAATCTTTTTTTTTTTTAAATTAACAGTTAAAATCAAAACTGCAGAGAATCATTACATGCTCTGCCTCCTGAATTCTGCCATCCAAGAGGTTTCAGTGACCTAAAGCTTGGTGCAGACCGGGACTTCAGTACTAAATAGGCTGACCACTGGTCAAAGAAAGGCTTTGCCTTCTATCTTCCTCAAACATTTTTTAAAACCATAACTGTTTCTAAACTTTAAAAGCAATTTTCATCTCATTCTTGCCTCATACTCTTAAAAAAAATGTAATTCTGTGAAAGCCACAACAATCACTTGTTCAACAGAGACTGCTACTCTCTGAAGTGCTTTCTGAGATAGATTTACGTACAGAGACGGGTAGAAATGAATACTCCAAAAATATCCATAATAGATAACAAGCAGTGTCTAGAAACAAAAAAAAACCAAAAAACCATGTACTGCAAATGCAGACCAAATTGGATCGAATGCCTACAGTAGCAACAGCACAGGAAGAGCAAAATGTTATTGTACATTATTGGCCTGCAGCCCACAATTACAAAAAATACTGCAGTATTCCACGGTAACAGCGTAAAATATTATCATTTCAAACAAACAGCTGCAGCACCCTGCCCACAGCAGCCATGTCTCAGAGAGCCAGGGGAGGAGAGGGCTGCCAAAGGACTCCCCACTGCAGAAGAGGAGTGAGCCACAGGGTTGGTGAACCCTTGGGATGCCTTCTCCTCACACCCACAGCTCCGCTCCATCAGGGCACAAAGGACCACTGCTCAGCAGCAAAATGTTCCCACATGGGCTCCAGCTGCTGAGCCCTCCAGCAGAAGAGAATCATGATGCTCACTCTGCACTCTCCCTCTTGCTGTAGTGTGCCTTCTGCCAAATCTGCATTTTCACATTGTCTTGGATTCAATAAAATCTCCCCCATCCCAGCTCCCCTGCACTAATGCCTGTGTTACCCGGCCCCCTCTAACACCCAGCCAACAGGTTTTAACAGTGACCTAGCCAGAGGCCCCCAAAGCAGGGATTGGCATACCCTACCATTATGATGGCTACCACTCGCCTCCCCAGATGGTGAGCAGTTGCTCCACTACAGATCAGCAAAACGTGCACACAAGTTTATCAGTGATGCTCTTGTCGACTGCTGTACCCAGGCACGGCCAGCACAGAGGGCAGTCCCACCAGAGCAAACAGAAAACCCCAAAAAGCAACAGGTAAGTCCGTGTGCCCACTGGCACACACTGCACACTAAGGAATAGCCTTAGCTTGGTATTTGTAGAAATAACACCTACCACATTTGGGCTCTACATGAATCCTAAAAAAAGACCTTTTAAGAAGCCACATGATTTCTGCAAATTTAATGCACTTGCAGGACTAGCAATCAGAGGAAAAGCAAAGCAGAAAACTGAACTAATGCACTATCCTGGTTTCAGTTGAGATAATTTTCTTCCCAGTAGCTTATAAGTTTTGTGGGGTTTGGATTTAGCATGAGAATAATGTTAATAACACACTGGTGTTTTAGTTGCTCAGTAGTCAAGGACTTACCCTAAGTCAAGGACTTTCCAGTTTCCCATGTTCTGCCAGCAAGGAGGTGCACAAGAAGGCAGGAAGGAGGATGACCAGGACAGCTGGTCCGAACTGGCCAAAGGGATATTCCATAAAACAGAACATCCTCCTCAATCTATCAGCTGGGGAGTTGCCCAGGAGGGGCTGATGGCTGCTCGGGGACAGGCTGGGTAGCAGTCAGCAGGTGGGGAGCAACTGTGTTGTGTATTACTTGTCTTTCTCAGGTTTTATTTCCCTTCTCTTCTGGTTGCCTCCCTTTTCATTACATCATCATTTTATCATTACCACTATTATTATTGTTGCTGTTGTTATATAATTATTAAACCGTTCTTATCTCAACACATGGGTTTTACCTACTTCTTTTCCAATTCTATTACCCATCCCACTGCGGGGGTATGGGGAGTGAGTGGCGGCATAGTACCTGGTTGTCATCTGGGGTCAAGCCATGACACTCATGCTTCCTATACAGCCTGCAAATAGTACAGACACTCCAGACAAAACTGCAAAGCCTGAGCTTTGCCTCAGCTATCAGTGCTGCCTCAGATATTTGTCCTCTCCCCACAGTCCAACAAGCCTGTAGTTAAGTCTGAAATACACAAACGCTGTTGGGGCGCTACCTTTTAGAGATATTCAAATCATGATGAAAACTGTTTCTCAAGCAGCCAACCAGAGATACGATGTTTTCAGGAGGGAGCAAATTAACTGCCATTCCTAAATACTTCCCAGTTCACCTGCACTTCTCATCTTTTCCCACACCAGATTTTCTCTGCCAAATACAAAGGAGACTGTAGTGTATATATGTGCAATATATATGCAATAAATTGCAGTAGTATATGCAGTAGATTGAAATACTGCATTTCTGTACCTTCATAAGCAATTAATTGGATTAAGGATTCCAAGTCCCACGTGGAGTACTGCAAACACACAAAGTCTCTGGGTGCTGGATTTGACTCTCTGACGTATGTAACAGATGTGTAAAGTAACACATAACCAGATGCCTCTCTAGTAAATGCACAGCTAGAGACTGGAAAGCCCTAAAAATGTTGTGTCCAAGGGCAAAGGAAAAGGGAGAGAATAAAAACAGAAGCACATATCTAGCAAGAAAAGAAAAATTTAGGCCTTACGGATTTCTTGTCTACAGTGTTGTAATTTTTTATGTCTGCAATTCAGCTATGGTATCTCAAGAGAGGACCTTTCAGGAGGTGGGAGTCCAGCCACTGTAGCCTGATTTGCTCCATGCCAGGCTGATCAACCATTTCTTGATGTCTTTTGAAATTTCAGGGTCCTACCTCCAAAGCCTCCACAGTGATTTCAAAGACCTCCATCCAGAAGAGAGGTTTAACTCCTTAGAAGAAAAAAAATACTTGGAAAAAAAAAGCATATGGCTATATAAGAGTCACCACCACAGAGGCCTTTCTCCTTTCCCTGAGTTAGTGTGTCCTGGCCACAGTGGCTTGGAGAAAACAGCTACTGTGCTTTTGCAATAACCTTCAAAGGCAGAGGAGAATGGTGGGTGAGAAAAAGTCAAAAACTTGTTTAAAAGCCTCAGTTTAAAATTTTTGGCAACTCCCATTTCATGAAGTAACTTAAAACCCCTCTCTGCTAGAAACTGTGTGAACCACTGACTTCAGATCTGGATCCTGCCTTTTGCAAAGCTGCTGGTGGGCTTGGATCCAAGGCTTTGGTTCAAGCTCTTATGTACTCCATACTAAAATTACTTATACCATACATCCTTAATAATAAATAGCCTCACAGTTAGGAAGGACAGTATTGGCATGGTTCATTTTTACATCATTCTTTTGAAAGTTTAGGGAAAGCCCTGGAAACATTACAACTTTCAAATATTTTGCCTTATGTGGTTTACATCTGGTGAATGGCTGTGCAAGCTTCACCCATTTTCCTGGGACGTGCAGTGTGACAGTGTGAGTCCCAGGTGCCCACCAGAGCCGAGCAGAACGGGCATGGTGGCACTGGCACAGGCACAGGCGCGTCTCACCACCGTGCTGCCCTGCACTGTGCCACTGCACTCTCCTGCCTCCCTGCAGTGAAGGTCTCCATTCTGCGTCCCAACCACCTCCTCTTTACAAAGGCTCACACACACATACTGAAACAAAAGAATAATTCCATTATGTGCCTGGCAGGCTGTGCACTTTCCTTCTGATTCACAATAGCGGCGCCCCATTGAAAAGATCCATATACGGGGGGTGAAAAAAAAAAAAATCTAAAGAAGTCTCTAGCAAGCAGATGTATTATCAAAGCCTCATTTCCACTTAACACAAGTTGCCTTGGGATCTAATGCAGCTGATTTGAGGGGAAACTACACACAAACAAAATCTTCTTCCATTAGCTGGGGCAGCCGGTGGGGAAATCGAACCAGTGCCATCTTTGTTGAAGAGCTCCACAAAACTAACGGTTTAGGAGAGCTGAAGAGCATGGGCAGGGGACAATTTGTGACTGATCACTGCCATCTGAACATGGCATGCTGACAGCTGAACGAAAAGCAAAACAAAAAAGGCATGTGTTTAATCTGGGCAGGCTTGGTCCCCTGTGTTCACTCCCAGTAAAAAATACAAAGCAGGAGAGAGTCAGCCTCTCTCAGCTCAGCTCAGCACCCACATAACTCCCTGGCACACACCACAGGACCTTCTCCAGGCACACAAATGGGGGCATTATTTCTTCACATGCTGAAAAAAAATATGAGAAAGGAGAAGAATAGTGGTACAATTTAATATATCCTAAAATGGATCCTTTGGCACCAAAGAGGTTCCCTCCAATACTCTGACAATGAGCTCCTGCACTCTCCGATACAAAGAAAGCTAAAAAAAAACCTCAACAATTTTCTGAGTGTAACATAGAGCTGAGAAAATGATTATAAAGGCCACACAGATGCTACAAAATACCCTTTCCTGAACTTCAATGTGCGCTTCCTCAGAGAGCAACAAGAATGCAATCGTGAAAGGAAAATCATGCATGTTATCCTGGCCTGACATCAATGAAAAGAAGGCAGCAATAAAAGCATTTTGATTTATGCTCCACGGAACCAAGAAGGAATGCTTGCCTCCAAGAGAGTGGGATGGACAGAAAGCAAAGGTGGCCTGAGGGTGATCACACAATGGTCACTACAGAGCACTTCTTTCTCACTGGTTTGGCCAAGCCTGTCACCTACACCTGAAACAGGACTTGCCACAGAGAGCAAGGCATTTCCCCACCTCAGCCTTCAAACAGGTTTGCATTAATACCTCATTCCACAATTACACAAAGTGCCTTGGACTCCTGCTGAAAGAGTCCTGTATTCCTGTTTGGGGTCACAGTGCACATAAAAAGGAGTTGGCTACACTGATTTGCAAAAATTTTGACCTTTTCAGAAAAACCAGTACAAATACCTACAGGACTGCTACAAATTTCCCCAAGCAATGGCTCTTTGTCCACTGACCAGAAAGGAAATATTTAGCTCCCTGCAGTGGGCCTGTTGATTTCAAAAGAAACTTAATAGCGCTATTCCTACAAAGCAAATACAGAGCAATCACCAGGGGTTGGCTATGCTCTCCTCTCTTCTGAAATCTGGTAAGCAACATATGTCTGCAAATGCCACTTGCCAAAGGGTTTTGATTCTCTGCACATTTATGGGAACATATACCCTGCCTCTTCCAGGTTATATATAGGGTCTTTTTGATTCTGCAGATTCCTTACAGCAATTTTGTCTCTTTCAGCACAATTGTGAGACAGAACATAGTAAATAACTTAAAGATTTTATTTAAGGAAGATGCTGGTGGTTTTTAGTGTTCATTTATGCAACATTTTCAGTGGTTAAAAGTTTTACAACTGTAGCATTTTCTCCTTACTAGACTCAGGTATGATTCTCTTCTAATGAGAAATGAAAACAAAAAAAAAATTAAGACTACAGGGAAAAGGTGAGCTTCTCCTTGTGCCTCATCATTGTCTTTATTAAAAAAAATTAACTCTGGAGAACACAATTCAGCCTCAGTCAAGGAACTCCTAGTTCAGTTGTTATTCAAATATTCCAAGTGCAATTTGCAATTCTAGTTATGAAAGAGGACATTATTTTCTTTATACATTTAACTCCATTTGTTCAAAGACACACTCATGAAGCAATTAAGGCAGACGTTTTATTAAAGCTGGCGTAGAATTCACAGGCTCTGCTAAGAAGCTTGGCATTTCAATGAGGTGTTCAAATGTAAAAATGAGAACTATGTATTAAAAATGAAAACTATGTATTTAATATAAAAATATCACTTAAGAATGCTGTAAAATCAGATTACTCATGACATTATCACCAACAGTAAGAGATCTGTATATGCATTCTTCTGGCTGTGTGTTATATGTTCTTCAATAGCTTTCTTCCGCTGAATATCCATATGATATAGATTCCAAACTAGGAAATATTTAGGCTTATGCCAAACTTTCGGGGAGAATAGCCTCATTGATTTAAACAGGGTTTAACCCTTATAAATGTCAGAATGATTGCCTGTTTGTGGGACTGGAACTCATGGGGCCCATTTTCAAAAAGATAAATGCATTACTATATTACGGTATATAAAAATATTACACACATATTTTTACTGCTGTTTCTGGGTTTGCCATTACAGTTCTCGCCTTCCCTCTCCTGCCTGTTTTTATTGCCTTCAACAACAATATCATGACACTCTGAGGTAAATAATTATTAATTTAATTACAAACTAACTGTAACTTATGACCCTCCAATCACTTACCTCAAATCATGAGTGTTTAAAGATGCAATTGGTAATCTCCTTTTTTTTCCCCTCTCACAGGAGATGCTGCAGACTTTTTTTCCTGGTATTTTGCATTAAAATTCTTTCCCTGTGCTCCAGGATCTTAAATAAAAACAAAAAAAAGAAACACTCAGAATGAAAATGTCATTTCAAGCAATTGGTGGGTGGCTCAGGGGAAATCCCTGACCTTTTTTCAATGTATATTTCATTATCTAAAGCAAGTGTGGTAACTTCCTCCAGCAGCAGCTCTTCTGTGGGCTGTACTTAAAAAAAAAAAAAAAAAAAAAAAAAAACAACACCAAAAAAAAAAAAAAAAAAAAAAAAAAAAAAAAGCCACTGGTTTAGACCACTAAAAAACATGGCATTTTAAAAATCTGTACACTACAAAGTATTCATTCAAAGCACAATCCAGGATATACCATGCCCCACAAATTTATGACAGTGAAAAAGGAAGAAAACCCAGAACACAAACCAGAAGAAAAAGCATTATGTAAAGTATCAAACTGCTACACAGTTTTATTGTTACTATCACTGTTATTATCAGTAATATATGGCCAGCTCCCTCAGTCTTCACTGAGTTACGGTAGTATTTCTGTAGTAGCAGCGTGGGGGAAGTAGTAGCCGTTCTGGAGAAGCAGTGCAGCATTAGCACTACAAAACCCAGCCCAGCTGTCGAGAGAGGAAGGAAGGGAGGAGGAGCGACAAAGCAAGTGAGTTAAGAGTAACAGGCAGGTCTCTAATACAATCAATTTTGACATTCTCCACCATCACCAAAAAAGGTCTGAAGGGTTTTGAATTTCAGCGAGCGCTGCTACCAGAACACTTTCTCACCACCCCCTGTTTCACCCTCCTTCCTCTCCCATACCTGCAGCAAGGCTTGGCCAGGAGCCGGCTGAGTACGTAAGACTCCAAACCAGGCTCTGTCAGCAGGAAAACACTGCCAGCCAGTGCAGAGTTCACGTTCCCTCTGAGAGCGTGGTCTTGCATTTGCACAGCCTCTCTGGATTACAAGCATCCCAGTTATTTCTGTACAAACAACTTTTAGGACCAACAACCACATTCATTTTTGCTCTGTAAAATGCCTGAAAGAAACTGTTCCCAGGGTTACACCTGTGGCTATCCCCATTGAAGCCAATAAATTTACACAACGTGACGAGAGGATTTGACCTTGTGTGCATGTAAGCCAGACTACATTGATTTTCTTCCTCGGCTAGAACAGACAGATAGGTCTGAATAATTTTCCCCTTGCTCTTAATTAAGAAATTAAGACAATACCCACAGACTTCTGTGGCTGTATATACCTCGAAAAAGACAGCTTTTCCAAAAGTGGTCAAAAATTCAAAAAGTACAGCTTTTTACCCCACAGGTTATTCCCCCACACTCCCTGGAGGAAAACAACCCAAAACTCCAAGCAGACCACAACACACAAATAAGGGGGACCTTGACACCTGTACAAAGGCTGTGCCTATGTCACCACTCCCCAAAGCTGCTTATGGTACAAAATACTCTGCTTAAATTACCCTGCTCCCCTACTCCACCGTGCTCGTTCATGCTGACGTGGTGGTGCCTCTTTCTTCAAGGAACCTGCTCTCACTCAACACCAGTCGAAGCTGCAACAGCCAAACCTACCACTTGCAGGAAGCGGACAAAGCCTTCTAAATCTGTGACACAAATCCAGAGAAGGCTGCGAGTTCAAAGTGAAATGAGGACAGTCTGTCCATGACTCATGCCACCTAGAAACCATTCTTAATTTAAGAAAAAGTGTTAAAGGGATTATCTTACAGAGTGTCACCCTGCCCAGTCAACTAGGTTTTGCCTCTCATTTTTTCCCCAACTCAAATACAAGGTGGCCAAAGATCAAAATCAGCATAAAATCCTCCTGTTCTCACTTTACATACTTACATTTTTAATGCTCTGTTTAAAGAGTCAAATAAAGCTGTTTGATGGACAGATTCCCAGCTATCCTCCAGGCTTTTCTGCATGACCTATGGGCAAATGCTATGTGACACTTCCTGAAGGGCTGAAATAGCTCTGAATGACACTTGAGCTTCTATAGTAAAACTACAACGTGAGAGTTTGGCTCCTAATGCACATTGGCACTTAACCCAAATTTTCCCCCGCCTCAGTTTCCCCTGCCTCTACAGCAAAAATAAGAGTATTCCCCCATCTCAAGAGGGCTGATGCAAAGAACACAACACCCGTGCTAATTTAGTGGATAATCTGGAAACATGGAGAAAGTTATAGAAAGTTATAGATCGCTTAACTCAGGCTGAAACTTCATATACCCAGAAAAGACCCTGCAAAACAAAATAAGGAGTGAGTCATCAGCCTGTCCCTCTGAAACCGTTTTGCTGGGTAGTCATTTCACTAGTACAACTCTCTTCTCCAGGGTGCTCCCAGCAAGCGTGGGGGACACTGAATGGATTCACTGTATTCACACAACAGCTTTACAGCTGCTGAAAAAAGGCCTATTGTAGGCCTGCATTTTACTATCTCGAGCAGCATACATAAAGTTGCTGTACAGCTTCCATTACCCATCTGATCCTTACAGAAACAGGAGCAACAAATCAGGGTTTTTCAAAAGAAAATAGATTTAACTGTGATGAAGGAAATAGCCTGGTTTTTAAAAAAACCCCAAAGTAACAATTTATATAGCAGAGGATAAAACACTTAATATTCAGTGTAACAAAAATACTTTAAACCCATTCTGCCCTCCTTCTTTTTTGCTACATCATAATATCTGTGAGCCAAATACAAATTTCACCATCAGAAAGGAGCACCAGGCCTGCCATATACATTTGCTCTTCCTGCAGTTACTGTCTACTCATGGCTTGCATCTTAATGCATTTCTGATGTTCACTCAGTAACCAAACTGGTATCAAAACCAAGAGTGAACTCTTAAAACAGGATTATTGGGTCACACTTACAAAGACTCACTCAACAGCCAGATAATCCTGGACTTTGCAAAACATGTGAATAGATCTGACAGCCCCTTTCTAAATGTCTTGACTTTTCTCCGTAGTGTCTGCGGAGTCAGGGAAAAAGGACAGTCCTGAATTAGACACATTCCTCCCAGCATTTGACTACTCCACTCTCCCCCTTCTGGAGAAATGAATGCAGCTTCAAACAAATTAAAGGAATATTTTGTCAGCTCCTTCACTCTTCCTGGTGCAAGAATTGAGGCGGTGCTTGGCTGCTCTAGCCCCCAGCAGAGGCAGCTCTGAAGTACAAATCCTCCTTCCTCCTGCCATACACACAGCATTAACCCTGCCAGCTGCAAAGAAGCCGAATTCAGCCAGGGGTACTCAGCAGCCTATCACAGCTGCAGCATGCTGTACTACTAACCCCCAAGAATTAAATGACGGTCGATCAGCACACATCTCCCCAAAACACAGTACTTCCCTCAAAAGCAATGAGATTGGACAAAACTTACAGGCTCACTTTCTCTGCCTTCTGGCTTCTAGAGCCCCAGGAACACAACAGTGCTGTGATGCTCCGCACTCAGAAGGCAGAAATACTTTGCTTTTCAGTGAAAGCTGAGACAGGCACTACCCCTTGCTTTGACAGCTTGGGACTTTAAGAAAATACCAGGAGAGTAGCAGCCTGATAAAATACCAGCAGTAGGACCCCCGTTTTCCCCCAGTCTTCATTCATTTCACAGTGGGGCCTCTCTCGAAAGGCTGATGGAGCTGAACGGACTGAGATGATTTTCTGTTCTAGGTAACTTGCACGTTTGCTATGTTAGCATGACTTGACTGTGATCACAACTGACGAATAACCACAGCAATGGAAACAAAGACTCAAGTAAAGAGAGAAATGAAACCCCAAGACAACCTACAGAGAAAGACTCAGCTCTTATTTCTAGTTTTGGGCAGGCTTGCCTACCTCCAAGCCTGGGGGGCAGACAGGACTGCCAGACTCCCTGGCCATCCCCAGGCAAGTGGTTCTGGAGTGGTTCTGGGCAAAACTAGTACTGTTGAACGTGACAGGACAGAGCCAAGACCAGTTAAGAACAGAATGGATTGCTAAAATATTATCTCATTTTGGGATGAGCTATGAGGGGTGGAGAAACTACACCACCAGGCTCTCTGCACACTTCTCACCATGGGAACAGGAACTCTTCCCCCCAAATCTCACAGGAATGGACCTACTCCCCTGCCTCTGCCGAGGGTCTGGCAGGCTCAGGCACATGTTCCTCCAAGCTATTTATTCCTTTTCTTGCCTTCTGCCCGTAAGCACAAATACCATGAACTCCCCTCTTTTCTTAACAGCCAAAGTGACTTTATTGCATGATTTTTGGACTAGAACTATCAGCCCACGCTCACTGCCCCCATGCCTTGATGCCACCTGTTTATCATTACAAGGTGACACAGAGCCATGCTCTCTCCCCCACTTACCCTGAGGCGTTTCATGTCTTTCCAAGTCTTAAAGCCCCAGTCTCATCAGGTGCTGACCTCAGGCTCTCCCTGGCACCCTAAGTGCCTCCTTTATCCCAGCATGAAGGTCTGAGAGAGACAAACTGCATCCCAAGTCAGTGGCTTCATCCCTTGGCAGAGACCCTGCCATACGACTGCTTGTGCTCAGAGGCACAGCCCTCCTTGGCTCACGACCTCTGAAAATAAGGAATGCCAGGGGATGAAGAGCTGAATACCCTCCACCCACTCTTTCACTGGCCAAGCTGCTCTGAACAGTAATACACATCCTCCTGTAAAAGTTCAGTGTGTTGCCCACAAAAAGCAGCAGGCAAGCATGCCTCTGCTAAAGACCACATATAGTTTAGAAAGAGATGTTAAGAAAATGCAATATGCATGATATTCAATGTGCAGATACATTCTGCGTTCTTCAAATGAAGGGCTCTAGAAAAACAAAAGAAATTCCATGTTGTTTGGAACAGATGGGCCTCATATTTTTTTCCTATTGTCTTCTGCTTTACTTACTCATCTCACCTACCTTCTAGCTATATGAGGTTGTTTTTGGGGACCTAGTTGCTTGCTGCTATATAGAAAGATCTGAACAATCAACATTCCTTATACAATCATGTATCTCCAGTGACAGAGAGTACAGGACACATTCAGGACACTTCAGAAGAAACCAGTGATGACCTTTGTTGCAGGAAACTTTGGAGGCCTGAACATAAGCTGTTTCTAGAACAGAAATTTGACTAAGCCACAACCAGCCACTGTGGTTTGTTCTTACTTTTTGAGAGTAGCAGGACTATGCCAGCAGCTTGGCCAGCAACTAAAAACTTCCAGGGAGAGGAAAAAATGTTGCCCTCTGCCTGGATTCAGTGAGTTGGTTGGCTACAAAAATTGGTGGGTTTTTTTGCAGTCAAACCTACTCTTTTAATCAAGAAAAGACAGGACACTGAGAAAGACAAAGCTTTTCTGTAAGTCTACTTCCAAACTCGTCTTTTGTAAAAAAAAAACCCCAAAACACTGTACTACTACTTCTGTCACCTCTACTTCTACTTCCTTTTCTTCAGCACAAACCATAACAGGAGCATTTCAGCAAATACCAGGTTTGGTTGTAGGCTCCCTGCGCTGCCAGCTGTCAGATCCAGAAAGCAAGACTGCCGCATCTGCCAGACCAGCTCTCACACCTACTCGCTCAGATAACATCATGTATTTTCCCAAGTCATGCAAGCAATAATATGACATTACACATCCCCTTCCCTGCCTCAGGACACACACCATAAAGAGGCTATACACCTTTAAATGAAGGATGCCCAGCCAGTGTCTTAGGATGGCCGACAGCCTCAGTTTGGCGCAGTGTCTCTCTGAGCACCTTCTGTACTTGAAGGTTACAAGCACTGTCCCCACGTGAGCACATGCTCACATCAGCAGGTCAAGTACCAGCCGCTAGACATGGGTCATTACTGGTTAAGCATCTAATGTGCACTTGGCATTGTATAAGCTCCTTAAAGAAGATACGGTCCTTTCGGTAGAAGGTTTCTTCTTTCTAACTTCTCAAAACAGCCTTCCTTCTCAGAAGCCTACTCACATCAACCTTCCCCTTTCAGTAATAATTACAAAGAAAAGGGAAGAAAGAACACGAAGAGAAAAAAATATTAAATATGTTTAACTAACTGGCACAACTATACACAGTCAGATCACTGAAATACGCCTTTCTTTCGATGCCTTCATCCTACTACATCCCTATAGGGCAAAGCTACCTTCTGCTTTTGTTAGATCAGGCATGCAGCTTTTGAAGCAAGTCTCCAGATAATCCATCCTGCCTGGGCTTTCAGTTGTACTGTGGGGTGGTCTGGTAGCACATGAACAAATCCCTCTTGGGAGGAATTAACTAGAAGCATAGTGTTCCCCATGCGAGCAGCCAGCAGCACCAGACTGCTCGGATGTAAAAGCAACCCCAAAACATGCCTGGTACAAACCTCAGCATCGCAGCATAGTTTTCACAGATACTGCCTCCAGTTGGTCCACACTATTTGTTCATGTAGGCATAATCATAAAAATCAAATATTCTGCTGTCATTCATCTTTATGCCACCAAATAAAAAGATGGTATTATTATATTCTACTCTAATGTTGCAACAGTGTAATACCGACAAGCAGCAAGAGCATCTTGAAGTGAACAGTGTAAAGAATAGATCAAAGTAGTTTCAGCTACAATAACTAACCTAATTTCTGTAGTTTTACAATGAGTTCCTCTACCGTTTAAAGTATTTCTTCTTTGTCCTACACCAAACTAGTAAAAAAACAATTACAGAAGGGAAAAAGTAAAACAAACTGAATATTTTCTCTTCATCATGCACCTAAATAGTGAAGAATTATTATAGAAGGGAAAAAGTAAACCAAACTGGATAAAAAGACCCAAAACAGTACTACCTTTCCACCATTAAACCCCATTATGAAAAATAGTAACATTAAGCATAATAATAAAAATTTTGGCATTAGTTGTAAAAATTGCCAGCAGAAAATTTTAGGCAGCAGTGCTTTTTTAATATGTTGTCATCTGAGCTTATGTTAAATGTCTTCTGGTATTTTGTCCTCACAGTGGATCTTTTGTTCTCTTTGAAAATGTCATTAAATAGACCCTCAAAATCTTGACACTTATCATAACTAATTCAATTAATAAGACAGTCATCCCATCTTTTTTCAGTGCATGAAAGGCCAAGAATTCTATGACATGATGTCTAGCTTTACTTTTTGCCACCCTTTAAAAAGTACCTCTGAGTCTGTGGAGGTTTTCAGGCCACTGGCTAAAAGACACCTGTCTACACTTGTCTACAAGAGACTACACCTCTCTCCATACTTGTTGTTTCTTTTCCTCATAAGCTGTTTGTCCCTAGCAGTAACACTCCAGAGTTTCACTGGAAGTAGCTAAGAAATACCTTGTGATAGAAACCTCCTTGTGTTCCAGGTGCAGGAAACCAACTAAACCTCACTGGTCCATCTGTTCAACTTTCATTAAACAGTTCTGGACCTGACAGCAAATACGTGAGCAAGAGTAACATTGACCACCATGCTGAGGACCTGGCTGGGGCCAAGTGAAATGCTCTCCTAGTACTCAAATCCTTCTTGAAAGCTTCTCTCTTCCTTTACATGCCTTCCATGCAGGAGACGACTCTGAGCTCACTGCAAGCAGGAAGCCCAAGCACAGAGGAAGTGTGTGTAAAATGCACAGCCTCAACTTCATCACCACTGACTATTTTCATGAATGAAAAAGGAAAGTCAGTAGGGGAAGCTGGGCCCTGTCACAACTGCTACCATGCTGTTTGTCCTTTCCCTTCAAAGCATTGTGGATCTGTGTTAGTTTCCTGCAAAGGTAATTGTTTCTATGTATTAAACCAGCCAGGGACATGGTTTCTAATATGGTTAATTTTTAACAGCGCAGCTTTAGGCCTAACTCCTTGCCCTGCATTTTCAAGAGCTGTCTGAGAAAGTTTGGGACCTTTAATAAGTGATCTGTGTGCTTAAACTGCATTCACTGGTGACTTTATGCACAGGACAGAAAAAGTGGGTTGGGCTTTAACCTCCCAGCTCTGCAGCGCAGACCAGTGCTGTGTTCCATCTGTCACACACCCCTGGTCACATCACTTTGTCCATCTGTCCCGGGCTCCATTTGACTCATGCAGAACATGTGAAATGAGTGAAAGTGCTGTTGGTTTAGAGTAGAGGAAAGCTGAAAACTTAAAATCCTACATTTACCAATAAAGCGTGAGAGAAGTAAAAGGATTTAGGATATTCTCCCTCCTTAAAAGACCAAGTAGTCCCATAAGCAGTGGAGTCCCTAAAGGCTGGTTCCCTGAGGCTTTGCCTCTCCATGACCCCATGCACAGTGAGATGCACGCTCTGAGCAAAGCTAACCCTGAGCAATGGCTCACACCCCATCGCACTGTCGCATCTGTGATAATACAGGCAAGCCTTTCATTCACAAGGTTGCCCATTTCTGTTGTTGCTCTACACCCAACTCCTTGTTTCACAGAACTGCTCAGAGCTCAACCTGCCTGTTAAATTTATTTGGAGCTGGCCAGTGGACTCCAACCTTACTGCAGGAATTTGGGGAGGTAAGAAGATAGTACACTCCACAAGGAAAACAAACTAAAATACCTATCTTGGTCTGAGAAAAATGATGTTGAATTGGCAAGGAAGGTAAACCAATGGATCTGATGTTAAAACTCAGAATGCAATGCCAGTTCTGTAAGATTAATCAGTAACAAAACAAAGCATCGTCTTGCCCAGGGAGGTTTATTTTACTTATGCTGGTTTGAAACACAGCTTTACTTGTACTTACTGTGAACTGCATTCTGTTTATGAATAATAGTAGGTCTATCTTCTGGGAAATTAAATTGTAATCTGTTCTCTGTTCCATTTCTTTAACACATTCAGTTTACTACTGTAACATATTTGTGATTTACTAAATTCCAATTGCAGAAACGAGGACAACATTTTGTTCCCATGCAAGACAGGAAAAGTGTATCTATAGATTTACATAAAGATAACAGATTCAAATCTGCCTCAAATGACAGAGGACAAGTAGATGTCTGGGCTTTTTGAGGAGAGGTGAGATAATAAAAGGGTTTTTCCCCTGGAGGATCAAAATAAACTATTTTTCCTTTACATGATTCATAATATAAGACAGATGTTGTTAGAAACAAAGCTAAGTTTATGGAACATGAACCATGTTGCATATGGCTACATATGTCTTACTAATTTTGGTGAACAGAGTTTGTAACCAGAAAAATTATTTACAGCCTAATTTATTTTGAATATTGTACTTCTTTACACATATGCACATGTACTAATGGGGGCTGCAGTGCAGTGTAATCTCTCCGGCATTTATTCATACCTAGAAGAAAACTGCTTTCAACCTGCATATATTTGTCATGACAAAGCTAGCACTTAACAGTTTCATTTTCTAGCACCAACCTGTGTCAGTTCTAACATTATACTGTCTTTTCCAGCAATTCCTTGACTTTACACCTAGGGTTTCTTTTTGGTGTCTACAGCTAGTAACTACACCACCACATAACTTTCCTGTCACCACTGTCCTGGAGAAAATGAAAGTAACCCTTCAGCCAGCCTCTGCAGGATGAGCAACATTTGCAAAGAAACCAACTGCTCAACTTTATTCCAAATGGGCTGAAATAGACAACAACCCGTTTTCAGTAGCTGCTATATTACTAAAAAAAAAAAAACAAAAAACAAAAAACAAAAGCCAATGATCATTACATAATTGCTTTAAAATAAGTTTTAAAAGCTACAAACACACCTCCTTGTACTAGTCCCCTGACTCATATTTTATGCTAAAATGCATATGCCTCAACATATAGGTATTTATTTAAATGCAATCTACACTAGATTAATCAATTTAAGGCTCAAAAAAAAATTAAAAATATTTTGAAAGTCAGCAAGGACAATTATGCTCCTTTAGGCTTATGATAATCATATGACAGGGCATATAATTTGAGGTTAGAATCCCACCCACAGTGGAAAACAACCTTCCATTTCATGCAAGTGAGTAGCATCAAGCTCAGAAATTTGTTGTGTAGTATTTTCAGAAAGACATCTAAACTCTACAGAAATATTTCATCCACCTGTGAATGCACTACTTTCCTAGGCCTTTTCACAGGTATTACCAGGATCTTCTCATTATTATTAAAAACAAACTGTTCTTCATTGTGAAAGAGTAAACTGTTCCCCCCGCCCTCCCAAGTTCCAATGAGTGTGACTGTCACCAAGCACTGACATGTTTGTATTAGAGAAAAATGTTTCATTAAAACAAAAATCCTTCACTCTAACTTATATTACTAAAAAAAAAAGCTTAGTATTTTTTCAGGAGTGCTTTCCACATATGTTAAAAAGTTCCTTAAATTAGCATTTGCTATTTAAAATTTGTGCCTTTGAAAAATAACAGCAGCTGATCAGCACACAAAAATAAGATATTTTCATTTTTTGCATCTTTTTGAGGCACTGCAGACTGGTATGCATAAACAAATAGAAATGGAATCCCTCCACTTCACATCCCATCAACATTATGAGCTACTCATTAGAAGCAGAAAAAGACTTCAAATTTGGTGGCTTTCCTGCATCATAAGATTTTGCAGCAAACTTTCCAGAATAAGCCAAAGAGGCTCTTTCAGGTCCCAAAACATTTATGAGCTTGAATTTAGGGGTTCCAGGAAGTGAGCAGAACTACTCAGATTTACAAGTTAAACACCCACCCAGCCAGAACTGTAATCCAAGCCAATCAGCAGTACCACTGTTAACTGTCTGGAGGAGCTGAATTTGCTCCCTCTGTTCCCCAGCTTTCCCTTTCTTTTTATTTCCACAAGCAAGATGAAAGATAAAAGGGCCTTCTGCTATTTGTACTAATCACCTGTTAGTCACAGGAGTCTGAAAGGCAGACTGACACATCCACTCATTTTTACTCTTTCCAGTATTTACAGTATTATTTCTCCAGGACTGTGAAGCAGCTGCCAGTGATTACTAGAATTTGGCATGTAGAAGCTCAGGTATATGAAAAAAACACGATCAAACAATATACAGCTCATTAAAGAAAGGTTGTAACTCTGTTCCCTGCCCTAATACTTTGTTTTTATCTCCTGGAAATATTTACCACACCACCTGATTAGGCTGAGCTGCTTATGTATTTTGAAAATACAAATTATGCCATCAGTCATTCGTGGAGTGACAGTAAACGTGCAATTATACAACTCAGCAAGCTCCCGCAGTGCACCAAGGCAAGCACAACCCAGCCCCGAGTGCCAGCACAGCACAACCAGCCTACCCAACCTTTATTGATCCTAAACAAAAACTCGGGCCCACGCTCTGAAGAACAAACCTTGGACTGTCTCTAACCCATTCACCAGAGTGATCAGAGCCATGTCCTTCCAGTCTGCCTCTGCAGGCAAGGTAGGAGGGAAGCACTTGCAGAGGAAGGAGTGACTGGCACACTTCCCTACATGTGTAACTATTCCACCTTAAGATTCATTTCCCAGAGCTGGACATCTGTGTCAAGAAGTGGATCTCAATCCTATGTCAAAACCTACTGTCATTCTTTCTTCTCTCTCTCTCCTTCAATCTTCTTTTGTGCTTTTATGGTCCATGTGAGGATTCAGTCCTTTGCATACATGCAGAACTGTACATCCAGGGTGTCACCCTTGGCTCGCAGCAGTAGGATTCAACTCTTTTGGACTGTGACAGCGCAACGGAATTGGCCCTATGAACCAGGATTAACAGGTAGCTTAAGACCCTTGAGAAATCCACCCCTCAACTTTTATACTGGTCCTCCTTTCCACCTCTCCTACAACACTTAAAGCCCCTCCCTACACAAAACTGGTAATAGTATTTATAGTGAACAAGAAGGCAAGAAAGTAAGAAATTACAGTGTATGTATAAAGTTTATGCTGCTGTATTTATTTCCAGTCTCATCTATCTATCACAGCACAATTAAAACTCCCCCAATGCTAAACAGCTGGTTTCCTCTCTGTTGATGTGATACACTGTGTTGATTCACACGATACTGGATTCGCCCAAGGCTGCAACTCATTCAGAAAGCTAGCACAAATGCCACGTCCCATTTAAAATCCAAAATGATGTTGTAAAAGATCAGCCTAAATCTACATAAACCTCATTCCTTACTCCTTCAGAGCAGAGAATATAATCTGAGCAAGCCTTTCCACCCTCAAAAGTCCCAGCCAGTGGTCAGTATGACTGGCATGACACAGGTAGCTGCAGAGGACTGCTCTCTGCATCTCCTTGTGATGTAGAAGGGAAGAGCGATTGGTCCTGCGCAGATCTGCACGGCACCAGAGATCTATTTATACAGCTCTAGCGGGCTGAAACTCTGCACAGAAACTGCAGCCATCTCTTCAGCTTTCAAACTGAAGAGGGGTGGATGTCTCTAATTCTGATTCCCATGGTGTTCCCTGCAAAAATGACAATCATTTTAATTTTGCGTGGGGTAGAGCTGCTGGCATGTTTCACACGTCTTTCCTTACACCAGCTTCAAGATTCTTACACCTCAAGGATTATCAGCTTTGTCACTGGGTTTTAGATCCCACATCTGTGATTTATAATATGGCCACCCAAATTAAATCGAGGGTAACACTTCCCCACTAAGTTCAATTAATCAGTAGGCACTGCAACTTCTTTTTTTTTTAGCATATGACAATAATAAAACAATCAAAAAAAGGTAATTTAGAGTCATACTATACCCACCTGTCATTTGTAAGACTTTACTGTATCATTAGTCAGAGCTTCTGGTGACAATATAACCCACAAGACTGAAACTTGAGTGGTTTATACCTGTCATCAAAGCCTTAAAAGATAAAAATGCCACCTTAGAAAGTGGGAGTATTTAATTTTTTATAATACTTTTGTACTAGTATAAAGCATTCATTTAATTTAAATCAGTGACTTCTTAAGGTATTTGTATCTGTTTCATCTTTTATAAATATCTAATTCTTTTTCTCAGATCTAATAGTGCTGAGTACTTTGAAGACAATTTGCCAAGGCTTATTAATTAGAGTTCCTACAAACCATTGGGGGTTGGGTTTGGTGAGGGTTTTTGCTTGGGGGGGTTGGAGGGAGGGTGGAAGGGAAGCATTTAGATTTTGTTGTTTGTTTGTTTTGACTCTTTTTTTCCCCTCCAAACCCAGGCACAGCATTGCAAATGCAAAATTCCAATCACCTCCCCCAGATACCAAATTCTTTTTATGAAGTGGCAGATTAGTTATGTTACTTGGTAACAGCTGTATGGTGTAGTGGCTGGTACTAGGTCTGTACAAGCATATGTCCACAGGCTAGTAAAACAAAACCAGACAAATTCTCAGCTAGTGCAGAAAGGCTAAACTCCAATGAAAACTAGCTGTGAAGGAATGCTGTGACTCAAACTCATCACAGCCACAGCTGTGGACGTTACAGCTAGTTGCACAGTACTAATAATTACATATCAGAACTTGATTGCTGACTTTCCTAGTACTGAAAATGCTCATAAAAATGGAATGTTACAAGAGTATTAAAACATTTTTTAAAAATCATTGAAGTTGAATATGGACAAATCAGTTAATTTTATGACAGTTTTCCATTAGCCCATGTTCTCCAACTGCAGTTGAATGTATCCACGGACACACGCATGTCCATGCACACATACACACAATTTGGTGAAGTGGAGAAAAAAGAAGAAAATAGGTTTTATGAACAAGCAAAGAAGTAGAAATTAAAGAACAGATTCAGCAGACCAACGAAGCACATGATTCATTGCCACTATCTTCAACAGAGCTTGACTATTGTTAAAGTGCTTTGATGAACGAGGGTCCCTAAAACACAGTGTTCCTCAACCCAGTTATCTGATCATGGCTTTATGTGAAACAAAACACTTGAAAGCAACCAAAGGTAAGGAAATGCTCAGGTTTAGCAAACCAAAGCCTTGTAGGAATTCTACTAGTTAGGGAAAAACCCACAGTGGCTTCCTAAATTTTCATCACCTCTAGCAGCTTTTGAATAATGCAATGATCTTTCTGGCAGCTTCATAAAACTGTATGTAATCCACAGAAGAAGTTCTACAATGTCTCAGCACTTCCCGGGGACTCAGAGCAGTAGGGTAGCCTTGCAACACAAGCAGAGATTAATCATTTTCTAAGGCACAGTAATAAATAATGTATCCCCCATAGTACATAAATTAAAGCTGTAATTTCATCGCAGTTCTGTGATGACACCAGAAGCCCAAGATGGAATTTCAGCCTCGTTATGACCAGTCAGGATACGCATTATTCCTAAAATTATGATCTGAGAGTTTATAATGAACTGAGAAGTTCTGAAGGCATTACCAAAAAAAGAAGGATGTGTAATTACAAGCAGAAAACAAAATTATTAAGTCAGATATTGTTTTCAGAACTTGCTAAAGTAAGCAGTAAATCTCATCCCTCAAAAGCCCACTCAGCATATTTGTAGCAAGGCAAGCAAAGATCACTGCTACTATCAAAAAACTGAAGGTTGTTCTAGTACCACAGGGCAACGCCTCCACCATAGCAAACAGTAAGAAACTATACACTGAAGTTCAAGTTTGTATGTTACAGTGTCCTTAAAATGCTGAATATATGTCCTCCTACAACCATACACAGCATTTCACTCAGAAGTCAAACAAGTATTGTACAGGTGCACATCAGGGATAAAATTTCAGGATAAAGTCACAGTATATCTCAAATCCACATTCCTATCTGACAAGAAAACTACTGAGCAAAGCAAAATACTCATGATGAAAAGTGTTTTATCCTTCTGATGAAAAAGCATGCAGTTTATACACTGTAAAGGATCTAAAAATTTTTCATGAAAAACATGGTCCTAATATTTCTCCTGCAGATAATTTCAAGAAATCTTATGACGACTCGAAAGACATTTTACAAGTCTAACAACAAGCATTTTAATGCAAGTAAGGTTAGAAGTATGAAGACCAAGAGCCAAAATAATCATCTATATATCTAGAGTTAACTGCTATATTCACCCTGACTTTTGCTACCGATTCCCATGAGTTTTAGCAAATCCCGCAAGATTTCAAGAAGGTCTGGAGCCATCTTTCTTTCAGAGACAAGAAGAAAATAACTTTCAGACTGTCTTACACAAACAAGGCATGAAATTTCACAGGATCATTCATGGTCTTGAGTGGTTCCACATTCTGAACGTCTTTGCATTGTATTATTCACAGATTCATCTTATCCCCCCTCCCACCGTGTTCTTGATAATGTGAGACACATAAGTCATGCTCACTGTCTCTTGCTCTCTCTCCCCTCCCTGCTTCACTTAGGTTTCTAGCTTGGAGAGCTGTAAAAAAAATAAAGGAGGGGAAATGTGAAGATTATGAAAAAAAAATCAAATAAATTGGTGCAAAAAGTTGGTTTTTAAAAGCTGAAAAAAACTGTTTAACCTTACAGTAACAGTTTTTGAATATCTGATGCTTCCCTATAAGTCACTATATTATTTGTTCCTTACCTTCCAACTCTTCCTCTTTCTACTTCCCATTTCTACAATGGTTAAGTGTTCAAACCTGAACACCTGAATTTATATTTTCTATACTCATATTTGAGTACCTTAACAGCAATGGTCTGATATTCAAGGGCCCACTCACCCAGAGAAGCCTACTGATTCTTCTGTTCTCTTTTAATCTCTCTGATAACCAGCAAAATTTAAAATCTGCATATAAATGTTTACATGCCTACATCTGCGTTTAAGGACACATGTGTTCCAAGAACCTATTTCCTCCCTTTTTGTCTTCCCTGACTATTCATACAAACCAAAAAATGCACCAAGAATCATGAGAAAAGGACAAGGAAAGCAAGACAATTGTCTAAAGCTCCTTGCCTCCATGCTTTCACCACAAGAAGAATATCATCACCTCTAAATAGCAACCTGAAACCTACTCAAGAGACTTACGTAAGTCGTGAGTCAAGAACTAAAGCAGTGAGTGTCAAAACATTCGAAGACACAGTACCCTCTGCTCCTAGTAGTAAAGGAGTAACTGCTGAGAAAATGCAAAGACGATCATTGCACTGGAGAAAAATAGCAGTAAAAAATTCTCAGAGATCGACACAGAATCACAGAATCTCCCCTGGCATGTGCAGAGACATCTTCACTGGATTATGTTGCCAAAACCCAACCATTCAAAAATCATCCACATAAAATGAGCTACAGGCTTCAGCAACAGTAGTACACTGCTAGAAACCCTTTGACCTGGTGTGATCTTGGAGGCTTATTTTGTCTCAAAGAACACTATAAGCTCCCACAAAAGCGTTAACACAATGCCCAAAGCGTGCCTCCATGTGCCTTTTACTGGGGACTCAGAGAAAGAGATGGTTTTCTATGGAATCTCTTAGACAGTAGGTTACGTTGCTCGTGAAATATTGCTCATGAGGAACGGCAATCCAACACAGGGACTAGAGGGTGACCCTGTAAATAAATGTCAGCTGTAAAATCAAATACCTCTACTGAACAAACACTGCTATATTGACAATGTAAACAAAACAGAGTGAAGAGAAATAATTCCCCAATGAAAAAGAAAGAATGTGAAAAAACCTGGAGGGAACATGAGAGGGAAGGGCACATGGCAAACTTAGGTCACTATAACTCCAACCAGTGCAGGCTCTTCCCATTCTCATCATCATACTCCATCTGTGCTTAAGTATAAACAGAAGGGTTATCTATCATGTTCTCTTTCTTCATGAAAATATCATTTTCACTTTCATGTATTCTGAGGACTATATAACTTAATAATTTAGAAATCAATCTAAAATTATGCCTATATAATACATATTGTATTAATTCACATTCTTACTGCACTAGTCATGCAAACACATGCAACAACTGTTGTTCAGCATGCTTTTTTTCCTGTCTGGGAATTACGTTACAATACTTGCACTCTAATTCAAAGGCTTTTGTAAAAAAATTGTAAAATCTGAACACTAGCCTATTAATTGGTCTTCTTTCCCTCATTGTTAGATCAACACACAGGACACAGGGCTGAGGACTCAGAAGCAGTGAAAAATTCAGTGCTTGCAACCCAGGGAGAGAAGCAGGACTGCAGAACTGTGTAATTACAAGAAGAAAGAAGTAGTACAATTGAGAGAGTCCCTGTTTCTGACACAGTACATCTCAGAAGAAACACCAGCACTTGTCACAATTTACTGTGTGGTGAGGACTTCCCTATTGACACCATACCCAGAGATGTGGATTTTTCATCACACAGAATATCAATTCTCCTCCTGGAGAAAGGAAGGAGAAGGAGGATTGAAGGTTTTTTTCACAACATTTTAAAATTATTTAACTCTACTAACTGAAAAAGACTCATTACCACTGACTTATTGCATTGTTGCAATAAAGGCATTAAGAATCCAAAAGCAGAACCTCGTGTTCCCTATCCGATTATCAGTGCTGATTTGTTCCTGACAAAATATAGGACAAATGAACATACTGCTAATGCATACTGTGTTAATTATTCTGCAGTGCCATGTAGTAACCCTGATGGAAGTTCAAAGGAGTTGTGACAGATACGGAAGGAAACAGTAGTATATATAGTTTAAATTTGCATTCGGTCGTTTGCAGCTACAGCATGGGAGAATTGAGTTGCGAGGCTGCACTACTGCCTAAATGATCACACATTATGCTACCAGATTAAATACTCCTGTGGGATAAAACACTGTAGAGGGCTGAAGTTCAGAAAATCAATTTCAACCCTGTTTTGTAAACTTCGGTACAGCTCCAACTCTCTGTTATTGATACCAATTCAATGGACCACATTTACATTGCAAATCCACACCAGGCTTAAAAAGTCAGCCAGTGAGTGCACAACACAGAGCACCGGAGGGCCTGCAGACACAGACAACACGTTGCCAAAACAAAGCTTTAAATTAGAGGAAAAAATACTGGCCTCTGGAGTTTTAAGAACCACCCAGAGGTGGGAACTGGGAGTACACAAATAAGCAGAAGCAATGCTACGAGCCTACACAGAGTAATTTCCAAAACTCATCCTCCCACATCTTTACCAAAAAGCAGCCGGGTGAGCTGAGCAGCAGCAGCCAGTTGCTGTCAGGGACTCCTACAGGACCCTGAAACTGGGCAAAACCCTGCTCCCTGCTCAGCCCAGCTACCCAGGACATCCACGCCCAACCCACAGGACACAACGTTGACCCCAAAATGCCCAATCCAGCTTGTCTCCCACTCACACCCACACACCCTCTGGCACCCTTTGCCCCTGGAAAAACACAGCAGGTGCTGCCTCACCCCAGGGCACCTTTGGCTCCCATAAGCCCGCAACAAGTTGTGGGTTGCACTACAAGTAGGGTTTGATCCCTCTTGTAGCAGATCCCATGGCAAACTCTACCTGTCAGGGAAAACCCAGGGTCAAATCACTGCAGCTCACACTCGCTGAGGTGACACAATGCACTCCTAAACACAGACACAACTAAACATATCAATAGTACATATAATCTTTCTCAGTAAAAACAGATCTGCATGCATTTACAACATACAGCCTTATGTTTTGATGTTGAAGTTTTGTTACCTCCCCCACGCTCCCTGAAATAAATACATTTAAAAAAAATTTCCATTGGCTTTCTTCAATCATTAATCATATTATACCAATAAATAGTCTGACAGTGACACTGTTTAAACAACTTTTTCTCCACCCAAAATCCACTGGCAAAATCCACATATAAGCTGACCATCCCATAACCCTGCTTTAGAATGCTAATTGAAATCCACTTCCCCCAGCCAGCACAGTAAAGAGCTACTCTTTGGGAGGGGGAGTGCAGAAAAGAAATGAGAGGGGCCTTGGAGAGGAAATAAAAATAGGATCCCTTGATCCCACCATGACATGGCCCAGACATTCTCCCTGTGGGGGAAGACAATGTTTCTTACAGCAGTAAGAGTTTTTATAACATTTTCTTCTTTTTTTTTTTTCCCCTGTGCAACTTTGCTTCCTGAAGAATGCTTTATATAAAAGACATGACATTTGGCAACCCAGCTCTGCTGCTTTGTGAAATTCTTTGGCAAGCACCCTATGTGCTGACTGCATTAAGCACGTCAGTTTATTTATTTATTTATTTATTTAGGCAGGAGTCAGAGGGAGCAAGTCATACAATTAATGCGCAGCACAGTATCACTTCATCCAAAAAAAAAAGGGGAGAGGAGCTGGGGAAGGAGGGGCTAGAGTCTCTCCTTTTGGGAAACCTCATCATGGGAGCAGAGATGGTTCTCCAGCCTCCAAGTGTTGTTGCTGCTCTGGAGCATATACAGTGATTCTCAGATCTCAAGGCATTTAGGGAACATCAATTAATTAATTAATTAAGACTGGATTCCACATCAAAGGCAGGTATCATTACACATCTATTTTGCACATGGGTAAAATGAGCTGCAAAGTGAACCTAAGCCTGTGTCCTGAGGCAGGAAGCACTGCCTTGCTCCTGCTGAGGGAGAGCTGCCGTGCAGTAGTAAGCAGGAGGGCTCAGCACCGGCCACCTGCAGACCCGCACTTCCCCCCTCACACCACGCAGGAAAACAGAAAATAGAGACAATTCTACATGCCACCGTCTTCCCAAGGGTGCAGCCTATGTCTGTGAGGCACAAGAACCCCTGTCAATAAGCACTGATTTCCTTTGCTCCACATCGTGTGCCCATGACATACCTCAGCACCATTAGCAGCAAATCAGAGACAGCACCATGTATAGATATAATCCGTGGTCATGGGCTTGGAAAAGCAGAATCTCCAAGGGTCAAGGACTCCACTGAGCAATGCCTGTCTCCTAGTCAGATGCCACATGCTGAGCAGGAGGGCCCTGCATTCGTGGTTTGGAGTTATGGAGTGTATTAGTTTAGGCTTACAAGAGAACGAGATGCTTCTCAGAAACAATGGAATATTTTTGCTTGTGATCATCATTAGCAGTGTTCATTTACACCAGGGACCAACAAAGCTTGGCAGCACACTGCCAGGGACACCCAGCAACAGCAAATTCACAGAATCATGAAGTTTTCAAGCTAAACAGGAAGGAGAGATGGGAACTGGAGAGGACATGACATACGTGCCCAGGGACAGAAGCTGGCCATCCCCCAGTCTTGGAAAGGTAAAGCTCCTGCACTTACCACATACCCCCTGGTATTTTCAAGCTAAACTGCTAGCAGTAAAGGCCCCACTCCATCCAAGGCGTTGTTTAGCACACACACCATGAACGAAATGTTGAAACATGGTCTGGAGCCTTCCACAGAAAGGAGCTACCAAGCCTTTAACCCTGCAGATTGGGTACGGAAAGGACTTGTCTCCATCTCAGAGGGCTGAAATGGGACTAGGGAGGCTGCCTGATCGGGTGGTGCTGCTTCAAAGACTATGTCTACGGGCACAGACAAATCACTTAGCCTTTGCAAGTTTTAAGCAGCTTGGTCTAAAACAAGTGTTACCTGTTTTACACTGAAAAGCATTTTCTGCACACAAATCTGAAAGAGACAGACGTGTGTTCTCATCTGTTGCATGCACCCTGATGTAAAAAAGAAGTCTAACTTTGTTCCTAGAAAAGAAAATCTGGCACAGCAATCTAAACCTGCCTCATGTTTGCTAGAAGAATATGAGGACAAGGTTTTTTCTTTTAAATAAGAAGTCTTGCATTACCCTCCCTTCCTGTTCTAAAACTTCTTCCAAGAATTTCTCTCCTTCATTTCTAGGCCAATTTTTATGGTATCCAAGTAGTTATCTCCACAGCACAATAAGAGCACAACTCTTCAAGGTGTATTCAGGGCAGACCTCAACCAGACTGCCAGTTTTGGCAGAAGTTTGGCAATATCAAGGACTCAGGACAGTAATACAGAACTCAGCATCAGTTAAACTGTACAGCAACCTCTGCCAGTCATTTGTCCTCAGTGAAACATGGACCAGGCCCTCCTTTGAAAGATTCAGGGATCTCAGCGCTGAAAAGGGCCAAATGCACACAAATCTATCCACAAAGCAATCACTGGCAAAATTCCCCTCAACTAAAGCAAGGAAATACCAAGCCTTCAGTAGCACTAAATCGTTCTCTCTAGCCTGGAAACAATGCACTAGCACTTTAAGTGGGGATTTCAAGCTTGGTGAAACTGAGTTACCAATGCCCACACAGGATGCACACCTTGGTCTACAAGCTGGTTTTGAAAGTACAGGCCAAAAGCAAGCAGGGGAAACCTAAGCACAAGTTGTTTCAAGCTATGGCCTCATTAGCTCAACACACAGGCTTGAAAGTGCATACAAAATTGTAGTCAAGGGGTTTTGGATCTGTGTACATACACTGCATATCAAAATACAAAGATGCACACGTTGTCCCAATGCAAAATTTCACACCAAAACATCAATAAACACTCTTTTTCTTTAAACAGAGGAAACAAAAAAAATATTCTCCACCAACCATATCTGTGATGGCAGCTTAGAGAAACTATCATATTTTAGCACAGACTGGCAATCTCACTAGCCTGAGGTGCACAGTGCAGAGATGCTATGAAAGACAAAATTACACAGCTTAAAAATTAGGTACAAATATTTTACTTGAGGGAAAGGAGAAGATTATCACAGAGAGACAAGACTTGGAGGTAAAGGGTAGGAAAAGGACACAACACACAAGAGAGGGACAAGACTGGGTTGTTTTTAGCTTAACACTTGCCAAGTGAAAAAGCAAACATGAGTCATAGTAAAGGTAACTCAAAGTGTGATGTGACTGCAACGGAGAGCTGAGCAGACCACACTGCATGAGTCAGCAGCACAGATAAAAAGGGTGATAAGAAGCAGCAGATGGGACATGCCTTTACTAAAACCACCCTGCAGGACACAGGCCTTCTTTGCTCTAATGAAACGGTCTTGCCAAGCTGCCACACGCTGGCTCGTACAGTTGCGATCCTGTGAATCAAAGAACGCCATGCATGGTTAGAAAAGCAGCAGGCAAACAGCTGCAGACAGATCCACATGCAAAAAAAAAGCACAGAAAACAAAGCAACAGCACCGCCCAAACACTCACACACCCTTACGAGCGCCTGGGACACCACCCTCCAAACCACTCAGGCAGCGGGGTGGGGAGGAAGAGAAGAGAGGAAGGAAGCTGTCGCTGGGATCATGGCATTCAACCTGGCCGACAGCCAGGTTTTCCATTCCTGCTTGTCAGACTTGGCCTTCCTGGTGGGTGCCGAGGGAAGGCGGCTGCATTATCCCCCCCGGCCCCGTTCTGGCTCCCCTGCATGCACCTGCAGAGCCTGGAGGCAGCTGCAGCTGGACAGCTCGTACACGTCTCAAGAAGCCGAAAGGGCAGCAGGGGCTATTTACAGAGCTACACTCCAGCGAACCTGCAGCTCAGGTGGCTTTGCAAAACTCAGGTTTAAAGCTCCGTCTTTTTCTTCAGGGTTGCAAACCCTGTTTTGCTCCAAGAGCAGAACATTTAGCCTCACATTTTTGGGTTGCAGAAGCCCTACAGTCATATGCAAGGCCACATTACCTCAAAATGCAAATGCTGCCCTGACCACATAAACAACCTGCAATGATGGTTCCTCACTGTCAGGATCCTTCCACTTCTGAACCTGGTCAGGGAAGACAAAGGTCCTCTGTCACAAGCTCCAAAGAGGATAGAGACATAAGGCAAAGCTCAAATCACCTTTCATCTCACTTCTTGGATGAAGTAAAATTATACCCTGCCTGTAAGGGGCAAGATGGAAAGTAAAATGCTCTATTTTTAGACACAAGATCCTGCTTCATCAGGTTCATCTAATTTCTAAGAAACAAACTTCGGCAAAGGTCTGCAGCTGAAGGGGATGAAACATGACTTGTTTAATTTTCTTTTTGCGCAGGTCATAGCACGGCTAGCATAAATCTAAGGAAATCTGCTTTAGCCACATAGACACACCAGCTGTTTTATTTGGGATAGTCCCTATATTTTAGCAATACATATATATAGAGAGAGAGATTGTTTTTCCCAATATGTCCTGCCAAAATAAGCATGTTATGTCCAAGCATTTCAATGGAGTTAGAAGGTGTGTCTATTCCCCCTGCTCCAAACATCCTTATTTATAGATTTCAAAATTTGGCAGGTATGCCAAGGAAGAGCAGTTGCTGAGCCTAACACACTCTGCACAGCAACAGATCTGTTGCAACAGATTACAGGCAGAGAGAGAGACAGGAAAGTGTTGTACTTTCCTTCTTTATACACGTCCTTGCTTTCAAATGCAGTTTTATGGAGATAATGGCAGCAAGGGCTTGTCTAAAATTAAGCTGGACTGAGAGCCAAGGCTCATTGCAGCCCCACTGACAGCAGAGCTTGGCTCTGCTCTTTGGTCATGCACTTTTCTAACCCAAGCGTGTGTATTCCAAGAAGTAGGTAGAGGAACTGCTCCCCTGCAGTCATCAGGAGCATTAGTGAAGGGGGAGGGTGGTCAGCCTGTATGAAAAACAGTAAAGTTAGTTTTCATTTCCTGTCAGTTTAAATCTTATCTTAGAAGCTTCATTACCTGATATTTTCTGGCCTGCATACCATGGAACTCCTTTTGCTACTCACAGAATAGCCCCTTTAGCAGCCTGCAGTTAGCAAGTGTCTGTGCTCCTGGAATCCACCCTGCCCTGCCCACCATTCGAAGGCTGTAGCAGCCAGTGAATCAGTCTACAACCACAAATTGTTGTGTTGGCCTTCCCCTTGTAAATCTACAAACAAATATACTCCTGATTATAGCATCCAATGACAAGCTGTTAAAAAAAAAAAAAAAAAAAAAACCACCAAAAACAAAAACCAAAAACACCGAAAAAAAGCCCAAAAGATAAATGCACAGGATTCATGGATTCATGGAAGCTGATGCACAATTTTTCCCCCAGCCTAATCTTTCCATGGTCTTGGCCATGCAGAAACACCCTCATGCTCATTTTACTGCTGGGTTTCACACTTACTGATTTTCTTTGAACTCATGATGCAAGTGCTTCTATTTATTCTGCAGATGATTCCTGAAATCAATGTGCAATTTGCATGTGGACATACAGTGCCAACTAACCTGATCACAATTAGTGACAAACTGTGATCAGAACTCAGATGCAGACTCAGTGAGGACTCCCTTCCCTTGTCCTCAGCCTGGAGACAGTGCTGCACCACAGGGCTCTCAGGCCCCCAGTGCAAAAGCTCCTAAACAGTGACTAACAGATGACAACCCATGACTGATAGTTCTGTAAAAAGGTTCCTCATCTCCCAGCCACAGCCCCTGGCAATACACACACTTCTGATCATCGCCTCTCAAAAGGGCCCATCAGATGCACTCATCCCTCAAAGCTGAGCTGCAAGACACAGTTAGGCAAGGGTGACACCCTGCATCAGAGGCAGCTGAGGATGGGCATCAAGCTAGGAGAGGAGACGGGAAAGGTACAAGTCAGGGAGCCAAGAGCTTATGATGCTAAGAGTTAACCAGCACAGCACGTGCCAGGAGAAGCAACTTCTTCCCACATGTGAACTCTGACCAGGAGCAATGCCGGGATGAGTGCGCAGCCAAAGTCATAGCTAAGATTTACCTCAGCACCACATCATTGATTCCTTCCCCAGTTTCCAAGAACTGACTTTTCTATACACACTAGAGAAAGAAAATTAGTTTTTCCATTATCTTTACTTCCAGTTCATGTTTGCAAAGCTCTCTGAGAAGAAAACTGCCAGACTCCACAAGTGATCAGTGTTATCACATTTGATCCATATGTGCCTTGAGCTCTCTGCCCCCCATTGGACCAAAAACCATCACTGCCTTTTCCTGGAAGAGATTATGTAGCATATCAGAAAACAAAATTACTAACTTCATTCCTAGTATCTCTCAACAGTCCTCAGTCTCAGTTCCTCATTTACAGCTGGATGAATCTGAAAGATAGAGTCACTTCTGCAAGATCCAAGAATATGACTGGGAACACAACAGCAAAGCCTCAAGCTCTGTTCCTCTCCTGAGTCTGCTACACAACCCTTTTCTCTCCCTCTGGGCACAGTGGATATGGGTCACCACCTTCTCCATACAGGCTAATATACATGTAAGTGATTTCTTTCCCATGCATTTATGTATGTAAATTAAGACATATTATAAACTAGGTTATGAGGATGCATATTACATTCAAATATTGTATCTATTGAAACTGTTAGAATTCAGGGTTGTTGTTTGAGCAACATTTAAAGAAGGTTGTATTTCCTGCTGAAGTCACAAAGAAAATCAAACCTCTAAACAGCTATCAGTTACTGACTGCACTTCTTAAACCAGGACTGCCAGACAGCCTGCAGCAGCTTGCAGCAGCAGAGTCTTCTGCCAGGCCAGAGAGGGTATCTGTCACATCAGTACATTTAGCAGGCTGAGTTATAAAGCTGGCTCAAACAAAAGAAAGAAACTGGAAGTCGTAGATGTAAGAAAATAGGAGTTAAAATAATTTCTTAACAGTAGTGATATGCAAGAGTTAAAGATCTATGATTCCCAAAACTCTTATCTAAGATACTGTGACCAAAAAACCAAATTTGACTTAACTACAGTAACTGTTCCTTTAAAAAATTATTTAATTTTAATGCAAAACAAGTTGAATTTTTTTCTCTTCTCCCCTCCTATTTTTCAGCTCCTATTTTAAGGAAGCATTTAGTTGCATGACAGAAATGCTCCAGAATCTCCTTTTTGGGCATTTTTGCTGAACATTTATTTTAATGTGAATATAGCCTGATACAAGTTGCATACAAAAATCTAATCTAGTAAACAGTGAACAGAAAGCACACCACTGATTAAAAAAAAAATAGAAAAATTAGAGGCCCACAGAAATCTATGTTGGAACAGATTACTGGTAGAACATCTGTAGAAATATAATGTAGTACAAGTTTAAAAAAAGATACATGAAATTATTTCAAGTACCGAAAGCATTCACTTGTTTAAGGACTATAACTAAAAAGAGTAAATGCAAAGCAAGATTTAGAAGCTGATGATTTCTGTAAAGTTCTCCTGATCACTGATTTTAGTCACAATTGAAATCAGCAATTTAAATCCCCTGAAGAACCTTCACAGGAAGAGCAGTGCTGATTTATTTCTCATGAGATGGGACACTCAAGATCATGAAGAACGTTAGTTTTCTCATGCAAAGCAGATACACTGGGACAAAGACAAGTGTAAACTACTATTCCATATTTTAAAAGGGTGAGAGACTAAAATATATGCACATATGTGCACATGTGAATACGTGTCCTCATTTTGTTCTCACACCTGATCAGGACACAGACCTGCATAGCAGCAGACTAAGAAGAGGAATCTTTTGCAAAGAGGTAATGAGCAGCACTTCTGGAGTGCTCAGGGCAGCCCTTCCAGGTGCAGGAGCACCAGGAGTGGCTCAGCAGCAGGTCCTCTTGGCGTACGCACAGCAGTGCTAGGCCAGAGCTGCAGGGCCAGGGACACGAACGGGCGGTGATGTCTGACTGCTCGGGGTTAGTGTGGATACTGCCAGGATTACGATAAGCCTTGCTAAATCCATGCTGGGCACATGGTGACTCTGCACCATCCTCTGCCAGTGCTCCTAGGCCCAGGATGAGGGTGACAAAACATCCCTCAGGGGTATCAAGCCAGAAGCTGCACTGAGCAGGACACAAGGAGCCTGGCTGCTCTCATCTGGATGCAAACCAGCCCTCACAACTCAGGGAACTCTCCTAAGGGTGTCGTGTAACGATTCCATCACCCAGCTTGTTCTCATGGATTAGGGCACCACCTGAGACCTCCTCTTCCCTGTCACGCATAGCAACAAGATCAGGGGAGGCTGTGTTTCAAAAAGAAAAGTACATTTTTGTTCTGTAGCAAAAACAGAGTTGAAAGACTTCAGGGGACCTGCAGAAACTTTCAAAGTCATAGAAGAGATCCTCCAGTGAGGAAAAAAGGGAGGAAAGTATCCATGGGGACACGACAAGCCATTTCTCAAGGCACTTAATGTAACAAGACAACGGAGAGTAACTCATATATAGATAGCAATGAGGTAATTAAAGCTTAATTCTTCTCAGCCTGTTCCCTACTCCACATAAATAAAGCACACAAGTGCACAAACATCAAGACTGAAAACACAACATCATGCTCCAGTGTAAAACTCCCATGCCTCACAGAGTACTGCTGACTTTACTACGGCCATGCTATGTACAATCAATAACAGGTACTGATAAGTGTTTGCACAATATTTCAATAAGCAAAGCCAACCAACATCACTTCCTCTATTTCTGTATAGAGTAAGATATTTACAGGAACAGCCTTTTGAAATGCTCCAGTAAAATTAGCTTACTCAGATTTTTTTTTAACTAGAACAGAGAGCAGAAGGGTATCATCATCATTGGGTTTTGTGCATAAATCAGCTGTCTATTTACCACTGGTATGTTGCAATAATGAATCGCCACTATCTCTTGAGTTATTTGCTAGGTTATTAGATTACCTAATTTCAGAGAATCAAAAAAAAAAAAATTTCTTCCATTATTTCCTGGGAAACGACCTTCAGAAGCATGTATTCCACCTCCTTTCCCAAAGCAATGCCCAAAATATTCCCGTAGGAGGTTTGTCTGTTTTATAAAAACCTCCAGTGATGATGCTTCCACAGCTTTCTCAAAGGCAAATAACTGCAGCACCAAAATACCCTTATAATCTCAAAGCCTTCTTAAATGTTTACCTAAGTCTTGCCACCTTCATATTGAGCCCATTTCTTTTAGTCCTAACCCCAAGCAGTCAGGCAATACAGTTTATTCCCCTCCTCCCTGTAGGAACCTTCCACATACTTGAACACTACTATCATGTCTGTTACTGGCCTTGTCCCCTGTAGACTAAACAATCCCCATTCTTTCATCTTCTTTCCCAGGTCATGTCTTCCAAATCTTTCATCATTTTTCCTGCCTTCTCCCTGGACACCATCCAGCTGGCTCTTGACTGTGCTGTGCCCCAAACTAGATATTAAGCCATTTCAAACACTGAATAGAGTGGGCGGGTTATTTCGTGCCTTTTCTTTACACACCCTAAAACAGTGCTTTTTTGAGGATCATGGATGGGGAACCCTTGTTCCTTGTATGACTGTATGACACCTACGGACTCAGGTCTGCAATACCTTTCCCTCTCAGATGCGCTGTCCTGTGCACACAGTCTAGGAGGATTTGAGTTGGGACACTTCCCTACAGGCATGGTCACCAGCTCCAGGGTCAGAACCGAAGCAGGCAAGGGATCAAAAGAAAAGCTGCCCACTCAGCAGAGCACAGGCACCCCAGGTCCCAGGGGAGAGAAGAGAAGGACATATTTTCTCTGGTGGTCTGGGAACCAGCTGTGATTTTTTTTACCACCCTATTCAACCAAACCAGGCTAAACTGCAACTCTAACACAGCCCAATACCAGCTCACAGACCTTCTTCTGTAGAACCATTATTGAGTCAGCCCCATTCTGTCTCATGCAATTGGATATTTCTATCTCTCTATAGCACTTCTATGTTTGTATCCTGGATGCTTTTCAGGGGTTTTTCCCAAACTATTCTTTCAGTTAGCCAGGGCAGCTCAAAACTTTAATTCTGCCTTCCAAGGAGCCTGCAGCCCCCCTTCACACTTCTTGTCCTATGTAAATTTAACAACTGCTCTCTCTGCTCCATCAATCATTTCAATAATGAAAACAGTATTACCAAAGCCAGGACAGACCCCTGAGGAATCGCACTCACTCCAGTCTTGAAGTTTACAGCAAACCATGAATAACTACTTTGACTAGTGCCTGGTGAAATGCTGTGCACCCACATTACAGACCAGCTAACTACACACCCAGCCTGCCTGAAAGAAAGCTGTGTTAGAAAGCAGCCAGAGCCCCCCATCAAAGAGGGAGTAATTTCTGTCAGACAGAGGGGTCCAATTACACTGTCATAGGCACTGTTGGAAAGTCTTTGCTAAGCACGGCCATAAAAATGTAATGCATGCTGATAAGAGGAAAAGGAGGGTTGGTAACCAACCTGTAGGATGACAGGAAGAACTTCAGCAGAACTGAGACAGCAGGAGCCTCACTTTGCTTCCAGCAAAAGAGAGACTTGGAAGACGCAAACTGAAACACAACATAAAAATTACAGGCATTTTGTGCCTTCCATCAACTGCTGCCGACTTAACTGTTAAAGAAGATACTATCACACAGGTGTGGTTTAGTTTGGCTTTTTTAGTAGAACCAAAACATTTTCTTAGCTCTTCCAGATGTTTTTTCAAATTGCATTCTTTACTGCTCCCTAGCAGCCTATTCTGCTCAGAGATCACAAACAAACCAGACAGATAACAAAGGCCATGGTTCTCAAAACCCTGCTAAATGCTTTAATCAACCACTGAAAACATCCCCAGCCCCATGCCACCACTAGGAGAAGCAAGTGGCAGTGGCTGGTGCCTGAAACAGGGAGAAAGGGTAAGTTCCATGGAAAGTGAAAGGTGAGGCAGCTTTCCAACACTGGCTTCCTCTGCTTGCCAAAATAGCAATGCCCAGCCCACGCCTCACTCCTACTTCTGTGGAAGATGCTCTTGCTTCCCAGGAGAGTTTACTCTCGCAATGCAGATGTGCTTCACTGAGGCAATCGCACTCTGTTGCGTAACGGAACACCGAATTAAACAGTGTGTGCTGTTTGGTGGGTTTTTAAAATGTACACCACAAGTTACTGTGGAGTTCAGTGATGGTGCCAAGAATGTTAACACTATGATTTTAGCAGGGAAGAATACATCATATCCTCCCTACTCCCACAGCTTACTCGAGTTGTAATGTTACAAAATCTTTTTGTACTTGTCAGTAAAATACAAAGCCCCACATCTGTGTGACTTTCGTTTTGATCTTTGGTGACTGTGGATATCATCTCCTTGGGACCTAACACAGCTGCACCAGTGGCAGGCGCAGGGTGGCTCTGGGAAGAACCTGGCAGGTGACTGCACTGAGATGCTCCAGCTGAACCCTTCACCCCATGTCCTACAAAAGAGGNAAAAAAAAAAAAAAAATCACAAGCAGAACCCACAACCAATGATTTCCAGTCCCCCGTGTGGACAAGGAGGAACAACACTGCAGATGCCACCATCCTTTGAATAAGAATATAAATACATTTAGATTCTTCTCTGTTTCCAGGAGTTGCACAATGCCATTCATCTTCAGAGGAATACAGGTCTTTTCTAAAATATATTATGCATAACCTAGTTTTCCACAGCAGAAAACTCACCAAGGGAATACTGTTTGCTCATACCAGAAACGTATCCCAAAATTACAGTAATTTATAGCCTCATTATCATTGACAAAAGAAATAATACCATTCTCTTCTGACAAATATCAGTACACTGAAAAAGTAATGAATAAATGTCTATAAACAGGTATCAAATAAAGCAACTGTCAATCACTGCAACAAAACTTTAATTAAATCATATGTTAAGCAAAAAAAAGTAAAAACAAGCCACATAACCTGAAATCAAAATAAAAATCCGTCTATCATGCCAAAGCACAATTCAGAGCACTAAAATACCATACCTGTTAATTGATAGGTCATCTAGTTGTTAATTATAAAGTTCCAAGTTTACAAAACAAACATACCAATCCAGCAAAATACTTTGCCATGTGCCAAAATACACCTGTATTTTAGAAACATATTTTATGTGATTGAGTTTAAAACTCTGGAACTGTTCATGTACACCTCAACCAGGATTTTTTTTTTCTTTAAGAGACAGAAAGTGATCTGCACTGTTCACATTTTAGTATTACAAATCAAATCAGCATTCAGCCTAAGCTGAATACATATTTCTGGAGACACATCAGAAAGAACCCTGAGGATTAGTCCTAACACAAAAGGATGAGGGAGTTGCTTGCTGTCATCCTGCCAATTTTCCAGAACAGAAGAGTTAGCAAATGAGGCATAAAAGGATGTGAGCAAAGAAACTCATACCTGCAAAAAATGCAGAAATATCAGGTGTGCAAGAAAATGATAGTAAGTAGTATCAGGCCAAATCACAAGAACTGCTGCCCAGCTGAAAGTCCTTCTGGCCTCAGCTGGAAGAACTTAGCACCCTTAAAGCTGGTTAAACTTATAAGCCATCCTAAACTGATGCTACAAATTAAATTTGAATATTCAACACTTAAATTTTTACAGCTCTGACCTTCTATTGGAATCAAAATAAGGCAGCAGCACTAACTGAACCTCTACTTACATTAAAGAAAATCTTCCTGAGTGCCTCCATATCTGTTATTGTAAAGAAATTGATACAGTCCTCTCTCTTTTATTCCTTATAGTGATAGCAATATCAAATATACCTATCCTACTGCGGTAGGGGAAAACCCAAGAAGTTCCCTTCTTGGTCTCTGAAAAATCTCTCATTAATGCAGCTGGTGGCTTTCTGAGTGCAAAGCCAAGGCGGGGGGGGGGGCATTGTTGAAGTGTGTGGGTGCACACACACACACATATGCAGGGCAAGTGCCAAAGAAAGAGGCGCACACTCCGCAGTGCAGATCTCTGAACATGAGCGCCGCAGCCAGCCCCAGTGGGGGCAGAGGGACAGCCATGTTATGGTAGTGTTTGGGTCAGCTGCGTACTTCCACATCTGCCAAAGCAGGCTAACAGGTTTCATGTGGCAAAGACTACTTCTGGGGGAGGGGGAAAGCCAAGGTGGGGATGAGGAGCTTCACACCTGCCTGGGGATACCTTATAAGTCACTATAATTATTCTGATACATTAGATTAAAAAATAAAAGAAAAAGTTATTCATTAACTGAAGAAAAAAAGGCTTAACTTACTGAATAAGACACCACTTTAAGAGGTTTCCCCACTTTCCCTGCTGTAAAGCACTTCAGAAAAATTCAGCCACTGAGCTACTGCTTTTCTTGACCTTTTCACTGAAAGAGAGCAGAGTAAAAACAGGAAAGAGCTAAAATGATATGCGCTAAAGATGCTTCATGTTAGGAAAGTCTTTTGAGTCAATGTTGCAAATTCAGTCTGTGTCAGATTTGCCAATATACTGCTTGCTAAAGACTATCTATTAAGAGCAGCAGCAGTCAAAGCAGGCCTCTCAGCTGTTGCAGCAACACCGTACACACCATATGATGCAGCTATGTAGCATTTGCATCTAGTGCTGGTTTTCCACACCCAAAAGCTCACTTCACATCTTCTGATTAATTTGTAATGCCCTGAGCCCCAGGCAGATTTGCTCTGCTGATTTCCCTTTTCTTAACAATAACACAAATAAACATGGAAATAAATCTATTGTCTGAGGAACCCTTCCACTAATTCTGTTCTTTGATGGTTTGGTTGATTTACTATGGCAAGGAATCAAGAGTGAAGTGGATCGTAGCTTAATATTGAGTGTGGTTAATCTTCCCTTTGCATAATGCTGGTACACTATGGCCCAAATACCAGAGATTTATTTGATGTGTACATGCTTTCAAGCATTAGTAAACAAGTTGCAGCCCATTAGGAAAGAAGAGCAGATCCAAACAGTTGTGAAGCTCTTTCTGTACTAGATTGGCACTGGCAGTGCAATATACTTACATCTGCTTATGCACAAGCTTTAAAATTTTGGACACTATTTCATCACAAAATATCATTTTTTTAACTGTAACTAAAAATATGGCTGAGATCACATCCCATGTGCTGATGTACTGTTGCCTGAATCACAACAAAACTGAGCAAGAGAGGCACAGTCTTCTTTTTCTCTTTTTCATCTTTCCATTGATTTTATTCCTTGTAACATAACCAAAATGAGGAAGAACATATACTAGAGCCTCAAAAATGTACAGACACACTAAATTCCATGAAAAAACAAAAAGCTTCTCTCACTTCTCATTTCTTATTCTTCCATTACTTTGAATAACACGTTATAGAACACACAGAAGTACTCTATGAAACATCACTAATTTTTTTACTTTACTAGACCTATCAAATAAATTACAATCCTACATTCTATAACTAAAATATTTTTCTTGTTGTTCATGTAAAAAATAAATTTGTTTTTTTAGAAGCTGGTCTTAAGAGCAAAATATTAACTTGAAAATTAATTTTAATAATGAAGTTTCAAGCAATGGTACAGTGGAAGCACTTGAAGTGCACAAAAGTTACTTGCATGAGGCAGTGCTTCCTGGATAAAAGACCCAGTGTGAGTCTACATTATTTTAACACACACAGGCAAAACCCACCCAAGCTGTAATGTTAGGTATCAATAAGTCATTCTCGCAATATGGTGCATTTTTCCTACCTAGGAGAAGAATCATAATCCCGTACTCACGCACCAGCTTTAGAGTATGGTACCTAACTCCTTGCATTCTCACATACTTATGTGATTTTCAGCAAATCTCCCAGTGTTTATACTACATTCACTGACCCCCCACATAGGCTACAACTGTACACCAGCCGTCACTGGCCTAGATTTTATCCTATTCTGGGCTGAACACTGACTTGGGATGACTCAGAAACAGTTGCCTCTGTTTTTTCCCCACTTAATAAGTAAAAAAGCCACAACAGAGACAGAAAGAAACTCAGAGCTGGAGGCAGGAAGGACTTTTCAGACAGCAATTCCAAAATCTCATCTGTAGGGGTGTAGAAAACATACACTCCTGGAGCAAGCTCTTCAGATAAAGCCTCAAATCTTGGTGGCAACTATCAAATGGACACAAAAGTATATGCCTACAAAGGAGGTGCTGTGAGAACAAACACATCAGTGACTGAGAGACGCCAGGATACCACAAAAAAGTAACACAGTAAGAAGAGAGGATGCCAATGTCTCAGATAAGCAGTTATGGCCATGTTTACTTAAACTGTTCTGCTGAGCTGTTCCCGTTTCAGGCAGAAAACTTTGATTTAAGGAAGAGACTTGCAGTTCTGTCTTCATATTTTTTTCCCTTCAAAGCATGAAAGAACTTCCTTTTTCAAAACCAATTTAACAAAGTTTACATCCAAACCCTCTCAGTCCCAAAAATGTCAGATCTGAACTCTATTAAAAGCAGCAGTTAGTGCAGCCAAACACTCCACAGTATATTTAATAGACTATAATATTTCTAATGCCTTACTGCCTGAAGTCTATGATCTGGAAAACCAGCCAAGCACACCCACCCAAGAGCAATGACTGCCACAGAGAAAACTCTTATCTCCCTGTGGTCCTCTATCACCACTGGCATGAGCAGACCAGGGACTCTCCAGCTGCAGACAGTAAGCATACAGACCACTTCTCTGGCAAGAGGAAGCCTGAAGGAAGCAGACAAATTAGAAATGAAAGTTGTGCCAAGCATGTAAGCATAGAGCTACTGTTTCAAACTTCAGGTCCTGCAGTTTTATGGATGTGTTTTATTACTTGATTTTATTGGACCCTTCTTCTCCTAGCCTACTGCTTCCCTCATATCACTTACAGTTCCTCCCATCCGTTTCTGCCTCACGTCCTTCAGGCTAGAAGATTGCCCAGATCAGCTTCCCTAGTTCAACCACTAACTCCCTTGACGCCAGTGAGGACCAGAGTAGGCATCTGCCCTGAGCTCAGGTATGAGCACCCTGCACACCCAGCAGTATTTTTCCCTGGCTGAAAGGATGCTTGGGAAAAGCATTTTGATGCAGATTTCACAGTTGCCAGTTGTGACACCGGAAAATACAGTTCATGCAGTCTCCTGACAAAACGCCACACTGCCTGTTCTTCCATATAAGGCATACGTGTAGGAAAGAAAAATATCTTTTCTAATAAGTTATGCAAAGAGAAACAGCTTCCTGGTACCTATTACAGCTGACTGGGAGCTAAAATGATGCTAATAATACTGTTCAGTTGAACTCCAGCAAGGTCCCATGAGACCCAGCACGAAGAGCTCTGCCTGAGCAAACCCCCTGTCAGGCCCCTCCCTGCAACCACATGTGGGCAAGGCCCATTGCAGTGATACCAAGCCTGGCATGGCCTGCTGCTCCTCCTCTGTCACCCTGCACCATGGCACCAATAGCACAGGACGTGAGAAAGGCCGTCCCCATCCGAGCAAGAATTTACTCCCAAATCAGGTTTCCTGAGCATCAAACCTGCTGCTGAGGAGCATTTTCCACTCTCTTGCCAGCCTGACTGCTCAATATGAAGTAAAGGTATAGATGACTCCGCATCTCATTCCATGTTATCACACCAGTGGGTTGATGTGGATTCGCAATGAAGCAAGAGAGGCAGCACACTTAGACATGAACCAGGCTGAACTTGCAGGAATGGTTTCTCCTGTTTCAGGCCCATCTGCCAGGGGTGCAGTGGAATTTTTCAAGAGCAGTCAGAAATACTTCAAGAAAAGGGGAAAAAAAGGATTATTTGCCTATATGCAAATAATGAAATGAGGCATTTTTCACTTCCATGCGCTTCAGTATCTCAAAAATAGAAAGGGGAGTGTTATCATTTACTACATGGTATGAGAAATTAATGGATTACCACAAATACCAACAGTAACACTTTATTCCCTTTCATAACAGAAACAAGCAGAAAACATTTTACTCCAAAGGATGAGTTTTCCAGAAAGCTTTCAACCTCTCTGAAATAAACAGCCATAACTATAACACCGCTTGCAGAATGTTTGTAACTTAATCAAAGATGCTCTCTGTTAAACATTATTTTTTATATAGATTCACTTAGCTGTCCCACTATGTTTTCAAAGTCAGCTCATTTAACTACTTTATTAGATCAGTAAAGAATTTTGGATATCAACAACTGCACATACAGTCAAAGAGAAAGAGGTGCTAAATGACTCAAAATGGGCATGGAAAAAACAGGGAAAATGACATAAAAATGAAGAAGTATAATTAATATTCTAAAAAACTGGCATACCAAAAAGATAACTTTTACAAACTCTCTTCACCTGCAGAAAGGTCAAGCAAGCTTTCAATCTTTTTCCACTTGCAAGGCCCTTAAGGTTTTTCTGTTAAGTGAAGCCCACCATAGAACAACTGCACCAGCTGACAGCCAGCTTTGCTTTCCTGAGTCCCTGCTCTTCAGAGGCAGGCTCCAAGCCAACAGGTTCACAGACCACAGTCACTGGTCACTACTGCCACCACAGAGTACAAACTAAAGACCACCAGTACACTGCAAACCAACACTGCCGCTCACAACCTCCAGCAAGGGCTGCAACAGCCTGAAGGAACATTCCTGCCTTTATGCATACGCAGTGCAACACTCTTGTATCCAGTTATCCCTAAGGGGCAATGTTCCAAAAGTATAGAAAAATTTAGGTAATAGACATTATGCAACATTTGAATTGTATTTTAAAAAACCCCAGGCTTAGCAATTAATTCCCTTATTTTCCAGGTCTCCTGAAACTGTGCAGAAGGTGAGCAGGCTCACAGGCAGTCCCCACATGCCTCATTCCTCTTTCAGCCCCACACTCCAGCTGCACCACTGGCATGGAGCACCCAACAAGCATATGCTCTCAGGATAAACCTGACCCTGCAGCAGCACAGAGCAGCAGAAAAAAAAACCCATGAGGAGCAGCTGCTGCAGGGACAGATGGGAAAAATTAAAATCTGGTCACCTGCACCCAGGCAGTTCCCCATCTCTGAACAGCACACAGGCCCTAGCTTTCACAGTTTGAGGTGAAAGAGCCCCAGCACTCACATAATCCACCCCCAGAGTCTCCAAAATGTCCCCCCAGGAAAGACATCTTCCTACTCCCAAGGGTTCACATGTAACTTCACAGCTCTGACCAGCGGCATGAGCAATTTATCTCTTCTTAACCAAGTGATGACAGGTGAAATTATCTCCAGACTGAACTGCATGAGGCTCTCTGGTCCTGCCCGCTTCTCTTCCTAGCTGTTCCTCAAATTTTCCAAAAGGCAGGGAAATGAACTGAACTCAAGGAGGCACAGCATTCAGGTGATGAGCTTTGGCACTTCACATGTATTAATCAACAGGACAGCAAGAATGGTAAAGAAAAATTCTGGGTCAGAGTCCTGATTATAAGATTTTAAAATCATTAGCTATGAAATTCATGCTCCAAAAGGCTAAAGATTCATCTTTGAAAGCAAATATTTAATAATTACTTAGAAGAGGAAGGTTGTGGACAGTCACACCTCACGGTATTTCCAGAAATGACAAGTATTTTAAAATGCAAATTCACAAAATCTGCAGCATACTGCATTTGAGTATCTACTTAACATCCTGGCCATATACCATATTGCTAGCAAATATCACAGTGTAAAACGCTTTTTTTTAAGACTACCTATCTCCCCAGTTACATATTAAAATGCAGTTTAAACAATAATACAAAAAGTATGTCATATATGGCATGCTTTGGAGCAGTTACCGTATGCTCTGTCAATAATCTATGGATTAATAGGGCCCTGATGCACAATAACATGTTGGCCACTCACAGCTCCATGGAAGATTATTCCGTTCACCATGACAATTAGCTGACATTTAGGCTTATGTCACAATTTTTCAGTCACATTTTTATGTTGATCAGCTCAAACATACTACTGTTGGGGTTTAGGGGTTTCTTATTGTTCTTAATTCTTTAAAGGTATGATCCTAACTTCATTAATTTGCACTAACATCAAGGAAGAAGGTTCAGACACTAATTCAGAAGATAAACATTATCTTAACAATTTACTTCTATGTTCCTTTGAGCAACTATACTATAATTTTTTTTAATTAATTTAACCTATTATTATACCACTGACAGTAGAACTAGCCAATATTCTGGGAAACAGTTGAAGAAATAGAGGAAATACAGGGTGCAAAAAAAGTAATTTGTTACAGTATGATTACTCCCGTTTTGGTCTGTGTTTCTGGGCAGTTCAAAATCAAGACACTTTTCTAAATCTTGGCAGGGGGAACAGCCAGTAAAATAGATCTATATAATCATCTACAGCAGCAACCCATCTTGTAAAAGGCCAAAGTCTCACAAGTATTTTATTTTCTTGGCTTTTATTCAGAACAGAGATCTGAATAGTCAGGTGAACAGCTGGCCACAGAATAAAGTATCATCTACTAGTTCTAGCCTAACCTAAAGTGTAGGAGGTTCATGTTCCACCCTGTAGCTCTAAAGGCTCCCATACAATCACCAGCATTTCTGCCTGGGCAAAATGACTTCAAAATAAGAACACACTGGAATGCTTCCAAGACAACATTTTCCATTCCCTCTGTACATGCTGTGAATCACCTTACAAACAGCATAGCCCTGGAGAGTAAGATCTCCAGTGCATTACTATCTTAGTCCAGGTCTCCTTCATGAAAATGAGATTGTGCCTAATGAATTTAACAACTCACTGGGGCAGGCTAAAATGCCACTGGCATCACCCAGGGGTCAGGAGTCTGCCTGGTTTGTACGTGGCAACAGGGGATTTGTATTTCTTAATAGAAGTGCTGTTGTTCCACCCTTTTTACAGGAATGCCAATGACTGCCAGGGATCTGTGATTCCCCAACATCCCCCTGCAAAAGGTACCTCAGAGAGGTTGTTCCCATGTAGGTTACCCCCACTGAGACACAAAGGCTTTGCCATCATTCCAGCAACCTGTCCAGCATTTCCTCCTGCCTACAGTGGCAACACACAGATAAAGGGAGCTGCTAACACTTGGCAAAGAACAGGGGTGCCACTTTGGCATAACTATGTTGCAGCACCTACAACTACAAGTATATAAATATTTCAGAAGGTAAAGTGCACTTTGGTTTTGGTTGGCTGGTTTTTAAATACATACCTGTCTTTCTAATTTGTCTGGTAAGCAGTTTGTGCAGGAAGAAGCATTATACAGTGCAAAAGTATGCTAAAATTCCATTTGCATTCTAAAGATAAAAATTTCCATTAATCACATCTGAAAGTAAGAGAGTCTGAAAGCACAAGATATATTTTTGAATGGAAAAAGCAGTCACAGCTAGCAAAACACTTTCAGAAAGGAGGCTGACAAACTTTTCCTTCCTATCCCAAAAAATAAAACTCCTTTAACTAGTTTGCATATAGCTAAACAGCTAAAATCAAACTGGTGCAACCTATACTACAAGTACAAAGTCAAAACTGTACTCTACATACTCCACTGACAAGGAATTTTGGAAAGTACATATCAATACTACCACCAGCTAAGTGACTTACCAAATCATCTACATAACAATTGCCAAAAGCCACTAAGAGATTTATTAACAGTGGGGCACATCCTCACCAGCACTGCACTGCAGAGAGCAACAGAACAGAAACATTCCATGAGTGGGCTTGGCTTGGGCTGGCCTCTTCTGCTTGCAAAGTATCACCAGTTTTTCACCAGTCTACATCTTTATTTTGCATCCTCTTTGAGGGATGTTTGTTACACTGTGAACAAAAAGAGGACACAGTCCTTGGGCCCCATCATGTAGGCAGGCTGAAACTTACTGTGTACTTGTACGTGAAGGGCTGTATTCTCCTTGTCTCACCACACATAACTACAAAAATTGAGCAAGCCATAACAAATTCATAGCAAGGGATTGTGCACACACTCATGTGCACACAGATGTGGAAGAGCAAGCTTGCCTGTTAAAAAAAAGGGACTGTCAGCACTGCTTTATGTTTAGAAAAGAAAGATCTCTCTTCAATAAAGTAACCTGTCACCAAATCTCAACTTTACAGAAGATAACTTACAGTGATTCTCAAGGAAGTTTGAGACTGGCCACCAAAGACTATACATGCCCATGTGTCTTTTCTCAAGCCCACATCCACTCACCTATTTGTGCAAGTGAATTCAAAACACTTAGCTGCCCTGTGCTCTTACCCTTTTTCAAAACAGTCTTCATCAAACTCCAAGTGGGGGAGTAAGGGGGAAGATACAAATAGCAAAGACATCTCTTTGCTTCCAACTTTGCCTGCGGAGATATTACCAAAACAGGATATAAAATGTCCAATCCTGAAAAGTAATTTTGTCTCAGTTTTCACAAGGCCTTTTTTCCAACATATATGAAGGGCTTAATAACTTTTCTGTCTTTATCTGATCAAAATGCTATCCTTCCTCCTGCAGCCCTGGCATTCTTTGTGGTGAACTGTTTCAGTATCAATACTAATATTCAAATGTCAAGTTTGTGACACTGCATTTCCTGTACTATTTAAAGCATTCAGAACAATTACTATCTATGAAATATGAAACAGTAAATTTTTGCTACCCACTTACAATTTCAACAGCCCTATCTGGGACAGCACTTATACTAGTCACATGGCATTTTACATAGAAATATATCGTTCAGCTTTTCTAGCAGTACTTCTGCATTTCCCCAAGTTGTCTTTTGTTGTTTCTAGCAAAGCTACACATTTATTATTTTTCTTGAGTACAACTGAGCTCAGAATAGCAATCAAATTCATAACATTCGGTATTTCAGACTTTCATTCCATATATATTCCCTAACTGATAGTGACTTTTACATATAGGGAACCCTGAGCTTTTTGGGGTTTTGGGGGTTGGGGGGCAGGGGAGGCTAATATTTATAGAATAGTAATTCTGTCTTTCATAATTTCTACTGCTCTTAAAAAAATTTTTGCCTTTTTATTCCCCCATTTCAGTACTCAGTTGAATCCTTTTCTTTTGTAATTACCTAGACTGTGGTCACGCATCTTTGGCTATAAGAGTATTTTTATTGTAACATGTAGGTGTCTTTAAAAGCAACATATTTTAGAGCTGCACAGCTGCGAATGCAGTGAACTGTCACTCCTTTCTACCAAGTTGCCAGAGTTCTGGAGAAACTTTCACATAATAGCACCAACTTAAAATAATGAATGCATAATAATCCACATACAGAAAGGTGCATGTTAATTAGACACATTTTTCTCCTTGTCAAGGAACAGCTTCATGAGGAAAGCATAAAAACCACATTGAGCCTTCCATTAACAGGGAACACTTTAGGCTATAGATCAAAATGAAATATATCAAATAGCTTAAGGAAAGCTTTATTTTCAGTGTACAGATCAATGATGCCATAAAGTACTTTGGTACCATTGCACAGTTATTTCCTCCATTCTCCCCTCCAAAAGTGGAAGGCGACTACAGAACGTGCATGCTTCTTTCAGTCTTAATTCACTCCAAATTTGAGCCAAAGGAGTCTGATCTTAACACTCCAAAAGTCAACAGGAGGAATGCCAGTGGGAACGGGGCCTGCAACAACATTTTTACAGTAGTCAACAACTCTGAGTTATGTAAATACTTCCTAATATATCAATACTGACTGGTCATCAACACGTCCATTATAATCTTTGTACTTGGGGATGTCTATATGTTGGATGCTATCCACACTTCTCTTCAACCAGCTGAAAGGAATTGTTTTGGAGTGATACAAGGCCCTCCTTCTCCTCCAGAGACCTGCAGACAACTAACAGAACCATCATTTTTCACACAAATCAACAGGATCCTACCATCTTAGGCTGAATTCCAGTTTACCTGCTTTAATACAATGTACTTTTGCAGGGCTACAAAAGGAAGCTTTGGTTTTGTTTCAGGAAATCAAGGGCTACCAGATTTTTCATGTAATATGTCATCACATCAAATAATCAGGGCTAGAAATGCAACAACCAGTTTTGAACAACAGCTTCTGAATACTGCACCCTGCAATTCTTATTCACTTTGTTTACAGTGCATTCAGAATTATGAATTTAGTAATAAACACCAAAATCTAGTCTACCAAAATAAGGAGCCTGTCATAAATGCTTTTGAAAAAATACCAGGGGTAATACTAGCATCACAAGCAGTATTCTTCCCACTCCTATCAAAACAACCATCCTTGAATTTGATCTCCTTGCACTCAGAAGAATGGCTGTTTGTCTACAGAGCCTCAGCACTATTATAACTGAACTCATTATTTTAAAGTGCTTGAAGCACCTTGAGCATGACAGAAGACACAGAAAAACAAGTTCTGTTGGACAATATGAAATTTGTACTGATGTTAATTAATTCACATTCACAACATAAGCTGAAGCTGTTCCAAAAAAGCATTATGGTGTATTTTGAGAACAAATACTAGGAGCAGAATACAAAACTTGGCTTAGTTTAACCAACCTCGCAACACAACTTCATGAATCTTTCTAAAATGAACCCAAGTCTTTTCTCTCCTTCCTGCTCCTGGAACGATGCTACTATTAGGCCTACCAAACTGCACTGATCAAGAATCAGCTCTAGAAGTAATTCTTATTTCTGCAGAAATCAATTATTAAGGGAACTGCTTTTTAAGAGCCATGTGGGTAAAATGAGAGTGCAACTGCTTCATGCATTAGTTGAGAGATTTAGCTGAAGGAATAGGCACACATTACCCTCAATTTTTACAGTGAAACATGTTTGTTCCTTCTCTTGCCCTTCCAGGACTTCTCTGTATCTACTCATTCATCTTCAAGCCTTCCCTGGACCAGGAGCCGAATGATGCAATGGACAGGTATTTGCAAAGTGGTCCTATCACTGCCCCCCTGAACTTCAGCATGTAAGATATAAACCTGCTGAGAACTTGGTCTGCAACTGCAGAGCACTCTGGTCTGCAGAATCTGGGCCAGAAACAGCTTGATGGACACCAGTATCACAGCACTAACCAGGTGAGGTGAGGTGAACACTGTGTGGAAGCTTACAGCACGCTCTTTCTTCACAGCCGAGGTGTTTCGGTGGTTTTTTCTAAGGTGCAAACACGCAGAGTTTATACATTTATGTTGACAGGTTAGCAGCTTTGCTCTCATAGTAACCACAATTTCTTTTGAAGATTTTAGCTGAAGTTAAGAGATGACCCAGGTCAGTATTCACACATCACACACCACAGCTTTTCTCAAGCACAAGAAGAATTAAAACCCAGCAACAAAAAGCCCAGCTACAGAGTAAACACCACTTACACACACCACAAAAGCTCTTATTTTCCATGCCCGTCCAAGACCACAGATTGTCCTAAGACTGAATACTGACTCTCCACAAAGGACCTCTGAGCCCATCCGAGTGTCTCAGCTCCCTGCCAACCTGCCGACTCCCAACAACAGGGCACTCGCACATAACAGAACTGCCCTCAGCCAGCTACAGCAATGCACTTAGCATCCAGACAGTGGCTTCTTTTCATTCCATACCTTCTTGTACAGGCCTTTGTGAAACACACACACAAAAACTTTACTAGTATGGAGGGAAATCAGTGGCTACAATTGCAAAGCGCCGTGTTGCTAGCCAGAGACGAAGAGCACACAATCCGATGCTGAATGACTGCCAGCAAGGAGAAGTCCCAGCTTAAGGCCTCAAAAGCGCTTGGAAAGCTGTTGCCTGGCTGATTACGTCCCCATGAAAGGGTAAGGCTCCAGAGCAGTGTGCACAGCAGATTAGAGCAGGGCTCCCAGCAGCGCCGGCAGGAGCTGCAGAGCTGAGCCGACACACGTACTCTGCAAGTGCACCCTGGTGCGTACTCACACGGCAACGCGCCTCCGAGGGCCGCTGCCCTGAAAATAATAGCCGTGAGCAATGAGACTGCAGTCCCCGGGCAGCCACCATGAATACATGCTCAACTCCCTCTGAAATGAACTGGTCCTTAAGAAAATTTAAACACTGAGGGATGTGGTAAAACTCCAATCAAAAAAAATTAGTAAGGGCAGTGTCTCTGAAAAAAGGGACAATTTGGCATTTGCAGTGTGTACAAGATGTCTTCATATACTTTCCTGATTCCTTGCCAGTAACTATTCAAAAAAGACCACTTAACAAGCAAACAGGTCTTCAGCACAACAAATAATAAAAAAGAGAGCAAAGCTTGTGCTATTTAAATATCATGAAACATTCTGCTAATCATGCACAGATGGAAGTACAGACGCTTCTGCCAGACGCCTTGTTCAGAAACTTTGCTCTATTTTTAATTATTTGATGCACAGAGGACCTGTTTGCTGATTAAAAGGGCACTGCCTTTAAAAGCACTCCATCAATATGGAGTCTAGCCTTGTTTTTAAAAGAGGACTTTAAAAGTAGTAACTCACACCTCCCAGCTCCCTGCACCGGTTTTTATAATCTTCTAACCATGTGGCTGGGGGGTTTTTTCAGATGTTTCTCTCACCTCGAGAACTGCCTACATACAGGGAAAGTGAAACTAACTATACTCAAGCTATTGTTAAATTCACTGAGTAAATCAATTTGGAAAATGATATCACTAATATCCCTTAGTCTGTATCTTTTTGTTGTTACTTATAACAAAAAGGGTTATCAATTTCCAGACAGAAATTATTTTTGATGGTTTTCTGTTTAGTCAAAAGCCTTCTTTTTGAGAAAACATACCAACTACAGAATTATCAACCAAAATACTTAATAAATTGTTTGGGTTTTATTAAACTACTATAACCACAATATCATTCCAATAGTCAGTTCTTGGCAAAAGCATGCTGATACACACACACAAAAACAAACAAAAACAAACCCCTCTTACATATTTCCACTTCACACTTTAAGTGAACTTCACTTATTCGGTGGGTGCTTCATTCCTGTACTTCTCCATAGCAGGCCAGGAATTTTTCCCTCTTTGAAGAACTTTACTCAAAATGCATACTATGTCAATTTTTTTTTTTCTGAATGAAGTGCTTTTCAAAAATTCTTTTTTGATTTAACTTACATTTTGCAACCTATTTCTATAGAACTTTATCACTGGAGCAGAGTAACAGTATGAGAAGAAGTGAAGATGAAGAAACCCAAAGAAAAGTGCCCAAGCTGCTACTTTTGTCCCATCAGTATAACACGTGAAAATTGTACTATTTTTTTAAATTTACATTAACAATTTGAATTATTGCTAATAATACAGTAAAAGAATCCTTTGATTAGAAGATCACATGGTATGATGATAAAGTAATAGTGACTCCATTATTTTATGAGCAAATGACCCAAAGAGTGTGGCTCCTGGCTCATGCTCAGGTACAGAGAAAATAACTGAATGAGTTTTGGTTTTGTGGTTTTTCATCGGTTTTGTTTTTTTAAAAATGCCAGCATGTAACATTTTACAATCAAATATATGCTACTGATTTGTTAGAGATCAGCTGACAAGCCTAAAAAGCAAGATGTCTGCTGAAGAGACACTGCAGCTGGAAGCCAGGGAAGACTGGCAGGGACACATGGACTGAAAATCAAATGTTCAGCCAGGGAAACAGGAACCCACAGAGAAGCTTCAAAGAAGAAATAATGGTCTTTTCCCATGAAGAGAAGCGGAAGGTTGCGTGGAGTGAAAGGCTTGTCCGGGCAGATCATTGGGGATGCAAAGCTCAGAATCCAGGTATGACTAACTAGGAAGGAAGAGAGGTAGATGAAACAACATTCAAATTTGCATTTCTGCAGAAAACTCATGAGGTATTGAAACACTCTAAGCAGAAATGCATTTGAGACACAGAAACACACACACAACTCAAACGAAAGAAAGGGTCTACACAATATCTAAGTATTGTGCAGGTAACAAACCCAGTGAGGGAGCTGTGTACAAGTAGGTCAGATATGCAGCAGCAAGAACTGCTGAGCACAGGAGAATCTTGGTAGAGAAGGCAGTGAGGAGAAAAACTAATTGGCCAGCAACAAGAGAAAGAAGTATGGAAATGGTTAAAACAGGACAGAAGGATAAAAAGGCAAAACACTGCTTGGGCTATGTAAGGAAAGATTAGTCTTATTCACTAACACATCCACCTGAAGCACGGGAAGGGAAGAAGACTGATGACATTTGACTGAGGAACAACTTTCACTCCCTCTTCACTTGAAGGAAAAGCCAAGCAACTGCTCTACTCCACCAAACAAATAGTGTCTGATCAGCAGTGCTGACCTGTCTGGGACAGCTCTGAGCCCAGAGGGCCCCGACACATCCCAAAGGCCCCAGACTGTATCACGCCTCATTTACACCCACGTGGCTCCATTGAAACCACCCAAGTAAGTAACAGAGGTGGGAACCTGACCCCTTATTTCACCACAGCCTTTGGCTGAGCGCCCTGGTGCGATGTGCAACACTCACGCTTCACATTAAATAAGAAGTGCAGCATAAAACCACTGGTTGCTGCAGCCTAGATTGTACAGCACTACTGGTTTCATAAAGACACTCTGGCTGAGCTGTATAAACAGAACCAAACACTGCAGCCAGCCAGCTGACAGCTCAGATGAACGCGTTTCATAGCAGAGCTGCGCACATAGCAGAAGTGTGTCTTAGTTTGCATTTCTCCAATTCCATACAGCCAACATGACATTCACCAAGTTTGACTCCTTAGGTAACAGGGTGTACTCGATTGCTGATGTTTAATGTATTTCAGATGCTTACCTTCTACCCACCTCAATTTTCTCAGGGTTCTTTCTCACTGTACACCAACAGATAACAACATCTGGATAGTAACCTCATGTAAAAAATGTCATGCTTTCACTCAGGAATTACTTTAATTTGCTCAGTCACTACACACTGTATTCCCTCTGAATCTGCTACTGAGGTGCAATCAAAATAAACCAGTAGTGACGAACAAATGGCAGGATGCACCCATGCTGCTTTGTCTCACTCTCACACCTGAAGACCATGCACCAAGAATGAGTTATTCTGTCATCTTGTACAAATATGGAACAAAATGCAGACTTCTACTCCTTCAGTCCTTCCAGTATTGCAGTATCACATCTGTTTTATGACACTATCTAATGCATTTGTGAGCTATCCAAACACACATATAGTACAATTTTAAACTATAGATTTTTGGTCTGTAAGCTCCACCATCATCCTCTTTCCCTGTAAAATAGGACACAGATCTGTTCCACATACTGACATGGCACTTACCTCCCCCCAGTTTAATTAATCAACTGTCAAATCCACAAAGCAAATCACAAGTGATTTCCAAGACTGTCATTAACAACAAAAATATCAGGCCAGATCACAGCAGAGATCCAAGAAAGCTTAGCAAGAGTGGCAAGAAGGAAACATGAAACTCAACCCTGATTCAAAGAGAACGCAGACAAGTCCTAAGCAGAGAGGCGCAGCAGCTTCTCAGTTCTGTAAACAAGGAGATGCAAACACAAATCGTTTGACCAGACCAACCAGGTCATCCTTGGCTAGTCCATCAGCAATTGTTACTCACAGAAGAGTGACGCTAACAGGGTAGATGGTGGGGAAAAGGCAAAGAGAATCCAGAGGAAAGAAACACAGTATCTAGGATGTATCAGTCTCTCATTGTAATAAAGCAGAGGGAAGGTACCATTTGATTTAGGTGCCAGGGGGAGAACAGCAGTGGTCAACAGAGAAACCTCCACCGTAGGTTACTGAGTTGAGTTTCCTTTGTTTTCAAACAGAGTCCAAATCTCAATATATTAGCATGTAATTAAAATCTTGTGTTAACTGAAGATCATGTTCACAATATTCATATGTTGTTTTACTTGCATAACTATTGCTAGAAATAGTACTGGTGTGTATTGGTGTGTCTGGGGCCAAACACTTTGAAGTTCAATCTTAGACACCTCTGAAGCAGGCAGATGAAGATCTATCTAGATCAACATCTAATAACTCTTTGGTTGCCTCTGGAAAATAAATATGATACCATGGCTCAGGATGCAGGTCCCTCCACAACAGCTGTAATGGTTTGTAGAGGGATTAGTTAAGGGACAAGTCCCGTCAGTGTAAGCAAACTTTTCATATCACAGGTGGGGCATCCTAAGAAAGTCATATTTCTTTTCTGATTCTTACAGAGGATTCCTATTTTCAGCAATGCCTATATAGCACTACCTGAGACACCCTGAGTCATTAAAAAAACTAAATAGGATGAAAATAGGTTTTAAAAAACTGAAAAATGATTCAATGACCTTCTGTGAGGTTTTGACTCCTCATGTTACAATGCTATTTAAAATGCCCATTCACTGCATTTTATAAAATCTCAAATTGTATTTGTTTTTTCTTCTTTATCTATGCCTCTAAAACATGACATACTCTTTAAAAAAAAAAATCCAAAAAGGAAAATGGGATTTTTGTATTAAAAATTTTTAAAATAATCTCCCAAGCTACTTTCTATCTGTATATTTGCTGTAATTGTGTTCATACTTGAATTCTGTACTTCAAGCCACCTTTGAACAACTTGATTAATATTCCTTTCAAAAGATTTTATAGCTGGTGTACTTCACGAACACAATTAAAGTAGATTAATCTGTTCTGAATTACATGTTTCATAAAATTACTGTTCCTCTGATTAATTTTACAAAAACACATGTAACTATGTACAAATGAGTTTTTCTCATTGATAAAACAATCCTGTGACACAGCTTCCAGTACTGGGCAAAAGATAACATTGTGAATATCTAATAAATCAGCAAGCCTGATGATGCAATGTCATGTGAGTTAATATACAAAATACTGTACTTTTTATTCCAGTAAAGGAAAATATAGCCCAATTCTCAGTTTATAGCACTAACTCAGCTACAATGGAAATCTTCAGATATCAGTATCAGTGGAATAATGCCACCATCTAGGCAAAGTGACTGTAGATGATCCACAAACCTTTCTCTACTGAAACCAGTAGAAAAATTTTATTCAAATTCAATAGCATGGTTGAATTTCACAGACACTGGGACTGAACAGGACCCATCTGATCCCTGATCTGCAAGAGACTCATTTTGACCTTACCATGACTGCCATGAGCAGGCTGATGTCATTTCACCCTGTAAATCCCCTCTCCTGGTGCTGTAGCTAAGCACTGCTGAACTTAGGTGCCCTCTAGAAATTCTTCGATGCTGTAATTAGCAGTGAGACTTGTAATGCATTCCCCAGCCAGGAACAAGGGTTGCTTTGGCCACTAGAGTAAAAGAATGTGAAAAGGGAATGGAGAAGAATGAATAAGACAGGTAACAGCAGAGAAAACACAGTAAAAACTTACTAAAGTATTTCTTATTAAAAGAGCACAATAACCACCAGGAATCAGCTGAATTGTCAAATAGGTATTGCAATAAACAGTGGGGTTTTTTTAAAAAAATTCCATTAAATTGATTATTTCATGGAGAGGAGCAATGATACATGGAAGGTATATCTCTGACACAAACTTCTGCATCTGAGCATCTAAATTACACTAGGTTTGGTGTTTGGGGCTTTTTTGAGAAATTATGTATTTAACATTCTGCTTGCAGTGCAACAGTAATCTAAACCCTTATTTTATTTTTTGGCAAATGCTGTGCATCACTCACATTCAGCTTATCGTTAACTGTGAACTGTTCACGTATCTTAGTGCAGTTTCAATGCTCCTATGGCAAGGCTAAACAGCATTTCAAAAACAATGATATCCCCAGGCCCACGCTGTAGTTTCTGAAGCACAGATTAAGCACGGTATTCTGCTCAACAAGCTCATCACTGTTAAGTAACTCATCAGAAAATAAAGAGGGAATTATCAAATGGGAATTGCCAAGTAATTAGTTCTCTGAAGCAGATGACATACAACTGTTAAAGGGAGGGGCTTCCCTGCTAGTCATATGTCAAAGTAGAGCCTACTAATCTGTAAATAAAAACTCAGTACATATGATTAGTGCAATGGGTTTTCAACTGCTAGTGGTACATGGAAAGTAAAATTACAACTTCTTCTACCGTAATAACCTACTAGGATTTTTTTCCCTTGAATATATTGAATTTTCAAACCGTTCAGGATCTACTTGCTGTCAGACTACCTTGAGAAAGCTACAAATACAGCACAGTACCAAGCAGCAAATAAGTTCAGGGACTACAGAAGAGGCAAAATACATTTACTATTATTTACATTTGAAAATACCACTTTCTAGTCAGCTCCTACACATGCCACTGAAAAGGAACCAGACCAATCAGAAAATATTCAGTAGCACAAAATTTCTGAGCACAGTAAAGGAGGTTTAAGCCTGCTTTTTGTAATTATCTTTTTCCATTAAACCCTGACTTTCTTTCAAGTAGCTGGCCTCACAGAAATGTTAGCTGTACAAAACTACAAAGGCCTCACACGTGGGGACCTGACAAACAAAAATGTGGTAACAGTCACAACCACACTCCAATACAAGTGAGAAAGACTGACATTTGTACTTTTTATAGAGCAAGGAGTGACTCAATAAATCCTAAAGTCAGGTTTGCAGCTAGTTCCAAATTAAGTAACTGATGAGAAAATAAAGAGGCAATTATCAAACTTGGGGTTTGCCTCTATCAGTGTCTCACCATGAGAAACCCCTCAGCCAACACATTTAAATCCAGATGCTGCCACCTGGGCTAACTTCAGACCAAAATTATACCCCCAGTAATGAGGGCTAACTTTCTTTCAAAAGCACAGCCCTGACTCCAAGGCAAAGCAAACCCCACCAGCACACCCCTGCCCAACACACACAGCCAAGGGAGAGGGCAGCAGGAGGGCACACACAGATGCTCACGCTTGCACACTACTGCACATGACATCCGGGCATCTCACTACTTCTCAGCCCCCAGCACATGGAAGTTCTCCATCTTCTCACACTCACACTAACATCCAAAAGCCCACACTTTTAAAGGAATGCTAACAAGTTGCAGTGTGTGGGACACCAAGTCTCATTCCATTTGCAGATACACCTTTTAAAAACACCAAGTTGGAAGGTGAATCAAACCTCAGATAGTGCCTTGTATCGCATTATGAATGTCAGCCTTGTGTTTTTATGTAGGCATACCACTACACCCAACTCCATTTACACTTCAGACCATGTTACGAAACTTTCTATCAGTCAGACAGCAGGCCTTCAGTATCTGCAGAAGGAACAACAGAGCAAAACCATGAAAGGTTATGGCTGAGGTGAGGGGACCACAAAGCCTCAGTTTTAAGACATCTATCAGCACTCACATCACTTAATTTAATTTACCTTTTAGTTGCTCACACATAAACAATTTTAAAAATTAAAATTATTCCTAATTGCTATCCAATTATACCTAGTTCATAGCTCCATTTCACTTGTGCTGTTAACACATTAGAAATCTCCACTGCCTACCTTTTTTAGCCCTACAGCTATTGTAGACCTTCATAAACAGCACGAGGGAAGAAATAAAACCAGCTACGATAAAAGGACACTGATATGACAACCAAAAACCTACCACTGCACACAGTAATATAGAGACAGATTACTTATTTTTATGTTCACTGTTAAGTATTTTAAAAGGGCAGACTGTTGTCTGTTTACGGAGAGCAGTAGCCAGGAGTCTGCATAAAACAGAAATTATGTCTTATGTAAAAAATAAGCTCTATTAGGTAGTATACAGATGTACTTACTGAAAATTCACCCCCAAAAAAATTTCTTACAAATTGGCTGCAGCTGTAAATTCATCCCAATACTAAAATATGATTAAAAAATATCAAGTGATTTGACAGCGGAAAAGATTAAAAAGAACTCTTTAATTGTTAAAATGTCCAGTATCTCATACAAAATCCTCTCAAGACAACTGTATAAAAGAAAGCATTGAGTCATTTGCCTACGTGGAAGGAGGCAGTGCACGCTCTGAACAAATAACAATAACTCAATGATTTGGAGGGCGGGCTAAAATTAACTAAAAATAAAAAAGAAAGAAAGAAAGAAAGAGAAAGAGAGAGAGAGAGAGAGAGAGAGAGAGAGAGAGAGAGAGAGAGAGAGAGAGAGAGAGAGAGAGAGAGAGAGAGAGAGAGAGAGAGAGAGAGAGAGAGAGAGAGAGAGAGAGAGAGAGAGAGAGAGAGAGAGAGAGAGAGAGAGAGAGAGAGAGAGAGAGAGAGAGAGAGAGAGAGAGAGAGAGAGAGAGAGAGAGAGAGAGAGAGAGAGAGAGAGAGAGAGAGAGAGAGAGAGAGAGAGAGAGAGAGAGAGAGAGAGAGAGAGAGAGAGAGAGAGAGAGAGAGAGAGAGAGAGAGAGAGAGAGAAAGAGAGAAAGAAAGAAAGAAAGAAAAGCTGTATCTATTTATTTATTTTCATTTTACTTTTACTAATACCCATGTCCTTATCCACGCAAGATGCTTAGCAGGCTCTGCAGAAAATGCTGCTTGAATTGGAAGGGTAAGCACACCTGGAGAGCTGACACTCAGCAGAGATGTCACCCCACTGAAACCACAAAATTCCTCCTGCAAGTGAAGCCATGAATGCACATGTAGGGACATTAGGCCTCAAGTACAGTTTCTGAGATCCATTTTGGATGCCTTCAAACGTGTCCCATGTTCTGTCCCTCTGGCAGACTCCAGGGTCATAACCCAGGTCTGCCTAAAATGGAGCAGGGCTGTTGCCACCTTCACCCCATAACAAATGCAAAAGCCAGAAAGACAATGGGTGTGAGTATGAAATGCTCTATCTGTAGCTGCTCCCTGCACAGTTCCAGGTCATGTTTCCTTCATGTGTTACTATTGTGAGCTCCTGTCTGTTTCCTCCAGTGACAGAGAGAACATTTGTAAGCAGGCAGTGTCTATCCCAGTAACTTTTATTTCACTTATTTAGTCATACAGTGGGTCTGATTTTGATTGTTCCATAGCAAAAATGAGAACTAACTAATGAGGTCAACAGAGGTATCCCCAACTCAGTGACTAAAATGTCCAACAACAAGAAGTTAAACCAAATCTAACCTCTTCTAAGGTCCACAAATACAATACTATACTTCAAGCTGAGCTGGTATAGAAAAAGCAGCATTTTAGTACTATATTCCTGTCATGCCTCTGCACCAGACAAACATTTTATCCAAAATGTTTGCTTAACATTGAATATATTCTCCTTCATGTAATTGCAGAACATGTCAGATGCTAAAATATCCAAGGTGACTTAGCAATACATTGTGGGCAACACAATCTGATTATTCATAGGATTTGACCAATGCCCTGTAAACAATTACTTCTTCTAGTTAAGAGATATAAGCTTTTCCAGCCAATAATCACTTCTTCAAATACACACATTTTCATACAACCCAAGCTAATCCTGAAAAAAAAATTAAATGCTTTGTGGAAATGATAATGTCATAGCAAAAAACTTCCTTCTATTCGATGCCCCAAGCCAATAGCTGCTACCGAGTCAGTTTTCTTCCAAAACGGAAGACAAAGTGTGTCAGTGCACGGGCACTTTGTGTGGTTTTTCACTCTAAAGAGTGGTTACCATCCACCCCCACCATTCAAGCTCATTTGGAAACTGTAACAGGCATGTCCTCGCATGTAACTACTTGCCTGGACAACTTTCCTCTAAAACACAGCACCCTTCCCCACAGCCACAATAAAATGCAAATAATGTGCTGCATACTTTTCTATGACATGCTGTATACATTAAAAAGTTATTCTGCAATGGAGACTTTCTGATCAACCCTGCATAAATAAGAACGCTACTGTAATTAAGGTTTCTGATTGTAAATTTTAAAAAGAAACCCTTTGATTTTCTACAAGCAATCATTATATTTCATTTTCTTTTATTTAAAGACACAGGCAATTTTATTATGACCCTTTATCTTTTTTTTCTTAAAGCATTAGCAGTATTGCCAATCCCAAGCACTTAAAAATCACAGAACAGGTCCAAAAAACCAGGCTGGCTTAATGACAATCAGATTAAAGAAATAAAATAAAAATTTATGTTCTTTTTATTGGCAGTATGATTGTTGAGTCTTGGGACTTGTTCCTTTCAAGTTATTTTCCACAACCATATGGGAAGGAGAGAGAGAGGAAAGGGACAGAAGCAGACTGATACACGTGCACTTTTACATCTTGTCTGGCCACAGCATTTCAGGGAGGAAAATGCAAACTGAAAGCAGTCTTCAAAACAAAGCAAAAGACAGACAGTAGTAACTAATTATCCTGAGAATTATTCTAATGTCAGACAAAGTTTAATGCACAGAAGAAACTCGAGACAGTGAAAAAGCCAAGCAGGCAGCAAGCAACAAGTATCCTGAAAATGTTCATAAAAGTGAAGGAAGGATTTTTACAATTTTACACACAGCATTTTGTAACAAAAATCAAAGTCTGCCAACTTTTCCATTCATACTAACATCTTCCAGTAACTGAATATACTCTGACCTCAGGTAAGCGTAAAACCACTCATCTGGAACGCACTTGTTCTGCAAGTCACCAAACTGAGTCACCAGAGCTAAAGGAATTTTTCTGAGCAGAGTTTCTCAAGGACCTCTACTGCCAGGCAAGGGAAGTACAAACCTACCACAGGTAGGTAATCACACAGACACTGGGAAACTGTCCACTTTGCTTAAAGCCCAGAGCAGACAGTGTACACTTGCTGAAGGAAATAAAAAGCATTGCATTCTCACCTTATTGGCAGTGCATAACTGTACGGTGAAGACAAAAATGACGGTGATCACTGTCCTACGGGGTCAAGAATAAATTCACAGCTTGTATTGCTTGCCCATCTGGCTTGGCCTGCAGTGTGACTGTTGGTTCAGGAGTTGAGGAGATGGAAATGCAAAATAAAAAGAAACAAAAACACAGTTAAGAGTCAAACCATTTACAACACACTAAGACATCCCAGTGAAGACTGAAAGAGGCTGCTTTTACTATTACCCAAGAGCAAATAAACTATAGATTTAATCCTGCAGACAGAGCTCATACAGTAGAGAGCAGAGCCCATTTATTCAGTGTTCTTTTCCTAAATGTGATCTTAATGAGGTGAAGAATCATAAGCGAGTGGAGATGACTCTCTTCACTGCCAACAGAACATATTTTATTTGAGAAGCAGTAGCATCCTGAAAACATAGTGCTGCAACTACTATTTCTAGGTGAAAAAAAATCACCTATTGGAACGTGACTTTACCTTGTACACTATTTTGTCATTAAAGGTGGCACGCTACAGTCGATGCCTATTACTGTAAATTCCCAAATAATATAAACAAACAAAAACTCTACCAATGTCATTTTTTTTATTATTTCTGTAATTTTGCTCAGCAAAATCATGACAAGCCAGCACTGAACTTCTGCTGACATCACCTATTAAACAAATACTTCTGGGTTTTTCACTTGGAATCTCACCAAATATTTTTAACACTCTTGGTACAATAAAAGGATTTAGTGGGACCGTTTCTCCCTCACAGAGAATCATTTCTGTTGTTTCAGTTTATGAGCATACTTACTTGTTCCTATTTAGGGAAGGATTTACACGCATACTTAACTCTAGATAGGTTCTTTAATCAATTCTCATTCAGCAAAACCCTCACTGGGACACATACTAAAGTAACTTTGCAGACTGGGACCATTGCGCACATACAGATTTGCATGTGTTGTACAACCATTTCAGACTACAGCTTTGGGAGGAAAAAAAAGCCATGAAGCATTACATTCTCAACACACGCACTGAGATCAAAAAGGAGTTATGGTCATGGATCTAGTTTTTGTCTTTTTGCAAAAATCAGCAATCTACAAAGTTTCGTACGTTTTAAAATGTTAGTCATGCATCACCTCAGCCAAAACCATGTAAAAATCTTCAACTTTCTCATATAAAGAATGTGAACTACTGAATAAGACTTCAAAATACAGTGCCGTCATCCACATAACTATTTATTTATTTATTTATCACACTTAGAGTCTTGCTTAAAAGTAAAATGAAAGGATGAGGTGAGGATTTTCAATTTGCAAAGCTTGTGCTATTGAAGTCACTGGAATACAGCAAGTCAGTCCTTTGCAATGAAATATTTACCTGTGCCAGGCCTGCCATACTTCTGTTTCTTGTTCTAATTATATCTTTATCTGTTAACGCAGAGCTGGTTACAGCAGTCTCAGAAGAGACCTACAACTAAACCTGTTATCTGCACTCTCTTAATTGTACACACAGTACCCATACAGTTCTCCAGAACAGCCAAATCACTCACAACCTCTGTGGTTATAGCTGAGGCTGTCACACAGCCTGACTTCTCTCAAGCATCACCAGCGTCAGCTGCCTCGCACGCTGGAGTAGGTTTGCAGCCAGCCAGTGCTTCAGACCATCTATGCAATCCTGACAAGCACTTCCTTTACAGCCTGCCATACTTCTTTATTGCATTTCCCCCTCAATTAGTACACCACAACAAAAGCAGTGTGCGTATGAACAATGACAATGATAATCCTGACTGTCATCTGCTAAGATGTGCTACTAAACTTCAGCAAGGGGAAAATAAGGCCTTGATTTTGTTTTACTTGCCACATTACTAGCACCATTATTTTAAAATTCTAATGTTTAAATCCTTAGTTGCTTCTCAGGTGACTGCATTCAAGTGTCTATTTCCTTAATTAATGGGAAACTAGGCCACTGGATCTATTACATAAAAAATTTTTGTTAAGTGAAATTCCAGGTCTCTTGTAAATGTCTTTTAAAACAAAACTAGTTTCTTCAACCTTTCTAAATAAATTCGATCAGGCTAGAAAAGCAAAGTTACACTGTTTATTTTCCAGAAAAGTTTTTTTTTTGCTATGTATATATGGCATTTTTGAAAATAATTACTTTCTAACACTCTTAGTCACACAGGTAATTTGTCTTACAATAAAATATGTATAAGCAGCATGCGGCACAAAAAGGCTCACACTGCAGGAGTTGTCCTGCTCATGACTATTCCACTCTCCTCAGCCAGCCCTCCTAACAAGCTCTTCGATTTCAATCCACCTCTTCAGAATGGAGGCCCAAAACAGAGGCAGCTGCACCGAGCAGAGGATATTCTCTCCCAACTAGAAGGGCAAGTTGGTTGAAGCACTGAGAAGTTGCACTTCAGTGCAGGAAATTGCCTGCAAATACCCTGTCCCCTCACCCCTCCAAGAAGAAACACTCCTGCTCGACAGGCAGGCTGAGACCTGCAAACTCATCACACCAAACCCAAGACCGCCAGCTGCCTGTCACCACAAGAGCTGAACCACCAACAGACATTTCTCATTGCCTCCTCCTCCTCCAGCTCCAGTGCTTTACCATCAGAGTGATTAAAATATCTATTTTACTGAGATATTTCTGGATTGCTTTATGTTCCAGCCTGGTACTACAAATGTTCAGGAGCTGTGGGTGCTGATGATTTCTCATCACTGAGACACAAAATCCTCTGGGCCAAGTTCAGTATTAGTGTAAGTGCACCCAAGATTAGTGACTGGAATAGGGGTGTTACCCACTTCTATAGATACTTAATGCAGCTCCTTAATCAGGCAAAAATCCTATTTAAGCTCACAGTGCTTTTTGCCATGGAAAGCAATATACAGGAAATAACAGTGATACGCAGCAGATCACTTTCTGAGCTCAGTTACTCTACTACATGCCTGGATTAAGTCCAATAAATGGAGTTATTCGAGATATACACCCATGTAAGTGGCTCACAATCCCATCCCCTGGAGTTGCTCCAGATTTATGACATTAGAACACAGTGACAAATTTGGTGCTTTTAAAAAATTATACCTACATTTGCGAAAGAGTGGCTTAAAAGAATGATGTCCAAACACTGAGAATGAAGACAAATATACATTGCTTGGTGAAACGTTTTTAAGAGCAACATGCAGTTCAAAGCTAATTATATTGCATATTCTTTTACAGTATTATAAACTGTGTCAGAAAGTCTCCTGCTCCGTGGCTATAATATTTTGATGAGCATAAATGCAAGAAAACCAGCCATACTAGAAACGAAATGTTTGCTGAGGCAAAATTTGTTTTTAATCGTATATACTTAGAATTTTATCATGAGAAACTGCAGTCAGCTTTGACCTAACACACAAAAGGGCCTAGACCTTGCTAAGAACTATGAGGAGACTTAACAAACCTAGAGTGACAATACTGACATCAAGTATCACTGATTTTCATCTTACCAGACAGAGGGTGTAAAGTACAGTATAGGAGTGGAGAGTAACAAGCCTGTGGCCTATAATGAGAATACTGGAATGGGAACTGTTAACAAACACTGTTACAGCCACCGAACAGTTAAACCAGAC